>MU227908.1:6272-28997 GCA_018584345.1 Thuja plicata
TTAAGAGATTTGTAAAGAACTGTTAAGTCCACCTTCTGCAAAAGGATTTTAGATGTGATGCACTTGTTAGAATGCAACTACATAAGTCTTTGATCTGATGATGTATGCAATCTCTAATTGCTGATAAAAAATCCAATTAAGCTTCATACATAGAAGTAATCATCCTTCCATGATTGAATAATACCTTTATCTGCTCGTCGGTAGCCTCTGTGTGTTCTTGACAACTGATATGATCTATTTTTGAACTTTGCATGAATTCTGCCTTCTGCTCCTTACATGCTCATCATGGCTATCAACAACAATGAATTCATGATTCACAATTGAGTTTGAACATCTATTTATACTAGTTTAGGCTCAATTCCTAATTTATGCATCGCAAGTTAACTCTAGATCCAAGGTTTACGACTTGACCTTGATCTTTAGTTAGATATGTTTTAGATCCGTTAGGATGCTTTAAAATATTTACATAAAGCTTGCTTGACCCTCAAGTTATGATTTAAAACAAATTAAAACTCTATAAATAGAATTACATTGCTTTATCCGTCGTGTAAAAATCAAATCCACTTTTTGCGGGTTCTTTAACTGACTGTCGGTTCTGACAGTCAGTTTTCTTGGTCGTCGGTGTTCCTTTCTTGAACTGGTTGTCGGGTATGCCTTTTCTGTTCCGTTAGTTTTGTTCTCAAAAATGTGTCGCCAGTGATGCTTGTCAATTTTATACTTAGCATTTTTATGACCTTTGTTTTCTGCCGGGTATGCTCGTTGTTTGTCGGTAATACTTGTAGTCTATCGGTAATGCTTGTAGTCTATCGGTGATCTCTGTCAATGTTTTTCACTAAGTGTACTAATGGCAAAATAATGTCATCGAGCTGATAGTGGCAATCAGTATCACCTGAGTCACCAGTGTTACCCGAGTTGCATACCAGCTTCGAGTGATCAATGTGACCCGAGCACACAGTGTAACCCGAGTGCCAGAGATTACTATGTCACCCGAGTGTCATCATATTGCCTAAGTGTCAGTATATCACCCGAATGGATTACTAGACCCGGGTATCAATATTGGGCCAAATTAGTTATTATTATTGGATATTAATGGAAGCCGACTTATGAAGGTAATTGATTTGGATATTATATATGTAAGGTAATTTATTTATCCAAATATGTGAGTATGAATAGCAATAGCAGAGTATGGATATGTGAATATGAAGTGGCAGATTTATTAGAAGGCTACAATAGTAAAAGGAATAGCAGAGAATCAGCTATCACATTTGGGTGATCAGTATTATCTCAAAGGATCTCATTTAGAAAACTAGAGTTGCATAGAATATCATCCACTAGTTCATCCTAACAGGTGTATCATCAAAATCCTTTAACTGGGTGGACTTAACAGTCCTTCTCAAATCTCCTAACAGAGTTGCATACTTAATTGTATTATACAAATCCTTTCACAAGGTGGACCTAACAGTCCTTATTGCTCCTAATAGGGAAAGCCATCAAAATTGGTCAATTGTAAGCTTTAACAGGCTAAATTTATATTGCATTACTAAATCTTGTGGGTACCATCCCCACCCCAGTTTTACTTTCAATTTGGGAGGTTTTTGGGTAACCAAATATTGTGTCAAGTGTTGTGGATGTTTATTACTTTTATGTTTCATGCATGCAATTAGATTAGACAATCTAATAAAGGATAAAAGAGAATAAGTTTTATTGGTTCCTGATTCACCCCCCCTCTCAGTCACCTAGCCTCAATATATTTCCAACATATACATCTATATGTTTCACTTTGGATTCAATCAATGGGCTGATTTTCATATACTTCCATCTACTTGCATTTATACATGTCTTGCATATCCTTTTTCTAACCTATGACAAGGGAATATCATCAATATCACTCCTACATTCCCTCCTACCTAACATTATTATCAAGAGCACATCTAGCACATTGAAGTGCATAGACTATATTCAAGTTTCAAGCACCCATTATCATTGTAAAGAGCTACCATGCATTAGCAAGCATCAAAGCTTCATTTTACCATGATGAAATAAAAGTTATGCAAAAAGATCTAAGAGAAAATGTATATCATTTGACTTTATGCATAAATCTTAGACTTTATTTGTGTTTTATCGATTCTAAGTTTGGTACTTCAATTGCATTATTTCCATTATTTTGATTCACATTTTCACAGCATACACATCTTTTACACCTTACATAACATTATCGAACCGTATAAAAAATTTCTCAACTCTTACATTTTGTTTTTTAAGTTATTATTAGGTCTTTGGTATATTACTCATAACATATCTTGCTATCAATGTAACCACTGCACCTCATTGGGGTGCAAGAACATGTCAGCATTCAAAAGCTCTTTAAGAATCTAGTTTGATTTAGCATTTTCATATTTGTTAAGCGTACAATGAACATGCTAAAAGCACATTAGGCACAAAGCATAAATACATGCAAGGGAAGACAAATACAAGTAATGAAGTGTATACAAAAATATGCATAAGGCATGTGAATACACATAAAGCATCAAGTATACACACAAATACATGTAAATCATGAAGTATACACACGAATACGCTTAAGGTATGAAGCATACACTTGAAGACATGTAAGGCATAAGATATATACATAAGGCATGAAGTATACGAATAAATACGCGTAAGGAATTGAGTATATACATGAATACATAAGGCATGGAGTATATACATGAATATAAATAAGGTTTAGAGTATACATGTGAATATACGTGAGATATAAAGCATACATGAGAAGAGTGTTCATGGACTAAACATGTTGAAAATACATCAGTTTGTGAAGCAAACACATAAATACACCTAAGATACATGGCATGCATATAAAACACACATGTTGAAAACATGTGAGACATGAAGCAAACACAAGGTATAGATGAGGAAATTATGCATATACAACATAATCATGCTCAAAACATGTTAGACACAAGGATGTAAAGGTAGGTATAAAGAGATGCAATATTGACCCACTCAATTTTATTCTTGATCAAGAAGAGGGCTGAATAGTCAACCCTAATTGAATGTTGGGTAAAATTAGGTTTATCCTGTAAACTGACCTAACACCAAATGTAATGTCCCTTTTTTTATCATTCCCCTAAATTTTTCCTAAGTATTACAGGTCCAATTAAAACAAGAGGTGTAATGTTTTTAGATAACATATGTAACATAATTCTACCAAACATTTCTATAAGTGTTAGTGTACCATATAAATGCATATATATTGATAAATAGGAGATAGGTCATATAAATCCATATATAATACTAATTATTTTGATCTATTTAAATAAATCATTTAAAAATTCATATTTACTTTAATTTAATTTTATTGCATTAAAGGTTCATTATCATTCTAATACAGATGATTATTAATATTGTTAAAGACATGTTTATTACAATTATCAATTTAACTGTAAACAATGCTTTCAAAATTAATGGGGAAAATTCATCTTCAAATTTATGATGTATGCTTGCTTTTGCTATCACTCTATGTAATTAGGTTGGCTTTAAATGCTAAAAACATCAGTTATTTCTCTTTAAATTTTATAGAATTTTAAGTGTTCCCAATATTTTTCGATCTTTCCAATAATATCACTAAAAATTTAAAGTGCCTTGACCTTTTGGGATGCCAATAAATTCCATATTTGCTTTTTGGGTCTACTATCATTTTTACTATTTACAATATATAAAAGAAATAAAGCATTCATGACTTTAATGCTGAAAGTATAAACTAATACAAATAGACCTGAGACAATAAAAGGTAAATCAAAATCTTAGATATGCAATGAATGATCATGAACAGAAACCTTCACCCTACTAATGTAACCACACTAACTTATTTCTAAGAATTACAAGGCACAATTTGTTTATAGAAGGGGACATGCAATCTGATACAAATTTGTAGAAATTCCTTCACCATTCCCTACTGGCATGCCCAAAAAATTAGAAATGTAAGAGGTCCAAAGAGAGTAAATACTTGAGTTGAAAGCCTAGTTCTAAGTATCAAAAACCCATAAGAAATATATTTTTTTGCTAAGACAACTTATAGATCAAGCAACAAGAAACCAAAATTTTGTTTGACAACGATTGTATCAAAAAAAGAATTTCCAGGCTTTCAAATCACAACAGAAAGCACCAAGGGGTGCTGCCCTGAAAATAGGGAACATATGGACCAAAATCCTAAAATGATGAAAACAAGTTGTTGATAAAAACCTAGGACCAAAATGAAGAGTTCATCCAATAAGAACACATCTAAAAATTCAGAAGCAGACCAATACAATATACTACAACCATTGAATCCTTCCTAAGAAGGCATGTTAAACATTTGAGGGGTGGGTTTGCTAGCAATTAGTCATGGGTAGTAAGCACTGTGTGCAATTAGTTCCACAACCATTGGGGCTTAGTTTTTAACCAAAACAAGAAATGGTAAATAAATTACACATGGAAATAGTATGTACCTCGGTCATAGCCATGTGATTATTGTGAGGTTTTCACATCATCGCCCCATTGCAAATGAGGGCCCCCTCTTTTTTCTGGTAATTCTAGGTAGTAGAGTGGGATTGGAAATAATCTAAGATCTAGGAATCCTCTTTAGAGTGTCAAGCAGGAAAATTGAGCAAAATGGCAATATTTGACTAATTGTCAAAATTTGAGAAAATCTAAAAAAAATGGCTAAGTGTCAAAATGGAGAAAATTTGGAAATTTTGGCTAAGTTTGGAAGTCATAAATAAATAAAATAATGGAGCTAGAGGGGAAGTATACTTCCTTAGATTGAAAGGAGATGAGACTCATCTTCATTCCAAGTGAAAGGAGATGAGACTCCTCTTTGTTCCAAGTAAAAGGAGATGAGACACATCTTCGTCTTAAAGGAATTGAGATGAAGCCTATTCTTGTCTCAAATTAAATTTGGAGGAAACACCTTCTCATATCATGATTGAATAAAGGAAGGAGATAAGGAAGGAGTTTGATCCTACTAGGTAGGGCCCAAAATTTAGTTCTAAATGGCTCAAAACTCTAGATAATGGGGCCCTACAGCTAAAATAGGTAACCTTATGCCCATGAGAAATACTTAAAGCAATATAAATAGCCTCTATGTATAACATGCAAGCCTGGTCTAATTAAACCAAGCCATAATTTCGATAAGAATTGGGCTTAAAATTGGACCCCATGTCTAGCGTATGAGCTTAGGAGGGCCTAAAACTTGTTAATTGAGGTTTTGTAATAAAATGTGTAGGCCTTTAAAGTCTTCCCAGACCTAAGTTTGAATCTGGTAAGCTTGAATTGACCCTACCTTATGGCATATGACTTCTAACTTTGTAATCAGGACCTAAATACAACTCAAATCTTCCCTTAACTCAACCCTACAGCTCCCAAGAATCATCTACATGCAAACCTATCACAGAAAGAGAGAAGCAAAAGCTATGGAGGCCAGAAATAACAGATCGATGAAAGAGGAAACATCATGTGCAAACAATGGAGAGAAAACCCCCAATACAATAGCATCCTCAAATAATTAATAATTACAAAGAGATTAAACCTTATAAAGGTGATCAAAACCCTAAAAGGGAAAAACCTAGGTTGCATGATAATAATTAATAAATAATTAATTATTATGTCTAAAGTCTAACTTAAGTAAACTACAGATAATAAGTGACTTGATAATTAAATCAAAATGATTTAATTAATAAGTAAAATAACTTATTACTCTAACATCCCCCCTTAAGATAAACTTAGGGAGAAGCTAAAACCTAGAAACAACTACTGAAAGTGGGAAATGGGTCCCAGCAACATGGCCTGATCAGGTACACAAGTACAAAAAATCTATGAAAAGATGAGAAGAGAAAATCTAGTGGGAAAAACCCCTCTCCAAAAATAAATGAAGCCTAGAGAAGGATTAAAGAAGCCTCCAAACTAGAGAATTTCCTAGAAAACAGGAAGAAAGGATGAACATGAAGAACACCACTGAAGCATGAAGTTGCAAACATTGTCAAAGAATAAAAGTTGGAACCTCCACTGTAATAGAACATGATCAGGTAGAGAAGACTATAATGTGCATGAGTGCCCTCAAATGACACTACTCAAATCAGGATGGCAAACAAAGGCAAGAATTAGAACTCAAAGATTCATATGGAAAAAAATACCAAAGTCTGAAGAGCTGATCAAATGATGGAAGGATGCCTCCAAAATAGGAATGAAAGAGTGTTCATATGGTAAATGATCCATCTCACCAAAATGCATAGGTACCCAGCCACTGCATCCGCCTAGTACATAGGAACAAATACTAAATACATGGCTCACTCCATCGAACCAAGGAAGTATTAGAACCAACTAGAGATACCCCCCATAATGTTGAGAAGGGAGAGGCATGAAAGGTACACTGAAATAGACTGCAAAGAATAACTACATGATGAAGAACCTGGAACATAGAATGTGTAGAAGAAAGTACAAACACATATAAAGGATGGTGTCGTGGAAGGATCACTCTCTTCACACACATCATGAGGATAATGTAATGGAAGGAATACTCACTTGAAAAAGGTAGATCAACCCCCCCCAGTGGCACTTTATAACGTAGTGCGAGTACAAATAGACACAAAATGTACAAGATCCCAAGCATGCAACAGATGGCACTTTATCTCATTGTGTTTGAAAAAAAGAAATGCTACAGAAATAGATGTCTACAATGCTCGAGAATGAAAAAAATCTATAAGAACATAAGTAACAGCTGAAAAGGAGTCATCTCATGCAAGAAAAATAATCCCAGGACCTGAAACATCCAAGATAATCACCAGATTTCAAAAATGCAAAAAAAATGTACCTAGAGAATATTCTGGAAATGAGACCTATACCAAAAGAAAGAGCACAGAATCAGATTTCCAAATATGTGTGGAAGTCATAAAATGGAGCCCATATGAGGAAGATATGGCTCTCAGAGTGCAAATAAAAATCCTGACTTTGATTGAAAAAATCACATGAAAAATAGTAAAATCATAAAACCAAACTTGCAAAATCAGATCAAGCTCAGAACTAGCTTTCCGATGATATCTTGTTTTCCCAAAAATGCCTTCGTTTGCTCAAGATATGAGCAAAAAACCAACAGGACCCCTAGAAGGAAAAAAAGATGAGCCTTGTGGCTCTGTGATGGCGCCTAGGTGGTGCTATGGCTTAGCAGTCGTGCGCTGGTGGTCGCTCAGTGGTGGCAGACGGTTGGGAGGCACTGGTGACTGCTGAGAGGTGGTGGATGGCTAGGCGGCCTAGGGGCCAAGCCGAGCCCATTACACGGCACACCCAAGCACTCTATGCTTTTTAAAAAAAAAATTCATCACCTCAAAAAATGTGCCCAAAAAAAGGGTCGTACATCAAATAAATTGCCTCAGAATGCAACGGTGTCCAAATTGGATGTGCCTTATATGAAAATAGGGTTTTTGGGCCTTTTGAGCGCAACTATGAGGTTTGTTTGAGCCCAAAGTACTCCAAAAACAAACTCCCCCGCCCTCCAAATCCACAAAACTCTGAAACAAAAAATCTCTTGAAAACATAGATTTGAAGAACAAGGCCAAATCTCTCCTGAAGAGAATAGGTGCATGAAGATATGGAGCTCTAATACCATATTGGAGTTGATGAAAACTCAACCCTACAGCTCCCAAGAATCACTTGCATGCAAACTTGTCACAAAAAGAGAGAAGCAAAAGCTATGGAGGCCAGAAATAACAGATCGATGAAAGAAGAAACATCATGTGCAAACAATGGAGATAAAAACCTCAATAGAATAGCATCCTCACATAATTAATAATTACAAAGAGATCAAACCTTATAACAGTGATCAAAACCCTAAAGGGAAAAACCTAGGTTGGATGATAATAATTAATAAAAGAATTAATTATTATATGCCTAAAGTTTAGCTTAAGTAAACTAGAGATAATAAGTGACTTAATAATTAAATCAAAATTATTTAATTAATAAGTGAAATAAATTATTACTCTAACAATCGTGACCGAAATACAACTCAAATCTACCCTTAACTGCATAAGACCATACCTAAATCTAAAAGCGATTGGTTTTAAATTTGCCTCGTTGTGTTAAGTGTGTCCATATATGAAGCATGGGGGCTCTAAGGCCTTACAATTATACTAAATTATTATTATTCCTAAATGCCCAAGATAACTGAGAAGGGGGTGAATCAGTTATCTAAGATATCTGGATTTTTGTCTTCTTTATCTCAAAAACAACATTCACAAGTTCATTGATAGATATGCAAATAAAACTTAATCAATAAATGCAACCACCACAAAGCATGAAACACATAACACGGATATTTTCATGTGGAAACCTAAATGAGTGAAAACCACAGTGAGAGTGAAGACCCACAAATAAAGTACTCTTCTGAAGTACACCATGTTAGGAGCTTAACCTTGTTAGGAGTTTACAAAGACATTGTTAGGTGTCACCCAGTTATGGGATTTTACTCTAGTCTTGTTAGAATCTTTACCCTGTTAGGACTAACTATGTTAGGAGATTTCAAGATCAAGTTAATGAGCCACTCTGTTAAGAGATTTACAAATAAAATATGTTAGGATATACCCGGTTAAGGGATTTACAATAGCAAACATGTTAAGGTCTTTTGATCTGTAAAACATAATCTCATTTGCTTGATTAGATCCTCTATAACACATTCATTCACTCATTAGATTACTCTGTATTAATCTGGCTTGATCACACCTTCACATCCATGATCTACACACAAATCTTCAATTTGATGATATAAATATCACTGCTCAATCCATAAAGCGGCCACCACCCTAAATCTCACCTAACAGATTTGAAATCACCTTACACATTTGAAATCACCTTACAATCTTCACACTCATAGAGATCACGCCAAAACATACATCCCAATATAAAAAAAACTTCTCTACAAACAGGTCAGCAATAGGATAGACTCAAACAATTAATTTTATCAAGAATATTCAAACACGTTTTGACCAACTCAACCTTCATCTTGATAAAAATTCTACCTCGATCAATGTAAAGCCAACACATCACCATAAATGAATTGGGACACGTCAGCATGATATCTGGAACACACATGATTCATTGCAACTCAATCATCGGTCGCCAAATGAAGATCTACCATCTGTAGCTAAAGAACATTGCCACCTTTCACTGAAACAACTTCTGAAACTTCAAAACATGCTTACCGATCATCCAAATCAGTTGCGGTCTAGGAACAAGTACCCAAGTATTGTTCTTCTTTATTTAGTCTAATTCTTCTTCCATGTCCTTAACCCAATCTTCATCCTTCAATGCTTCTTTAATAGATTTAGGTTTATGTTCAAAAATCAGATAGGTACTTTCTCTAATCTTTCTTCTAGTCTGAACACCCGCATCCTTATCACCAATAATTTGGTCAGCAGAATGATTCAACTTTACATACATTGGTAACACTGGTTCAGGTCCAGGAGCCTCTTCTACCGATTGAACTGGTTCCTCTTCATTGTTTTGATTTGCAACTTCTTGCTCCATTGGTTGAACATACACAATTCCATGATAATCTCCTGAATTATTCTTGTTGGAACCCTCATTCTATTTTGAGAACTCATCAATCTTCAGATTTGCACTCTCTATCAACTTGTTGGTTCTTTTGTTTAGACACTTTTATGCTCCTCTCTGAAGAATATCCTAGGAATATTCCTTCATCGCTCTTAGGATAAAATTTATCAGTATATTCATCTCTCTTTATGTAGCATATGCTCCCAAAAACTTTGAAGTATTTCACACTAGGTGTGTGACCGAACCATAACTCATAGGGAGTCTTATTGGTGTCCTTCTTCACCTATACCTGGTTCAATGTATAAACAGCAATGCAAACAACTTCTCTCCAAAAAATCTAAGACATCTCTTTGAATCATCGTGGTTCTTGCAACACCAATAATAGATCTATTCCTTCTCTCTGCAACCCCATTTTGCTGAGGCGTTCTAGGTGTTGACATTTTCTTTTTAACTCTGTGTTCTTCACAAAACTCAGTGAATTCCACAGATGTGAACTCACCACCTCTATCAGATCTCAAGCACTTCAGGCTCTTACTTGTTTCTTGTTCAACTTGTTCTTTGAACACCTTAAACATATAGAATGCATCTTATTTGTCTTTTAGAAAAGTAACCCACATCATCCTAGAGTAATCATGAACAAAAAGCATAAAGTACGTATCTCCATAATAGCTTCTTGTTCTCATAGGACCACACAAATCAGTATGTATCAAATCCAAAATACCTTCAAATGAAAAAGACTTACTAATAAAAATAGAACTAGTTAGCTTTCCCAACTGACATTCCTTGCACATGACATTTTCTGGTTTTACTAGTTGTGGCAAACCTCTAACAATATTCATCTTACTGACTTTGACCAAACTATCAAAGTTAACATGACAAAATCTCCTATACCATAGCCAACTATCATCAAATTTCACAATCAAACAACTTTTTACTTTAGTATTCACATGAAATAAGTTACCTTTAGTCTACATACCGGTAGCAATTAGATCACCAGATCTTCCAAGTATCCTGCATAGAGCTCCTTTGAACTCAACAAGATAGCATTTGTTATTCAACTGTGCTACACAACAAATTATATCCTAGGCCTTCAACCCAGTAAATATTATCACAATTTGTCTTGCTATTAAGTGCAATAGATCCTATTCCTTTTACTAGACAAGGAGAGTTGTTACCAAACCTTACTACTCCACCATCACATTATTTCGGCTTAGTGAGCTTACTCATGTCACCGGTCATGTGATGTGTACATCCACTGTCTATTACCCAATCACCACCATGATCCATGTTAGAAATCAAGGCTTTTCCACCATCTATAGGGTGATCCTCCTTAACAGAAACAAAGGTAAGTTCATCTTCTTCATTACCCTCAGATTCCTCATCGGTAACACCATCTTCAACAATAAAACAAGTCTTCTTATTCTTATCCTTGAATCTCTTAGACTTTTCCTTCTTATCACCATCAGGACATCTGGAAGCAAAATGTCCAATCTTGTTACATGAGAGATGCATTTAAGAGGTAGCTTGCCCTTGAACTTACCGGTTCCTTTAGGTAACCTCCTAGCAATCAATGCTTCCAACTCTTCTTGTTTCCTTTCCTTAGACATATAGAATCATAATCACTAGACTAACTAGACATAGCAGAAGATTCATAACTAGCTTCCTTACCTTTCCTTGTAGGTGCAAGAGACATGGATGCCTTAAATGCATCTTCAACCCTTGGAATACTATTTTCATAATTGCTAAGCTCAAAAGCAATCAACTTTCCAACCAATGCATCAAGAGTGACAACACCAGTTCTTAAAGATCTTAACTCCTAAATAGAAGAAACCCTAATAGCCTAAAAAGGTAACAAGGTTCTCAATACATTGAAATATTATACACAAAATGTTGTCGCTAGGATTCCTGCGGATGTCGCTCGTGCGGATGCCTCTAGGACGGCTGCGGCTGCTGCAGGGAGAGCGGTGGAGGCTTATGTCGTAGCTACGCCTATTTCTCCTAGGCGAATTAGGGTTTCATCATCGGTGGCTGGGTATTCTATTCCTCTGGTGCCTGCTGCGGATCTTCCTGCTTCTGGGGGCTCCTCTCTGCGAAATATGTTGCCTCTAAGCTGTCTTTGGCTTATGGAGATAGAGTCGTTGCCCCTTTCCCTCTCTCTAACTCTCTAATCCTCCCTCTGGATGGAGAGGTTGTGGAAGCCATTGATCATGCTTCCTCAGTTCTCGAGGAACATGGTCTTATTTGCAGATTTAAGGGTCTCTAGTTGAGTCTTCCAGATTTGCATGCTTGGATTTCTCGCCATTGGGAACCAATCATTTCTGAAACGATTCACATTTTGCCAATGGCAAGGGGTTTTTTCATTGCCAAGTTTGAGAGGGCTGCTGATAGGAAAGTGATACTATGTGATCATTTTTTTAGCTGGAATGCCCGGAGCATGCTCATGATGAAGCCTTGGCATCTTAACTTTGATGCTTCTACTGAGTCCTTCTCCAAGGTTCCTACTTGGGGTAAGGCTTCCTCATCTCCCTCTTCATTTCTGGGTTAACTCTCTTCTTAAGGTTGTGGGTGAGGCTCTAGGGGACTTCTTGATAGTTGATGAGGAATCAAACGATATTCTTCACTCAACTTATGCTAGGATCTTGGTTGATTTGGACACGTCCAAGGGTCTTCCAGCAAAGATAAAGTTGGTGCATCCCAAAGGGTCATGGATCCAAACTTTGGATTATGAAGGTCTCCCCTTCAGATGCAGGAGATGCTTTAAAACTGGTCACTAAGCGAACCGGTGTGGATTGGAAAAGATTAAAAAACCTACTTCTTGGTAGAAGGGGGCCTCCACCCAACATTATTATGTTGTGAAGGATTTTTCTATCAGAAGTTTTTCTCAGGTTGTCTCTTCTTCTCGGGAGTTATATGAGACCAATGTGCCTCTTGGGACCGTTGATGGCTCTTCCCTGGGAGTTGTCCCCTCTCCTTGTACTGAATTTGATGTTCGAGGCTCTGAGGGTAGTGGGGCTTATGCTCCTCTTATTGGAAACTCCTCGCTGGTTTCTTCTGAAATGGTAGCTACTGAGTCATCTTTCGATGTTGCCTCCTTGGATTCTCCTGGGACAGCCTTAGGTTTTGGGGGACCTGAATCTTGATTCAAATTCTACCCTGGAAATGGCTAAGAATGTGGATGATGGGTGGACCTCTGTTAAAGGAAAGAAAAAATCAAAACATCCGCCCTCTTTTGATATGTCTCTTCGTTCCCAGAAGGGGAAGAAATAATTTGTTTAAGCTTTCATTTGTTGGCAGATGTTTTGCTACTTGCTGGAAGCTTTTGGGCTGCTGGTTTTAACTGTAATTTATTTTATGCAGCGTTTTTTATTGTAAGGGTGCTAGATTTCCTTTTCTAGTATCTTCTTTTGTGTCCATGTTGAGGGAGCCTATTTTAAAACCCTCGTGGTGGTCTTGTTTTGTTTCGTTATAGAGTGCTACTTTGAAAATCTCTTTTGACCTTTTTGTACAAGGTTTCGGGGCCCCTTCAAAACCTATTTTTACCTTAATCAAAAACAAGGTTTTCAATACTTTACTTACCACATCATCATCTTCAATGGTTCCACCTGCACTTTCGATAGCAAGGTTTAAACCACATCATCATCTAGTTTTGTAGCAGGGTTTGTTTGTAATGTCTTTAGTCCTCTTCATGCTAAATCTTGTTAAAAATAATGCAATAAAGGATTTGGGATATCTAAGACAAAGATCTAATCAACTCCTTATTCTTTTCAAGACATTTTCAGGTCTGGTACAAATCACAGAGGTCTGATTTTGTGAAGCAGCGAGTAGAAACTTTAGATTCAATCTCAATTTCATATGATATAATCAGAGATTTGATTAAGTGTTGTTGCAGACCTAGGTATGGAGAGATGAGCTGAAACCTCAAGGCCAAGATCCCAAGCCAAGGAAAAGAGGAAAATATAGGACTTACCAACGAAGGACAAAGATCGATGGAAGCGCAAGACAAAAGATTTTTCCAAGATGAATTTGAGCAGCAAGTACAGGGCCAAGATCAAAAGACATCAAGACTAAGAAGATCATAAATGACTCCAAAACGTTGAAGAGAAGATAATACAAAGTCAAGGATGAGATTTGGTTCAAGATTAAAGAATAATATAGAGAAAATCTTCAAGATATTAAGACATGGAAGAAAGGCACAAGAAGTTTAAAAGGAAGACAAAGAGGGAATGTTATCTCCCTTGGAAATCCAAGATCAAGATGAAGAACCTAATTATCATTAGAAGGCAACTTAGAATATCAAAACGGTGGTAGTATGCAAACCCTCCATCTACACCAACAAAGATTTGGGATTGGAAGGAAGGTTGAGTTGAGATCCATTCATTGGAGCAGCTTAGGAGATCAAGGCAAGAGAAAGACTCTGAGGCATTCAAGGGGAAGAGCAAGAAACTTATTCAAGGAAGATAATTCATAAAGATGAAGCAATTGAAAATACGAGTCATCACAATTCAAGGCTTAACAATGATTTCTCATCAACAAATGGGGGGGGGGGGNATTCAAGGAAGATAATTCATAAAGATGAAGCAATTGAAAATACGAGTCATCACAATTCAAGGCTTAACAATGATTTCTCATCAACAAATGGGGGGGGGGGTATTTATCAAGTTTCTAGATGAGTATGTTAAGGTGGTGGCCCATTGCTCAACCAATAAAAATGTGCCAAGTGTCCCCTTGGAGATGATTAATGAGATTGCATCCAAGTTCATTGAATGTGAAAGGAGAATGAGGATGGGGGACACAATTCCCAAGGTGATGAAGTGGCATAGGCCAACATGGTCCAAAATTTTCTCATTGGTTAATTAATAAATGTCTTATTTTGATTGGCCCATTTGGCACCAAGTAGCATAGGCCCCACATGGATTTTTTTTTATTGGCTCTTGGAGGCATTTGATTTTTCTCATTGGTCTGCTTGTGTGTGGCTTCTTCTACAAGCTCTCTCTTCTCATTGGTCCATTTGTTGGTGCACCTTATTTGGTTGTTATGCATTTGAATTTTCTCATTGGTCCTTGAAAATCAATGTAATTTTTCTATTAGTCTACATGGTGGTGCTTAATTGTAATTGAGTGAGCATTTAATATTTGTAGCTATGGTTATGGAAACCCTAATTAGGACTTATGTGGTTTAATCTTAGTCCTTGATTTCAAATCAATCTTGGTCATTTATTATAATTGAGCCCCTATATAAAGGCTTGCTCACATCATTTGTAAGAGGGTTATGATGAAGAATTGTTGTCAAGATACTACCAAAATTGATCTCTATTCATTGTTGTGCTTTGCATGGTGGATATACATGATCATTTTGGAGTATTGCATGGTTCTTTACATCTCTCACTTAGAATAGGATTGCATTCCATGTTGAATAGAAGTAGCTTAGTTGGATAAAAGAAATTATGGATGTTTATTTGTTTGACTCAAACAAAATTAGGCCACTAACCTCTTGTTGATGGCAAGAGTGTCTTGTGTGGTACACTAGTGATTCTCTTATCTTCAATTGATATTCAATATTTAGTTTGCATCTAGTAGAGTCCAAATCATCCATACTTCATTTCATTCCTAGTTAGAAGTAGAATTAGAGGTTAAGATTGAGTTTAAATTGAGAAGTCCAAAAGTTGTAATCTTAAAAAACCATATTTTCGTTACACATTGTGAAGCCAAATCTTTAGAAGTGCAAGAAATTGACAAGTCTTGAGAAACAACGTAAGTCCCGTAAGTGATTATCAGCAAATCACACCATTTCAACTGAGCAATTGTCCACAATAAAAGGCACCTTAGTCATTTCATTATCTTACTTTACAAGCTTAGCATGAGAGATGACCTTATATCAAGAGAAAATTGAATATTTAGTGTTTCACTCTGAAACATTGAGGTTTGATTATATATGTTGTAGTGGAATAAAACTCACATCAACAAGAATCAAACAACTTGAGGGAGGTGTCAAAATACTACAGATCCACACCCAACCCCATGATGTCTACAAGCTCTTCCCTAATTTTCACCCAAACATTTGTCACGATGATTTGATGCAAAAGATGTGGAGAAAGATGAGGCTTAGTGACTAGGCCACATTTGGTATGCCTCAAACATTTTGCTACATGAATAAGCCCCTAAGGAATTGAGCTAGACAAAGGCCCTATATCTAAAATAAATAAACGACATTCTACTTCCATTTTCTTTTTATTCAAGTGGACCCCACCTATTTCCATTCAAATAAAGCTCGCATATTGATGGCCACTTGTTCTAGCTTATTCAAACACAAATCCCATGAGTTACACACTACAAGTGCAGGTTCTATTCCCACAAGCTCCCTCTATGGCACCTTACAGTTGTGCAGACGTCAAGGTTTAGAAATTAAACTTGTGGCCTGCAAGGACCGAAGCCAACCCCGTGTGTTGCCATGGGGCAGAGGTTCAATCAAAATTCTCAAGACATGCTCCAGCAAGAGGAATATACAAGGTAAAAACATGTTACTTATGGTGCTTGTTTTTAAATAAAGAAAAATCAAAATAAGTTAAATAAAGATTATATTGTAAATGCTAAATAAAGATTACTAACTTCAGTAACCCCAAGGCAAATATTGCAAATGCTAAATTTTTGGTTCCCTCTAAAAGCATAATATTGCATATTCTAACATTTAGTTCTCCAAGGGCATATAAATGGATCAATCAAATAATCTATTATATCGTCCATTAAGTCAATCAAATAATACCATTATATTTCCTATAAAGTCATTCGAATTTGTCAATATCATTACAACTTGCTATAATCTTCTATAACAAAACAGTTAACAATATGTTCATTGACTCCTAAGAGACCATGGCAAACTAGTAAATACTAGACGCACCAGGATTGCTATTATTACAAGCAAATAATCAAGTTAACGTTAGAACCTTACAGTTGCTCACTTCAACAGAGCCTCTTTCACAAGTCAATTTTGTTTGGGTTTGATGCATCATATCAAGATTATATTAGGCTTCTGGGTCAAATTTAAAACAATGACAAAACACTGTGACGTCAAATTTCCATATTTCCCAAAAAATAATGTGATAGATAATAAAAACCTAATTGAAAAAGCCTACAATCAGTACAATTTTATAGATGCTTGCTTCAACTGATTTTCTCCATTACTTAATTCACTAATAGTTTCATAACCCTGCTGTACTATAAACATTTTAACTAATGCTTTGTACACAGAAAGCATGTGCCTGCATAACATGCACCTTTTCTAAAAAGCAAAAAGGCAAGGAGGCCTTTATTGAATGTTTCCATCTTCTGGTTCTTGTACATCTACATCAACATCGAGAGTTGTGGATGAATGATGTTCACAATAACTTAACATAAGCTGACTCTAGAAAAGCACAAAGACAGAGCATTCTACTCTAGCATGCACCTTTACGTAGTTGCATGCTTTTGAAATTATATGAAGTGTTTTGACAATATCAGATTGCACAATGTCCATGAATTCATCAGTGTGACCACAACCGTGTCAAGAAAAAAGGATTTGTTCATTTAATCAGGGAAATGTTCAACCAATACCCTAACCCAAAACAGAAATACATTCTAAATAACATAACTTTATACCACCACATATATGTATCTATCCAAATTCTCATTTATGAGCCAAAATTCCTACATTGTGAAGGCCAGGATAACTTCATTCGTGCATTTTGGAAACGAGTAAAACCTGTCAGGGAACAAACCATAAATCAGCATGCTCAATAACCATAACTTGGTTGATTTGAATAAGATCCTCCATTTTGTGTAGGCTGATGAACATTAGCAGATGATGCTTGAATTTCTCTTTCCCGGTTCCATTGTTCAATCTTAGCCCTTCTCTCGGCACTGCCTTCACGAATTGGACTCCTGTTGCGTCTAGGGCTATAGCTCCTGCTACGTCCCCTTCTACGCCCTCCTGGGCTACGGCTTCTTGTTCTTTGGCCACGGTGACCATCACGGTCATCCACATCATCATACCTTCTGTCTTGCCCACGACCTCCATGTCCACGATGACGATCTTCATAATAACGATGTTTGTCACCATCCCTGTATGGGCTAACACTTCTGCTTCGACTCCGACTATAGCTGTGCCTCCTATATCTTCCAAATAATCTTCTACGCAACTCACTGGAGAAAAATAAAATTCAAGGCATTAGAAACACACCTTCAAGACGAGTTTATAATTAAAAATTAAAAACGCCAAAAAACCCACAGACTGGGAAGATTATAAATCATCACAAAGAATTGATAACTTACCGGCTTATTTTCTTCAGATGCATGAAATTACAGTACCCACCACGGTTGCAAGTATTCTCCTCATACTGTCTACAAGTTGCTTCGCGAAAGTCGGTCACCGGAGAGAAATCAACAATGATAGGTCGACCTATCAATATATTTCAGATTGCAACGACATTTATAGCTTTAATAAGAATTGGGAAGGGATGAAATACAAAAAACTTGAAGCTGGAAGATTCAATATGCAATTAATATTCAACAACTTTAAAATTTATTGTGCAGATCCTGAGTGTATCAGAACAAAAATGTATAAACGAAGGAAACAAAACTAAGATGCCAAATTGCTGAAAGGAACACCAACATGTCAACTTTGCTTAATCATGATTTCAGCTAATCGATATGAAAAAAGATGTTCACCTAATAGTTCATCCAGCCGAAATGCAACGATGGAAAAAGATCAGAATTCTTGCACATATACATCTCAAATACTAAAACAAAAATATGCAAATACAGAGACCTCCACATTCAAATATGATAGTGTTGGGTCAAGTAAAATAAGATGCAACAAACATGCAGATACTGCAGAATAAAAACCGATGCAACTTCAACTAATTTCTTGAGCATATACCATTGAACATCAACTTTTCTACTCCTTAATTTTGTAATCAGTTAGAAAAATAAATATATATAATTGAAAATGGTGAATTAATTATAAACCTGCATAAAACCTTCCTTGCAAAGACCGTAATGCAGTTGCAGCCTGTTCCTCCTCCCGGAATTGCACATAAACATTACCAACCTGGGAAGAAATAACCCAAATGAAAGGACACCATCACCACACACTAAAGAAAGTGTATGTATAACCAGAGAAGTTGAGACATCAGGATAAGACATAAATAAATTAAGATTGGCATAACCTAACAGCATAAATTGCCTATGATAAACAAAGGAGAGACAGAATTTAAGTTTAATTACACCGACTTACAAGAAAAAAGAAACCACGAACAATAGGATCAACTACATAAGAAAATCAAAGGAGAAACAGAATTTAAGTTTACATTGCACTAGTTTGGGTTCAGCCAAAAAAGGGGGCTAGGGTTCATTTTTCATTCATCTGTACAAACACACACACACACACACACATATATATGGCCTCATTCAATCCAAAGAAAGCACGAACAATAGGATCAACTACATAAGAAAATCAAAGGAGAAACAGAATTTAAGTTTACATTGCACTGGTGGAAAAGGAGAAAAGCACTAGAAGAATTTCAAGAATAAAGAGCATGAACATGCAAAAAAAACTAACCTTAAACCTTCCAGATTATAAAGTACCAGTAAGATTTCAATGGAAATGACAAGAAGTAATGGTTCAAAAAAAATACATTTTTAGAGGATGCAAAACTTTATAAATCATACGCCCTGATTCCACAGACAAGCAATGTTACTAGTTTGGGTTTGGTATCATTTACGGCACGTGGGTTCAGCCAAAAAAGGGAGCTAGGGTTCATTTTTCATTCATCTGTACAAACACACACACACACATATATATATGTTATATATATACATATATATATATATATATATATATATGGCCTCATTCAATCCAAACTCCCATTCAGTCCTTGAAATGTCTATATTTGATTTTTTTAATCAAAAAAGGCCTTCCCTTAGTTAATAAATAAATAACTGACCTTCCTCACAAAACCTATTATTATTTAATAAGAAGCTGAAACTAATTAAAGGAAAAACAGAAGAAAATACATTTCCTTAATAATAATAATTCAATCAAATAGACTGAGTATGTCCAAGGGGTTGCGCTTAATTGATGAAGCATTGAGTTCTTGTTTGTGGAGACCCAAGTTCAAATCCCAAAGGGACATCTAATATGAAATTCTAAGTTGTGACTCTATCTTCCAGCATTGAGCTCTAATGTAGAAGTGATTTCTAATAAGTGAATTTCTATATTGGGACTCTTGGTCTTCCATAGCTTGTACTGGTCTTATATTGATGCTTGTGTGAGCAGAATATTTCAAAATGATTAGCAATATATAAAAAATTGACTGAGTATCAAACAGAGCTACATGATCATTAACTGAGAATCCTGCAGACACAGAAGATTAAATAGAAAAAAATAACATCTAAAAGATCGAAAATTTTAACATCATGGCACACAGCCCTGGCAAATGGTTGTGAAACTGGAGATGCAGATGAGCCTCTATTTATATTAATAGATGGATGCTGCATGTTATCCATCTCCATCAGATAAGGAAAAGAGGTTTGGGAAGGGCACAGGAAGGACAAGAGATTTGCATTTTAAAAAGGGCGTTAATCAGAAAAGTTTAAAATTTTAAACATGATTTGCAGAGGTAATTTTAAATTTTAAAACATGATTTAAAGAGGGATCATGCATGAAGGGCACGCAATTTTTCTCCTGTGGTCTAAGTGGGTTTGTCCCAGGTTCCTCTTAGGCAACCCCACAGTTGTTTGATTGCATCATAGAGAAATCTCCTACCATACCAGTTTCAGATCCAGACTGGACAGAAACCAGAGCCAGATCCAAAAATATGCCCTGATAAACTTACTAGTAGCATTGCAAACAAAGAAGAAAAAGGAGCAAAACATTCAAGAATAGCTAATATCATGAATCATGGAAAATTGATTCTACAGCTATGTAAGCCAATTTAAAGGCATTGGCGCCTGGAGCACTCCTTCAAGCAGTGTGTCATTCCTAAACATGATTAAAATGATACATCCGTGTTTCATGAAAACACGAAACAAATTTAAACTGAATGTCTACCATGTCTAAAAAGAGAAAGGAAGAAATGAAATGAAGGTGATAATTACCATATGATCAGCTAAATTGTCACATATATTCAAACTTTCAATTTCTCCGTACTTGCTCAGCTCTTCAAATAAATCCTCATAGAAATCCTGCATTTACGAATGAAATTTGAGATGAGGCCACTCTAAGCCGTAGTTTATCAAAAGATCTATTAACAATGTAACACACACAAGCTAGATACAGAAAATGTGACAAAGTCAGTTGCACGACCATTACAATATGAAGATCTGACATGCATTATTATCGATGGGAACAATACGTCAACAGTTGTTACCTACCAGAAAGCATTGAAATTGCATTCAGTATCTAAGCATGTAAGATATATAAGCTATATTCTCTTTTTTATTCAGGAAAGTGAGATTAAAAGAACAAAACAAAGAGGGAAGAAAGTACCAGAAAATTGTAGTGTGGCGTGGCCACAGTCATTATGAAGTTAGACATTAACAATACAGGAGAGATGATCTATCATAAAACTGTACATGAAAGACAATCCAACTTAGGAACACATAAGAATATTGCTATTGATAGTAAACCCACAAGACATAGCAATGTGTAGGTATATAAAGACATGTAACCATGTATATTTGATTTTTTATTATAATCAATAAAAAACAGCTAGAGCTTCCACAAATCCATTGAATGATGACGATCAATAAAGGGTTGAAACAACAGGCCAAAAGCAACAGTAAAATCAGTCGTCTAGAAAGGAATGCCAAAGAGAGATCAAACATGCTCGTAGATGAGAAACAAAGAGATGTTAACAAAACAGTAAACAAGCTTCTGTACAACTTCTGGCCAAACAATTATGGCCCATATATTACCATACTAGTGACCTTAAACTCGTAGGCTCTTGGGTAAAATTTCATGATGCAAGTCAACAGAAACCTTGCTAACATAAAAGTTATTTAAAAGTTAATAAATAAATAAAAATGTGCAAAACAAACATGAAAAGGTCCGGGGACTGCGATGTAATGATAAGAAAGACATTCATAAAATACATTACCCAAGTTTAAATCCACCCATCAAAATAGAAAAGAATTGTATAAATCCAGCACACGTGAATGTTTAAATATTCATAATGTGATCCAAGCACACACCACGCTGTGTTAAGATAGCCAGCAATCTCATCCAAGATTTACCAAAGAAAGTAACACAGTAAAAAAACAAACCATATCCATAATCATGAACTATGGAATACAAGGTAGTCATTTACTTCAACGTAAGACAACTTTTCTTGCATTAAAAAAGAGACATAGCTACTCAATAGACAGCTAAAAATATTAACAAAAATGAAAAATCACAACTATTCATAACAAAATCAACTAATGCAAGGATGCAAAGCAAACAAACCTCAAAATGTTCTTGAATTTTTCGAGGATCCATTGCTTGTCCTTGGATATCCATCCCAGGTGTTACCATGTCAGGCCTCTGGTACATGTTTGAAAGCAAAATAGTAGGGCTGATAGAGGGCCTCGTATGCAGTCTTGAACATCGATCTCCATGCCTGCAGGCGCCAATCTTAAAGTAAAAAGGGCAGTTAACTCTGTCTTTTTCAGTGCCAAAGATGGAGGCTAGATGCTCTGCCATGGATCTGTGCTATGCAACCTTGCAGGCCAGTGCAGACGGGATAAGTTCAGGAGACAAGTTAACTGATGGACTCGTTACTATTATGAGTTATCCCCAAATATAGTTGGGCAGCAACAGAAAGTTCTGCATCATGTAAATTGAAAACAGAATACATCAAGAGGTTATGGCAATCAAAAACAGTTGAATATAAAAATAATCTCAGTAATAGGAATGGAAAATACTAACAAAGCTACTAGAAAAAAAATATTTATTAGATTTGTACAAACAGTCTAGAGTGCCAGTTATCTTGGCCCGGGTGTTGGGGCAAACACATAGAGGGACTAAAACCTCATAGATCTATATAATGCAACTTTGAAGGCCAGTGCAGAAGGGCTAAGCTCAGAAGAAAAGTTTTAGACAGACTAATTACTATTATTCCCAAAGTACAGCTCT
>MU227908.1:60137-76211 GCA_018584345.1 Thuja plicata
GCCCATGTCTCTCCCATGCCTTATTAATGCCTTGGGCATTAAAGGCTCTTACATATTCATTTATGAGTCTCCAAATTCATAAATGAACCTTGTCCCCCCCTCTCTCTCTCCCATTATTCTATAAATAAAAGCCTATTTTGAGAGAAAATAAGCCTTCATCTTAGATCAGAAATACATTGTTATGCTGTTAGATTCACTCTAGACTTACATTTCATCTATTATCTCATGCTAGTTCTTTGTTTTCATTTCATGTTTTAAAGCTAGATTGTATGCTTTTTCTCATTTTTAGTTTAAATTCAAATCAAATCCTTCATGCTAGGATAGTATTGGTCACCGATTTTGAACATATTTCTGAGGGCTAAATATGCAACTAATCATACTCTTTCTAGTTAGAAGGCAATAGGCCGATATTAGTGGTTTCTAACGTTTTAACTAACCTTTCAAGCTAATGCAATGACCTATTGAGTGTTTGTGTCATTTTCAACAAGTACCCATTTACACACACACAGTGCATAGGTAACCATGGCGTTAGTGTTGTCAATTGTAGGATTAGATGAACTAGCAGCAAGATTGGGGTCCATGTTCTTCCTCTTCTTAATGGCTCATGTGATAGGTGGCATGAAATGACTACCCTAAGGGGATATGAGATGCAAGATGTAATGAAACGATGCGCTTAGGAAACTAAGGATGATGATGTTAAGACTAGGATGCGTTTAGGATGATGAATATGCTCCTACGGATTAAGGATGACTTGATGTATGCAAGGATTAAGGGTTGCTTTCCCTAGTGTAAGATCAAGTGGATATGATTGTCTACCTAAGATAGACTTGTGGTCTTCGACGGATGGGATTCTCTGTCGATGCAAACCAACCTTTTGATCAAGGTGATGAGTTGCAAAGGCAAAGGGGATTATCCTAAACAATGCTTAATTTAAGGATATTCAAGGATGGGGTTTGGTTAAGATGTAGGTTCTAAGAAACTCAAAATGGGATGCAATACCAAGTGAAAGATGTGATCAAGGATGCTTTGGATGATGATTAAGATGACGTTAGGCTGATTAGGATTGATTTGGATTAAAGCAGGATTACACTGGGATGAGTGCATGATTTGTTTCTAAAGAGGACAACCTAAGGGGGGGTCCTAAAATGAAAGGTACGTGAGCTTAAGAAGAGGAGGAATGTGTGTTTGTTGTGGTGGACCAGCTAGTCATATTTTTTGAGCCTAATAAAAGCAGCATTTAGGTGATATTTTCTCATGAAGCGAGAAATCTTGTTGTTATGTGTCACTTTGTCAAGTTTCTCCCGTGTGAGGGTTTCGTGTTTGGTGGAGTCAATGGTGTGTTGACATTTGGTAGCTTCTTGGGTTGTATTCTTCTATTCTCTGTGCACGGGGGGTAATAGAGTTTTCACCTTCTTATGCTTCTTAGAATAGGTCATGTCCTATAAACAGATTTGATTTGGGATGAGCAATTGGAAGTCCTCACAAAAAGATTAAATTTTGAATATTGGAGCTCACGATAATCTACAAAAGGACGTTGTTTTGATGACTTGGCACAAGTTTGATTTTGTTTTGATTTTTAATAGGTTTTTTCCATGGAAAGAACCAATTTCAACATAGTCCAACCATAAAATAACAAGCACGTGTCTGAAAAACAATCCGACAAGGGACAAAACAACCTTGAAGGATACAAGCAAGTGACAAATTTGAATGTTGGGTATTCCATTTGTGTTTTGGATTTGCCAATGTTTTTCAAACACTTCAAGCACATATCTACCTAAGGAATTGGTATACCATGAAAATAATTGCTCATAAGCTTAGGTGCACACACAAGAGCTAATCAGAATATGACCGTCACCAAACACGCAATGGCTCCAGTCATGATGCCGTATTATCTGGTTCCAAATGCTCAGGGTGGCACGGATGTACAAGTGATCTTGGGGAAGTTACTATCTTCCTTGCACAAGCATTATCACCTTTCGAGGGTGTTCTGGGTAGATTCTAAGCCTAGAGTGTTTAGTATGGTTCTCTATTTGATTGTATCCTCTATGTCCACACAATCATGATTAAGGCGTATAGCCCCATAGAGCATCTTGACAAAAGTGGTCACGAAAACATGATTGAGACTGCAAGGCCGCACTTAAGTTAGACAAGAGTCGAGTATAAGCTCAAATGCCAATCGAATCCCAAGGCTTTAACCCCAAGGAGTAAATTTGATTAATGTGAGTTAGAGTGGTGTGGCTTACACCTCATTCTCACATGGGTCATTCCCGAGAGATTTTTTCCTTGAACGACAGGGCCATATAAAGGGTTAATTTGAAAAGCATGGATTGGCAATGAGAGGGGTCTATATTTATGATTTTCCACAAGGGGAAAATAGCATACTCTCCTACCCAATGTCATTTTCTCCTAGACACGCTAGACAAGTTTGTTCTTTCCCAAAAGATTTAATTGTTTAACACAAAGCAACTGTGTCTAGGTTTTTGATCTTCCCAAAAGGGAAGAGAGCATAATCCCCTAACACTTGCTTTGATTTAGACAATAAAATCTTGCTAATTATGCTAGGTTCCTAATAAAAATTAAAGAAAACACAATCGTTTGGTCGATTTTGGAGTAAGGCAACCTACAAGACAAATGTGAGTAGTCTTTTGAACTTGTCTTTGGCAAGCGGTGCTGCAAGACAATTGGTTGTAGTTTCAATTTTAGCCTTTGAAAAGCGTTGAAAACACAAAAAACCACTTAACAATTGTTAGCAAATGATAAAACAAATTTGACAAAGCACAAACACTGATTCAGGGCACAAACACTGGTTTTGTGTTTTAGATTAAAAATGATAGAATGCAGGAAAATAGGCCAGAAAACATAGGAAACCTGAAAATTGCTATACCAGTCAGAGATGCTGATTCATGAAATGTAGATGCCGATCGATGTTTTTCTGAACTAACATTTGCGTAGACGCTGAAACCTAAATCCGCATTTCCGCAGACGCTGCTATACTTGCAAGTTCACAAAAACACAGCAAAAACAATAAAAAAGTTACTTTTTCTTCCTTCTTAGTCTTTAATTTGATCAAATTTAGCCATTTGAGATTTTCCAAACAATTAAAAGCTAGTATTCTTTGATAATTTATCAAGATTCGTTCCCTTAATGAAAATTTGGCATTATAATTGCTTATAAAATGAATCTTTGTTAAAAAATAGAATGCTCAAATATTAAAAAGTTGTGGGAAAGATAGTAAATCTTGAAAAACTGAAAAGTTATGTTTGGAAAGCTCCAAATTTCAGTGCCATGCGGAAATGTCGGTTCAATTCACAGATGCTAGTTCAGCGCAGATGTCGAATGACAGTGCACAGCGAAACAACATTTGCGTAGATGCCTCTGCATAAAATGCAGATGCTGATCCATGTGTCTGGCAAAATTTGAAGAAAAAAGACAAGAATTTAGAAATATTTAGGGACGTGGGTCCCAGTAGGTGTGCCAGAATGTAGTATGGAGAAGTATTCAACCTGTTGGGAGAAAGCTCAAACATAAAACATTAGTGGGTTAGCACATAGAATTCATGAAATAAACAAGAAACCAAACAAGACCTCAACATAACATCGGATTGAGATAAAAACAAGTAAATTGCACCCTATTCTACTTATTTGATTTGCTCTTTTTGATTGGATGTAGGTGTGCCCTCTCAAACAAAAATGGATCAAAACCCCAATGCAATGCAACTATGAATGCAAGATTGGATGAAAAGAAGAGATTCAAGACCTAGTATGAAGAACTAGTCTCAAAATCTTCTTAAAGATGATAGTCTAAACTATGAAATTGATATTCAAGACAATTGAAAGAAACTATTATTCATTATCCATTAGCCTAGCATGTGAATTCTAAGTGATTTAAGCATGAAGAGCATATGAGCATGAAAACAACTATGAAAATCTAGAGCTATGTTAGCATAATAACAATGCAAAATGAGAGATGAAAAATGAAGAGGAGAAGGCCTCTATTTATAGAATTTTGGGAGAGAAGAGGAGGGTTTGGATGAGGTGACATCTATGTGGCATCCACATAAGAGCCACATAAGGGACACATAGGCTTGAAAGGATGGCCAATTTTGGGTCAAACTTGGCATTAAATGTTGAGTGGCTCAATATTTCCAAGTGGGAGACAAACTTGTAAGAAGAATTTAAGAGGGATGGGTGCCCATTTTGGAGAGAATTTCCCCTTGTGGGTGAGCATTCCATTAGCCTTAAAAAGGTTAGGAATCACCCTTTAAGTATGAATCAGAGGACAGTTAGGTAGGGAAGCGTGCTTAGGAAATGAGGTTATGGGAGTAGAGTAGGAATAGGGTAGGCTTAGGGTAGGTCTCTAGGTTGGATTAATAGGTTCCTAGCTAGGGTTTAGATCATAATTCAAATTAGATTTGAATAAATCATAGTTTAGAAGAATTAGGAATATGGGGGAATTTTAATAAATATGAATTTATTAAAAAGGGGAATTTTGTGAGGTAAATATATTTAAATAAAATACATTGGAATAGTATTTGATCATTGATAAATACTAATTATGAAGCTATTTAATTGATTAAATTAAATAGTTAGAGGAATAAGAGGGAAAATAATATTAATAATAATATTAATATTTTTGGACGTCTACACTTATTATGTGCATATTCTTTTACTTTGAAGAATACTTTCCTTCAATAGGCAAAGTAGTATGGGACATAAGAAAACTAGTCACCATACAAATATGTGAGCACATAGAATCATTAGGTACATATTTTGATATCTTAATGAGTGAATATTTCAAAGAATTTAAGGAAAATATACAAGCAAGAACAAGGATACCAGAGAGTTTGATAGAAGAAAACAAGGATGATATATGCTTTATGGTAGATACTGATTTTACTAATATCAAACCAGTAGTACCTAGAAAATCCTGGCTATCACCACGAGATTATGAAATCCAAATAGGACAAGCTACAAAATGCATCAAGGCACTATCGAATGAACCATTGGACAACAAGAAAACAAGATTTGGAACATATGAAGAAGCCAAACTAAAAATAAAGTCAGATCTTGTTGTGAATAAAGTTGTAAACAAGAAGAACAACATGATAAAGGATTTAATGAAGAAATTGGCAATTACTAAAGAAGGTGAAGAGGAAAAAAAAGGAAAGGAGGAAGAAACTGAGGGCTAGTCACCCATCAGTGAAGATGCATAAAGGAGTGATTCAGAGGCTACACAGTCAGATTCACCACCTCCTCCTCCACCTAAGAAATCAAGGACAACAACTACTTCAAGGACAAGAAGCCAAATAGTAAAGGAAGCAACTCCTTCACCGTTGGAGAAAGGGAGAGCAAGAACCTACAAGAGGAAAACAACCTCACCAAAGGGGAAACAAACCAAAAGGAGGAAGTTGGTTAGAACAAAAGGAGATTTAGATGACTCAGCTATGGATGAAGCTGACATAGAATTAAGCTGACATAGAATTACAAAAAGGGAAAGAACCCTTGATCCATAAAACCATTGATGAAATATGTAAAAACATTTCAGAATCAGAATCTATTTCAGATCCTAATATTAGGAAATGGTTGAAACTTGATCTAGAGGATCAAAATAAAATTGAAGAAGCTATAATAGCTAAAATGTGTAAACATAATTATGTTCCACTTCAATTCAAGGAATATGAATTACCCAAGGAGTTAACAGACAGATTGTTTGTGAGATGGACATTTGCACTTCATAAAGAAAAAGAGATAAGAGAAAGAGTACTTATTACTCTTATACCTTCTAATTCAAAGAAGGAAGAGATAGATGAAATGATGAAAAAATATGAAAAGGAGTTCTCACCCAAAATGAGAGCATACAAAATTCTTAAAGGGAAGCTAATTTAGCTAGATTAGGATAGCATTAAGAAGTGGTGTAAAATACTCAAAAATCCCCCTAAGGAAGATATCCCGGAGAAAGAACACATCATCATTAGAGATGCACAAAGTGATTCATTAGTTGAATTGGATAGAGAAGAGAGTGATACAACATGCAAAAAGAATATTGAAGTTTCAGATGAGGTATGGCCCGACACTACTCTTAACAACACACAAGGTGAAGAAAGCCAAATTCCACCAAGCTCAATTCATATTGACTTGAATGATGAAGCAGAGGTTACCAAAGAAGAATTGACAATAAAAGGTAACATAAATGAGGATGTCAATGATGAAAAATGGTTGGATAATATCATTGATGACAATACAGGAAAAGACCCTGCAGAAGAGGTGCAAAAAGATGAAGATGTCATTGTTGCACAAGGTGATACTGACAGATAGGACACACTTATTGACACTGCAGAGGTAAATACTCTGACCAACATGTGAATATTGCTAGAAGCTATTAATATTAACTCTAGTCAGGAGAAATCATCTAAGAAAGATGAGAACATACCCGAGGACATAGGTAATGATGAAATTAAAGATGCATCAGACACACAAAAGGATATAGAAATAGAGATGAAGGATGCAACCGAAACTCAGCAAAAGTTGTATATTGAAAAGGACAAAGGAGAAGATACTAACAAGGATGAAACATTGAGAAAGGATGAAGAAAAAGAAAAGAGTGAAGAAGTTAAGCACTATGATAGCATGAAGGAAAAGGAAGAAAAATTTGTTGATACACCCAAGGCCACTAAAGAGACGTCTTCACACAACCAACAAGTGGAATCTAAACATAAGCAACAAGAAGCTTCATCTTCTCGACCTTCACCTACCAAATCAATTCAATCTTAAGATCTACAACTGGTAGTTCACGTGTCCGTCTCCCAACAAAATAAGAAGAAGAAGAAAGTAATAAATAAAGATATCTTGGCTATAACATTTGATGAGGTGATCGAAATACCCAAGTGGGATGCATCAACTTTAGATGCTGAAACACTTCAAAAGTTTGGAGTGATGTGTTAAAGAAAAGCCCTACAGGAGAAAATGAGAAAAGCACGTAGGGAAGCCCAAGCACTTGACAAAGCTAGGGCTATACTACAACAACTTGTTCCTAAGGTAAAAGTTGAAAATGACATATCAGTCATGGAACAAATTGCAGTTCTTACGGACGCCATCACCACTCAAAGTGTAGATGCAGAGAAGGCAATGGAAGAACGGGCAGAGAAGAAGTATCAACACAAACTAGTTGAGAAGATCAGCCAAGAAGTGGTAGAAAACAAGGTAAATCTCTCTAAATTAGCAATTCAATTAGAACCAATGATTGTAGAAGCTATTACCTTAGTTCAACAAATGTGCACACTTGACAATTTCACAAAAGAGAATGGTGAAAAGCTGTCCCAATTAGACTCACATCTGACAACAAGTGCACAAAGTTTAACCTTTGATGCAAATGCAATAAAGTCGCATCATGACAAGATCACAAAGGTAAATAGGTTAAGACAAGAAATATGGGATGTAGAGACACAATCTAGGAATGAGGTTATCGAGTTGCAAGCTCACATATTGCCAAACCTCACTACTCTACAACAAAACATTATAGATGTAAGGAATCTGATCTCGAACCCGGAGATGTTTGTGGTAGACAACATCTATGATATGCATGTGAGGATATCACTTGAGCACATGGCTCTAGAAACTTTGAAGGAGAAATGGGAGAAGATGATGGAGGAAATCAAAGCCTCACACTCCCACATTTTTGACAAGTTGTAAGTACCTTTGCCTTTATTATCAAAAAAGGAGGAATGAATGCATGTGCATATGTGCAATATACTACAATAGTAGAAGGAGGAAAGTACATGTATATTATATGTACATTATACCATATATCTTAGCAAAAAAGGGAAACAAAAAAGGGGAAGGAAATTATATGTATATACACTTACACTTACTGGCATATGCATAGGGGGAGTTATTTAATGACTAAAGAAAGAAAACAAAGGAGTATACACTTGTGTACATACTAATACATTAAGTATGTTGCACATATCTATTTTTGATACTAATGTCAAAGGGGGAGATTGATGACATTAAGTTTTTCCATTAGTATTGCAAAGGAAAAACATAGTAGAGATCATCGGTATAGGCATACCCGACAGATAACATATTTCCTTACCCGATGAGATGACAATGCTTGTCATGAAAATACTAAGTATAAAATTACCTAACAAACACTGACAAGTGTTGAACCAATGACAAAGCATAAAGGACATCACCGATGGTACAGTTTTATGAACATCGTCGACAGAGCAGAAAAGGCAAGGAACCCGATGAACAGTTCAATATAGGGACACCGACAGAGTAGAAGCCCGACAGAGTAAATAATGAAAGAAACCCAACAGAGTGACAGAGTAGCCTGAGTATCAGAATCGACAGTCAGTTACAGAACCCACAAATAGTGGATCTGACTTTCCACGTTAGATAAAACATTGTAATTCTATTTATAGAGTTTTAATTTGTTTTAAATCATTACTTGAGGGTCAAGAAAGTATATTGTAATTGTTTTAAAGCATCCCAACGGATCTAAAACATAACTAACTAAAGATCAAGGTCAAGTTGTAAACCTTGGATCTAGAGTTAACTTGAAAAGTGTGAATCAAGAATGGACCTAGAAACTAGTATATATAGATGTTCAATCATTTGTAATAAAGAAGTAAGAAAATAATTGTAGCCACAAAGAGCATCTAAGAAGTAGAAGTGAATTCATGCAAAGTTCATAAATAGATCATATCAGTTCTCAAGGACACAGACAAAGCTACCGATGAGCAGAGACAAGGTATCATTCAATCACTCAAGGTGATTACATATACATTTTAAGCTTTATAGGATATGTTATCAACAATTAGAGATTGCATATACTATCAAATCAACATTTATAATGTAGTTGCATTCTAACAAGTGCATCACATCAGAAATCCTTTAGTAGAAGGTGGACTTAATAGTTCTTGACAAATCTCTTAACAAAGTGGACACCTAACAGTGTTGCTAAAGCTTCAAATGAAGTAGATCCTAACAGGTCTCCACTCTAATACTCCTAACAGGGTAGATCATCAGAAGTGATCAAATTGTAATCCTTAACCGGCTCCCTTCTTATCTGCAGATAGTGAAGTTTTATGAGTGACATCCCCACCGTAGTTTTTACTTCCTAATAGGAGTTTTTTGTGATATCATATCTTGTGTTATGTGTTATTTACTTTCATGTATATTTATTGAATGTTTACACATGTAAAGAACTTATGTTATGATTTCACATACATAAAGAAAGATGAACCGATAGATAGGTGAATATACAAATCTGATGACACAAAGGTTAATGGGCTAATTACATAAAAGTTTTAGAGGTACTGATTCACCCCTCCCCTCTCAGTACATCATTCCAGTAATTCCAACAACATACCCATGACATATTATCTATTGTTGTAACTTCGCCTAAAGATAATGCAATTCTCTTTTTTTTTCTTTACATCTTCTTTTTCAACCTCAACAAGACAAATTTCCCATTGACCAATGACTGTTAGGATATTTAGGAACTTTCAAAAAGTGTAATAAAACACCTATTTGTGGGTAGTCTATCATAGCATGCGCTCTGCTCAAAATATTAAAAATAACACTTAACTGAATAGATTTTCCCAGTTGTTCTAATTCCATTTCTTTTTCAAAAATTAGCTTCAATAGAACCTTTAACTTCAGTAGGCTTCATTTGTATTTTCTCATGCCAATAAAATTCTTCTGCATTCTTAACATGCTGACATTGCTTCTTTGTTTTCCATCTTATCACCCATTTTTCAAATCCATCTATGATTTGTTTTTTCCTAAACTTTATTGATATGCTTTTCTTTGTTGTCAAGTTTTAGCTACAACCTCTTTTCCTTGTTTTATTTCCAATCACAAATCTCACACCTGCATTCTATTGGAGGATGACCTTCAATTGGATTCTCCACTGGTTCAATGAATGGACATTTTGACACCTAATCAATTTTAAAATTCCTTGAAATATCCCACTCCCGATCCTTTCTTTATTTGGATTTTCTTTTCCCCTTCTGTGCTTCATCAAAATCTATGGCATTCTCATCCAAGTCAATCATATTATTTTGGCTAGCCTAGATATCAATGAGAGAATATTATTCAAGTTCATCATGATCTAAGATATCAGGTTCACCGCCTTCCTCAATATGTAGTGTAGGTTGTGAATCTTGTATTTGTACTTGTACTTTTGATGATGTACCTTCTTGATTTTCACCACAAACATTGCCAATATCGAATTACAAAGATAAGGTTCTATATTTTTTTGTCCTCTCTTGGTCTTCCCCACATTCAAGAGTCCCACTCTTCTTCCTATTTGACATCTCTAATGAAATAAAGGCTGCAAAAAATATCTACTTGTTTAAGAATCAATAATAGACTATATGATTCATTGGACCTAAAACCTACAATCTAGATGTATGAGGTCTCTTGGGTGACTAATGATGGTCCCCACTCAATAAGAATGAACTCAAAATTGCAAAAATATAGAGTTGAATTTAGAATAATATTATAACACTTGAAAAAATGATCACTTACCTTAAGGCCACTAGAAGTCACCAATGCAGTCAACAACAATGGTTGTTCCTGGTCTGAAACTTCTCTATTGATCTGAATTGAGAGCTCTGAATTGACCACATTGTGTAGAAATAAATATGATATTTGATTATATTTATACCAATCCTTACTTGGAGAATTCAGTGGGAATTTTATATGGGATACAAGTATTTGGTTAATCTTTCTTAATTATAACACATCTTATGTAATTTTCTAGGAGATTATTGGCTGTCCAATTAATTGGCAATTATAATAGAGTTGGCAAAAAATTCCATTGAATTTACTGTGTGGAAAATGTAGATTCTATTGGCAAAATCTTGATAGAGATACAATTGATTACATATAACTATGAGCGATTGGACAATGCATTTGACCGAGTATTTATAAAGTTGGGGCAAAGTGACCACCCCAATTAGTACAATTTATTCTCCAATTTCCAGGTCACCGATGTGAAATATTCACCAATTGGCGAATATTCACCACTAAAGTATACATTGTTGAGGAATTCCAAAGGAAGAGAAAAGGCAAGCCCGTGTGCCACTATATCCCTATTTAATAACTAATAAAATATTGTTTAATTGCACTATCTTAAGGTATTTTATCATGTGGAGTTTCTCTACGTAAACACAACCACTTGGATATTATGGGTTGTTAATGTGCTTGCTATGTATTCATGTTATATATCAATGAGTTTCTTGATACTTTGTCACATGAACCAACATGTTTGTAAATGTTAATCTTTAAGTTTTTGTTGATTATTTAGTGCCCACACTTAGTCATTTATTCAAACAGTATAGGCCAAGCTACCCGACAAGTCATTGCCGAGCATAACAGATCATAGATGCCGAGCTATCCAGCAATTCCATGCCGAGCGCCAGAGACTTCAGTGTCGAGCAAGATAGTTTTGACATACTTGTTAGATATGACACAAACTTTAAGGTAATATGTTTGGGCTGACTTATGGATGTTTTTGGAAACCATATGTGAAGAATTTAATATTCTCTACTAAGTTAATTATGCATTTAATTGGTTTATCCTATGTGTGGCATGTAGCCAATCAAAAAATTGGAATGCCTAGGAGGCATAAGTTTTATTTTTGATCATTGATCTAGATCTATTTGCCAGATTTGAAAAGTATGATAAAATTGCTTCTTACCCTAAGTATATGAGCGATTGTAGAGCATAGAGAGAAGGTGCAATACATACATGAGAGATGTGTGAAGGGTTGTTTTGATAAGAAGCATAGATCTAGCAGAGTAGAAGAGCAATGAGCAGCAGAGTAAGGACATATCAGATTATAAGATTAGAAAAGGCATTATAAAGAGGAGATCTGTTATCAACATCAGGGTGCATATTGAAGGATCATATCTTGAGACATTCTAACAAGTGTATTAGGTGAAATCTCTTAATAGAGTGGTTCTAACAGACCTTTCTAAATCTCTTAGCAGAGTGCTTACTTTACTGTAAGTTGAAATCCTTTCACAAGGTAGATTGTAATGATCTAAAGATCTTAACTAGGCAAAGCTTTAACCAGGTAGATTGCATATTGTGATCAAACTTTTGTACCCCTAAAAAGAACACTTTATTGCTATAGTAGTTAAGAATTTGTGGGTGTCAACCCCACCCTAGTTTTACCTATTTGGGTTTCTAGGTTACCAAATTATGTGTATTGTGTTATTCATTTACTGTCATGGATGCGACTAGATGTTAGATAGATTACATATTTATATGTTTATGGATTAGTTTGTTTTAAAGTGATTAAAGTTCAAGATCTGATTCACCCCCCTCTCAGTCTCTTGCTTTCCCAATATTGTATTTCCAACAATTGGTATCAGAGCTTCATTCTCCTACAAAAGGTTTTAATCAACTTGAGAGTACAGATCTAGAGATGGAGATTTACAGATTGGGTAAAGTCATTGAGAATTAAAAGATTGAAATTCATCTACCATTACATTAGCTTGAGACAGCTAGATAGGAATTGAGGACGTCATTGACATCTAGGAAAGATTTGGCCAAAAAAATGAATGATACTCATTATCAGGAAGAAGACACTGTAAATCTATTTCAGAATGGAGATTCTACTAAGAGCGATGCAACAATTGCAGATCTACTGGAAAAGAACAATGTATTATGTGAAGAAGTCAAGAACCTAAAAAGAGAACAAGAAATGCAGATAGTAAGACTATGTGAAGTAGTGGAACAAAAGAAGAAAGTTGAAGATGACAAAGCTATGGCTGAAGAAGATAAAAGAGTGATAATTGCCAGACTTGATGAAAGGACACATGATGTGCAAATGATGACAAATAATCAGGTTGACATGGAAAATCAACTGCTACTTGTGAATCAGGAGATCAGTAGGAAAGACATGGAAATTATGAATCTGAGATATGAGAATATACAATTGAAAGATGATTTGAGATCTAAGAAAGAAATGAATGAAAGGTTGAATAAACCTAATTAAGCTTTAACTCATTTTGAGAATCTGATGGAAGCATCAAGGAGACCAAAAGATTCTTCTAGATTATGTCACACTGAACAAAAAACATCTACTGAGAAAGGATAATCATCAAAGACTGGTGAAAAGAGGAACACAAAGACAAAGAGCAACAAACCTATATGCCACCACTGTGGAAAACCAGGACACACTGCAAACATTTGTCGAAGCAAGAATGGTAAGTCCAAACCTAAACCTAAGTTCAATGGTTATTGCTTTAACTGTAAGAAATTTGGACATAAAGCACATGAATGTTGGGCTAAGGCAAATGATGCACCTCCCACATCAAGAATCAATGGATATTGTTACAATTGTAAAAAATTTGGACATAAGGCACAAGATTGCAGATCTAATGCTAAAAAACAATGGACATCAAAGACACAAGAAAAAGCACCAAGAAAAGGCAACACTTACAATTGGGATTATAACACAAGAAAAAGTTGTCATTACTATGAAGAGTATGGATATGCACTTGAAGACTGCATAAAGACACATTTTAGAGGAAGATCTAAGAGTTGGATGAATAGAAGCCTAGTTTGTTTTAGTTGTTTGAAAATTGGTCATACTAAGAGAGAGTGCAAGACAAGAGTACCTGCTCCTACTGTTGAAGAAATTAGAGCACAGATGAATTATACATGGGTAAGGAAAACAAAACTAAGAAATAGTGAAACTACTGAAGCTGAGGTCACCCAATCCAATGGATCAGGTGATCACACAATCTCAAACTAAGCAGAAGAGGTACGTAAGGACCTATATTTAAATTTCATATCTTACATCAGTTCCTAACATATACTGTGCCAAAGTCCATATCTGCATATGATGAGATGTGTTGGGACATATTTTAAATTTAAAGTACTAAGAAAAGTCATCTAAGCACTAGAGGTGTCGAGCATTAGTATTATACTAAGACCGAGCTCATTAGCATATGTGCTGAGCTAGTTTGGATTGAGACTGAGAGATTGTCAGAGTCGTCCAAGGATAGCTATTTTGCACTAAATCCAATAGACAAAATATTTATTGCAAACCTACCTCAAAGCCTATAAAGGAATGAACCATTCATGATTCATTTCACCTTGTGATTTGATATTTCTTGAAGTGTTGAAGCATTGGCAAACTTGATTTCAGCAAAGATTTTTGAAGAACTATATAGCGTGTTGTCGACCATTCAGCAAAAGTGTGAACTTCAATAATTGCTGACGTATTCTATTCTCATTTTTGAAACCCTTTTATTTTGAAATCATGGCCGCTACTTTGTCTGCACTAGTTAAGGGAATGGAAAAGGAATTGAGAGAAGTTCAATTGGTGAGGAGCGACACCTATGCGCCTCCCAAATTTTGAGCCATTCCTGAGAGTGCTATCAAAGGTGATCTGACTGGAGCCCTATCTTCAATCCCTCCAAAGGTACTTATGATTCATGACATTAGGGCATGTTACATGTGTAAAATCAGTGAAGTTGGAGACCACCAACTGAGGGAATCCTACGGGAAACTATGTACAGATGGATTCCTACAACCTGAACACAATCATCTAGGCGAGCGAGGGTTAACTCGATTCCTAGAGTTTCCAAGGAATTTCAGGGAAGAATGGATCAAAATTGTTCTTAGTAGGGTACATGATATGAGCATTTGGTTGGAGAATGGAACAATAAAGATTACCAAGGATATCATACATCATGTAACTGGTTACCCTATAATCAACGAGAAAAGGACCATGAGATGCCAGAGTAAAGAAGACATAGAGAAGGTCACTAAAGCTATATGGAACAAGAGAGGAATGACTATTTCCACCATCAAAGATTTGGAACTTGATTTTGCTGTGAGGGTTATAGCTCACAAGTTATATCACTCGAGTCAACTAGACAGTGTTCCTTGCATTACAGTAGACCAGGTATGTAAAATCATAAAAAAAGGATCACACATACGACCTGGCTGAGCTACAACTAACACAACTTGCTGAGAACCTTGAATCAACCAGGAAAGAAAAGAATTTTGTGTAAGTTCAGATCCTTGCTTGTATGCATATTTTTCTATGTTCAAAAGACTTTTCCTACCTATGGAGACATAGTATGGAAAATAGATAGACCTATAACACAACAGATAAATATACTAATTCAACAGTTAGGTGATAATTTTGATAATATGATGGGAACATACTTTGTGGAGTTCAAGAAAAGTATGAGACTGAGAAGCAAAATTCCTAGTTCATTAGTGGAACAACATTATGAGGATGTGTGTTTTCTAGTTGACACAGATTACACTTATGTTCAGGCTATAGTACCTAGGGTATCATGGTTAAGGCCATTACCTTATGAAGTGAAACATAAATTTTTTTTATATTGTTGATTGATATTGATGATATGTTGCCAAAATGTAAAGGAGTGAATTGTGGTTTAAGAGGGTTTGAATTGTTAATTGTTATTTGAGTTGATTATGATTAAGGGAAGATGAGATGCTCCTTTCCTTCACCCTCAAATACACAAATAGGAGATCCAATTTTGATCAACCCCAAAGGGTTAATACACAAATGAATCCAATATTTGGAAAGAGACCAAGAAAGGGGATCTTAAATTCTGTAAATTGATTGATTAATATGATTAATGATAGTAATTGAAAAGAATAGGAGAAAGTACCAACCTTCCAAAGTAGTAGATCAAAGATTGCTATTTTCTGAGATCTGTAGACTATTTCTGGAGATGCTAACAGTTGATAGCGAACCGGAACAGAGAGACAGAAAAAACCCAGAAATATTTTTTTGTTCCAATGTCGTCTTATGAAAAAGGTCGACCCTGTACCACTTTTTCCAACTCGATCTTCTCAACTAAGAAAGTGTCCCTATTCACACAGTCTGAAAGAAATCTGAAAAGGGTATCCAGATCTGGCCTCGGATTTATAGTCCTGAATCTGTACCTGCAAGAAAAATGTTTGTTTGTTGTTGGGGAGGGGTTTGCCTTAGTCAAACCCCGATTTAGGAATTAACCTTGAAATCAATAAAGTATGGAAAGCTAACAAGTAGTAGAATTGAATCTAA
>MU227908.1:84186-95468 GCA_018584345.1 Thuja plicata
TTTTGATCAACCCCAAAGGGTTAATACACAAATGAATCCAATATTTGGAAAGAGACCAAGAAAGGGGATCTTAAATTCTATAAATTGATTGATTAATATGATTAATGACAGTAATTGAAAAGAATAGTAGAAAGTACCAACCTTCCAAAGTAGCAGATCAAATATTGCTATTTTATGAGATCTGTAGACTGTTTCTGGAGATGTTGACAATTGATATAGAACTGGAACAGAGAGACAGACAAAACCCAGAAATATTTTTTTGTTCCAATGTCGTCTTATGAAAAAGGTCGACCCTATACCACTTTTGCCAACTCAATCTGCTCAACTCTGAAAGTGTCCTTGTTTGCACAGTCTGAAAGAAATCTGAAAAGCGTATCTAGATCTGGCCTCAAATTTACTGTCCCAAACCTATACCTACAAAAAAATGTTTGTTTGTTGTTAGGGAGGGTTTTGCCTTAGTCAAACCCTAATTTAGGAATTAACCTTGAAATCAATAAAGTATGGAAATCTAATAAGTAGTAGAATTGAATCTAATAGTGAAGCTATGATATGGAATAGATATGCAATTGTAATTCAAATGTAGCAAGTATGTAAATATGAAAGCATGGACTTTAGAAACCCTAAAACTCCATGATTGTATGCTTGGAATCCACCTTGAAAGAGTTTTGAGGATGTACAAAGGATCTTGAAGGAAGATCACACCATCATGATGGCTAGATCTAGGGTTTGAATGATGAATCTTGAATGCTTGAACCAAATCCCTTCAAAGGCTTGAAAGCTTGAATCCTTGATCTTCAATGGAGAACTTGAATGCTTGAGAGGAAGAATTGAAAACCTTGAGAGCTTGAGAACATGTAGAACAATGGATGCTTGAAAAAAATCTTGATCACCTCTTATCACTTAGTGGATAGTTTGATCATGCTTAGAGAAAAATGAGAGAGAAGGCTTCCTTTTATATGAAATTAGGGCACAATCTTCTAAGGAGGCCTACATAGGATAATTAAATAATCATTTAAGCCTTTACCCCTAGGATAGGACCTATATTAAATATAATTTAGGAATCAACCAATTCAGAACCCGAAACAGCCGACCTGGAAGCGGGAGAGAACTTTTTGCAAAGACCGACATCCGGGAAACTGTGGGATTCTGGGTTTGGGACCCTGGGATAGGGTCAAGGTTGACCCTATCCTAGGAAAAGGTCAAGGTTCACCCTATCCTAGGGCAGGGCTGAGGTCAACCCAGTCCCAGAAGGTCGACCCTCTCCCTGCATCCCAGAAATAGAGTTCTGCAACCCAGAATGCAGAAATCAGTCCTGAAAGTGGTATAAGGAGGAGCAGATCAGGGGGAGAAGATGCAAAAATGGGGGGATGATGTAATGGAGGTCAAATACATCCCCTAAGGAGGGCTAAATGCTCTTAACATGGAAGTGCTTCCATTTTAAGATGATACATGAAGTAAACATAGATGAAACATCTGTAGCCATAACAACCTTAATAACAGAGGAAATTGATAGTACTGCTAAACATTTTGGTAATTATGAAGAAGCCAAGGCCAAAATTTCTATGAACCTAAAGGTTGGCACCATGGAAAGAAAGAGGAAAAATATTGTCAAGAATCTGAAAAAGATGGTTGGCATTGTAAGTGATGAGGAAGCAGATGATGCTTCTCTAGGCTTACCTACTGGACAAGGAGAAGACATACCTAGTGAAGAAGAAGAAGAAGTTGAGTCTGAAGAGGATGTAGTTGTTAAGGGGAAAGGGAAACAACCAATGGTTTCCAAGGAAACCAAAGTAAGAAAAGTTAAACCTCATGCTACCCTTCCTACTGTAAATAGACCAAGGACTAGGGAATCAGATATTTCACCTCATGTGGTGAGAACATCAGTATACACAAGGAAGAATGCTGCCGAGAGCAGCTCAGGGAAAAAGAAACAAGTCAAAACCAAAGCTGTGCTGAGCAGTTCTACCAAAAGACCAAGGAAAAGGAGACTAATCTTGAGTGATGTAGAAGATGAGGAAATAGACACTGATGTTTTGAGAAAGATACCTATAGCATCATTCAAACATCCTATAGACATTGATGAGGTATGCAAGAACATTAGAAGTTCAACTGGGTTATCTGGATTTAAATTTATCAAATATGAAAACCAAAGTATAGAGAATAAGGTCAAGTTACAAGAAGCTCTATTAGACATGATGAGTACATTCAAATTTACACCTATAGAGATAGGGAATAATGTCCCTACAGAACTTTATGATTTCTTATCTAGTAAATGGGAATTTGCATTGATGACTAAAAGGAAAATTAGGGAAGCAACTTTGGATAGAGTCATCCCACAATTGAAAAAGAAATAGAAATCCAAATTTGTTGATCAATATAAGCAAAAGTTTGTACCCAAATATAGAGCTTATGCTATTTTGAAGAATGATATTGAAGGAGTAGTACAACAAAGTACTCAAATTTGGAAAGAGACTTTTGGGTTGTCAGTTCCAAAAGAGAAGAAAACAGATGAAGGAACCTCTGAGAAAATCACCACTGATCAAACAGAAATAGAAACTGAAACACAAAAGGAAATAGGTGATGAGCAAGTTACAAACTTGACAATGGATAGTCCCATTGACACTACACTAGACAATGTTAGCAATGTGGATGCTGAGGATCAAGATGAGCCGACAGATACAACTATCAAATCACCTATCAAGGCTACTGAGGTCGATGAAGAGAAAAATGAAGAAGAAGGAGCCGAGAAAGAGAAACCAGAAGATCAAGAGGTAAATACTAAAAATCCACTTATTCTAGAGGTTGCTTAGACATTGTTAAACAACAGAGACAAAATGGAAGTAACTGGAGACAAGCCTAAAGAACAAGAGGCTATAAAAGTGTTGGTAAACCTACCACACTCTGCTTCATCTACCCCCACTAGACCCAAAATGGGGAATATACTTGGCCAACAGGAAATCTTGATTAAGATGAAGTCAACAACTGAATTGCTTACTGACAAAGGAAATCAAATCATTGAAACTGAGCAGGTTGACAGCTCACCTGAGCCCAAAAGGAGGAAGATAAATAAGAAGAAGTCACCAGGACTAAATTTCACCTTAGATGAAGTAATTGTGATTCCTAAATGGGATCCTGAGAATTTGTCATACGAGCAGATTTAGACCCTTCAAGAACTTTTGAAGAGGAAGAAGAGACAGGAAGAAATTAAGAGAGAACAGAAGTAGAAGCAAGTTCTGCATGACATCAAAGATATTTTTGTAAATGCTTTTGATATGGATGATGTAAATGACCAGGCACCTATACTATAATAGCTAGTTCACATTGTACAAAAGGTGATTGATGATAATATCGAGGTAAATGACAAACCATAGCAATGGTCTGAGAGAAAGTTCAAGAACAAAGTACTAGAAAAGATATCTAAAAAGATAGCTACACAATAGGTTGAACTTTCCTCTCTCATTGAAATTCTAGAAGGAGTTGCAAACAATGTATTTTCTTTGTACAAAATACTATGTGACGAATCTTTCTTCACCAAAGAAAATCAGGAGTTAATTGAGAAATTGCAACTGGATATGAAGTCAACTACAAGCTCACTGAGCATGGATGCTAGCTCTAGCTCCATCCATTTCAATAAGTTAACTCATACATAGAGGAGGTTAACTAAGCTTATGGCTGAAGATGGCCAAATCAAGGAAAAATTGATTATGATTCAGGCTAATCTGATACCTCATCTGGAGGTTATGCAGAAAGAACTTACAACTGCAAGAGAATTGTAAAGAGAGACTCTCATCTCTCTACTGTAGAAAGTTTGGCAAGTCTAGCAGCTGAGCTAGAAGTTAAGTTGGGAATTATGAAGTTTGTTAAAGATAGTTGGGACACTTCATTTAAATTAATTCTTCAACTTCATAAATAGTTCTTAGATAAGTACAACCTAACCCCTCCAGCGATCAGTGACAAAAACAAGGGGGAATCAGGAAAGGAAGGAACAGATGAGCCGAAGGTATAATATATATTTTTTGCTGAAGGCATGTATGTTATGTAGATATAATATATTAAGTATGAAGTATAATCAAAGGGGGAGTACTGTATGTACATAGGTAGTTATGTGGATGTAAATGAAATGATAAGTGTTTTTGCCACTAAATATCAAAGGGGGAGATTGTTAATCTTTAAGTTTTTGTTCATTATTTAGTGTCCACACTTAGTCATTTATTCAAATAGTATAGGCTAAGCTACCCATCAAGTCATTATTGAGCAGAATAGATCATAGATGCCGAGCTATCTGGCAATTCTGTGTCGAGCACTAGAGACTTCAGTGTCGAGCAAGACAATTTTGACATACTTCTCAGATATGACACAAACTTTAAGGTAATATGTTTGGGCTGACTTATGGGTGTTTTGGGCTGACACATTTTAAGCATTTAATATTCTCTATAGAATTAATTATGCATTTAATTGTTTTATCCTATGCGTGGCATGTAGCCAATCAGAAAATTGGAATGCCTAGGAGGCATAGGTTTTATTTTTTATCGTTGATCTAGATCTATTTGCCAGATTCGAAAAGTATAATAAGATTGATTCTTACCTTAATTATATGAGTGATTGGAGAGCACAGAGAGAAGGTGAAATACATACATGAGAGATGTGTGAAGGGTTATTTTGATAAGAAGCATAGATCTAGCAGAGTAGAAGAGCAGTGAGCAGTAAAGTAAGGACATATCAGATTATAAGATCAAAAAAGGCATTATAAATAGGAGAGCCATTATTAGCATTAGAGTGCATATTGAAGGATCATATCTTGAGACATTCTAACAAGTCTATTAAAATCTCTTAATAGAGTGGTTCTAGCAGACCTTTCTAAATCTCTTAGCAGAGTGCTTACTTTATTGTAAGTTGAAATCCTTTCACAAGGTAGATTGTAATGATCTAAAGCTCTTAACTGGGCAGACCTTTAACCAGGTAGATTGCATATTGTGATCAAAATTTTGTAGCCCTAATAGGCACACTTTATTGCTGTAGATCCCCACCGCAATTTTACCTATTTGGGTTTCTGGGTTACCAAATTCTGTGTATTGTGTTATTCATTTACTGTCATAGATGCTACTAGATGTTAGATAGATTACATATTTATATGTTTATGGATCAGTTTTTTTTAAAGTGATTAAATTTCAAGATCTGATTCACCCCCCTCTCAGTATCTTGCTTTCCCAATATTGTATTTCCAACAGTAAATTGTATTTTTTGAGTCTTCTTGGATGACATCTTAAGATGAAAATTTGAATCATCATTGACAAATACTAGTGACAAACCAATTTGATAAAGTGTCTAAAATTTTAAAATATTACACCACCCCTTACTAGGTTGAAACCAATCCCAACCCGTAACAATTTTCATCCAAAAACATAAATCATAATCCACCTTTCCTTCCATATTTTTAAGAATTTTCAAACTCATCCATATCATTAAAGTTTCATCCATCCAAACTCAAACTTGAAATGAAGACCTTTACCTTATTATCATTTTCTTATCATAGTTTACTTAAAAACCTAGTGTATCTTAAGTATACCCTATCATTGTTGTATTTATTAAGATAGAAAACTTGAAATCAATACCTCTACCCTATTAACATTTATTTATCACAGTTTACTTAAAAAAACTAGTTTATCTGAAGTATACCCTATCATCCTTGTCTTTCTTAAGAACTTACCTATCTGAAGTTAGATATCGTATTTCACCCATCACATAAAATAAGGTCTTCAAATTTAGGTTTTTCCTGGTCCATTCATTCACCATCTATTCACCCATTTGAATAGAATTTGAATGTATTTATTTTAAACTTTATACTTCTTTCTAATCATAGCTGAATTCAACTCATCCTAGCATCTTGGTTGCATGCTGTTATCTTGTGACGCTTTATGATTTACACCATGGATCCTTGGTTTAAGAACTTTATTATACAATATAGAACCCCTAGTCTTATAACCATATGTGAATCCAATTAAACATCCTAAATCACCATCAAATAAAAACATCGTTCTAAGTATTCTTTAAAGAAAATGCAGTGAAGTTGGAAATCCCTTTTCAATGATGATGATGATAGTATTATAGATAAAGATAAAAATACCAATGATAATGAATTTTTATTATAAGATTAATGCACACAATCTTGCCTCTTCATCACCTATACATATTATAAATCATGAACCAATAACATTATCCATTATATTGGTTGTACATATTTTTTCATTGGTTATCCTCATGATACCTTTGATAATGGAAGCACCATTTTAGATCAAAGTTCTTATTCCCAATCCATGTTTTCAAATTCAAAATCTTATGGGTACTTTGTATCCTCCACACCTTGTGTAGATATTATATATTCATTCTTTCATTACAACATATCTTATCTACCCAATCAAAACATTAATTGACATTCCAAGTCCATCAAATCCAATTCCTCCTTTTTGGACTTCCTTCAAGCACTATTAGAAAATGAACTATAAAAAACTATAAGGCACAATTGTAATGTGTTTTCCTCTAGACCAAGCCTATCAAAGAGTCATATAGAACCATGCCTATTAAAAAAACACTACCATGCAATCACAATCCTAATAACATGCTCATTTGAGATAAGTACCATTGTATAGGGGTCTTATAATTCACAAGCCTATTGCACATGAAAAAGAACATCATAATATAAGTCCTCCTTTTCAAATTTTATGATATGAAATGGTGATAAATGCTATAGAGGAAGATCACTCACCAAATAAAATGGTATGAGGGAATATGATACATTAGGAACAACCCCAAAGGCACACCCTCAAACCCAAATCAGATTAGCACAAATGAAAAGGATGAAGGGGTGATAATGCAAGATCTATATTTGAGGATGGAGTGGTTAGGGGATGGGTTCCTTTAATGTAAAAGTGTATATGATATGTAAAAATGATATGTAACTCTATGAAATGAATTGATACTATGATAAATGAAATGAAAACTAACAAGATATTATATCAGATCTTATCCATAAAAGCAAATGCAAGATAAAAAGAGGAAGAATGAACTAACCTTGAAGCTAGGAGTAGAGGAGTAGACTTCATATATGGTTTTAACTATAACATAACTATCTGAATCAAAAATAGTTCTGGATGTGGCACTTATATACCTATAACTCCCAACTCTAAAAATTATGGATCTAAAGGGCTATGTCAAAAAAAGTTGACATTGTCCGAGAGAGTTGACCTAGTCCTGGAGGGTCCAAATCTAATGAAATCTATGAAGGATCTATCACTGGTTCTATAAATCTTGAAATCCAAATTCAAAACTCTAAAAATATATTCCTACACACAAGAAGAAGGTGAAAAAGGTTTTGGAAAGGGGCTTTCCTTGGTCAAGCCCTTATATAGGAATCAACCTTTATATGGAATAAAAGTTGCACAACGAAAATGATGTGAACAAGATAAATGTCAGATTTAAATTGCATGAAAAACCCTCGTGGATGGATGTAGAAATCAGTCAAATCCATGAAGATGCTTGAAATGTATGTTTGGAATGTGTTGTAGAATCAAGGATGCCTTATAAAATGCATGGATCTACACTTTCCAAATCATAGATCTTGAAATGAGTGTATGCTTGAAATCTTAAATGGAGAAGAGGAATGGACATTCTTGCTTGCTTAAGAATTCATCTACTTGGCCATCATGGGAGATAAATTTGCGTCAACAAGAGAAGATTTCATTTTATTTAATGGATCTTGAATTGGATTCTTTCCTTCAAATCTTGAATCCAAATCTTCAATTGCACAACTTGAAATCTTGCTTGCACTTGAAACTGCTAAATAGATTTCACAAAGATAGGATTACATACAATAGTATTGTATAGTGGATGTAAAAATGAGAGAAGATATCCCCCTTTTATACTCATTTTAGGATTCAATATTTCCAAACCGACCACAAATAAAGATTAGGAATAAAAACCTCTACATTGGACCCGAAGCCCACTTAAATGCAATGCCCTAGGACAAGGTTGAATTGGGTCGACCTAGTCTAGGACAAGACCAACTTAGTTCAACCTAGTCCTAGAATTGCTAATTTCAAAGTAGATATGTTTCTTGGGAAGTGTGAAAATTTTTAGGGAGAGAAAATGAAAGATGTAGGAAATCAAGAATAAATACATTCAGATATTGAAATCACTAAAATGTGGTCTAATAGGTCCTAAAGTCACCAATAATGGGTGATAATTTTTTAGGATGATACACAAATACTAGCATGTGATCTTGTGTCTATTTAATCCATCAACGAGTCTCTAGTCCTATCCTTCTTGAAAACAAAATAAAATCATGTAAGTTAATACCTACTAAACCTTTCCAAGAGGATTTGATCCCAAGTTCAAGTCAAAATACCTTTGTTGTTGATCTAATGCATATAAATCCTATCCAAGAAATTTCTATAATAATTATAAACAAGATCTATGTCAAGAAACAAATCCAAAGTAATTTCAAACATGTCCTCAACTAGGTCAAGTTCAAATTATCCAAATCATGATCAAATTGTTTAAGAAAAACCCATCCAAACAACTCCCATTTATGATGATGATCCTCACTATGATTAAGGGAACCAAATAAACACCACCATCCAACTATATGCTATCCAAAATCAAGAGATACAATATAATCATATCCATAATACAAAAATATCTACCCTTGATGATGAGACACTTGGACCCCAAGAAGTCATAGACAATCAAATAAATGACTGTTCATATCCCACAAAATTTTAATGATTAGATTGGTCATCAAGAGCTTAATCATGTCAAATAAGAGGACATTAAAGTTATAACCAATTCTATTAAATATTTAGATGATCATGATACATGTTTACAACATGACAAAGAATAAAAAAAAATCTTATCAAATGGGGTCAACTATGTTTATCAAGTCATAATTTATCGTAGGTGGGACAATAACAAGTTCAAATTTTCCTTATAAAAATACAAATGGGCTAGCATCATTATTTGAAAATAAGTATTCTATTGCAAACAAGATATTCAATAAGATGAATTATCAAGGAAAAGTATTGGGTCTTCATGAGAAAGGTATCATGCAACCCATCCCAATTCACATTAGAAATGATTAAAGCATTGAATACAATTATTCTACCACACAATCTAATGATCACATAGGTAACTTAATCTAATGTGAGTATTGAAATAGGAACCACTCATAACCCCCACAATAAGGTTTCTACAAACAATCCTTTCACATCCATCATTCTGAACATCAAACATTATCCTAGACATCTCCCCACCCTTAATTAACATTAACAAATTATGGAGCATATAAAGGAAAGAGTCCAAGTCAAAGTTCAAAATTATATGAATACAAAATCAAGAAAAACATACAAAATCAATATGGGCCCTAAACAAATTGGTCCATTCAAATCAAGTGAAATAGATTTTCCATATCAAAATGTGAAGGCACATAAAAACTGTAACCTACATATTATAAGTGTGCATCACCTTCCAACTTTTATAATAAAGTTATCCTTAATCATGATCCTAAATCCATATTCAGTCTTCATAATTGAAAATCTAAATTCCATCATACACCATCTCAAATTTGGGTAGTTAAAAATATGCCAAACCTAAATTTCCTGTTTATCCAACCAACCAAATGCATCACAATCACCTAAATCTATATCAGAAAACTATCATGAAAATCTAAAGTCACATTTAAAATCCAATAAATCTAATACCCAAATCTATTATGTTGTGGAAACAATGTTCAATTCACCATTAAGTTTATGAGGGTACTATATTGAAATGTAAACATTTGGGTAATGCCAACTTAGTCATTTATAAGGATCAATTTAACACCAAAAGATAATACCAGAATGATTTTTTCATAAATTAAAGAAACTACTTCATGTAGGAAATTATTTACATGTAAAGAAAAGAACATATACATCAACTATCTCAACTAGACAAGTAATTACAAATACACTTTGAGTATCAAGCTACCTGCCACATTAAGAAAATTTTAAAAAAATAAATCAAAAACATCAAAATAGTAAAAAGAAATCATTTATCCAATGGTAAAAACCATTTTCATGGTTCCATGGAATAATACTATGATGAATAACTAATTTTAAGAATTGACTATGGAGATAGCCACCCAAGCTAGAGGCAATAGAAAGCACAAATATTAGAGAGAAATTACTTTGTCAAGAATAAATTGTATTCTTATCAATAATGCAATAGAATCAATACAATGAATTGGATGACTCAACTAGAATACACTTGAATTTGAATGGATATTACATAGGAGATCCCTTTCTTATAGCCAAGGTTGTAATTATTAGAATGATGTAATGAGAGGGGAGGGGTGATTCAGTACCTCTAAAACTTTTTATGTGGTTGGCCCATTAACCTTTGAGTCATCAGATTTGTATATTCCTATCTATATGTTCATCTTTCTATATGTATGTGAAATCATAATATAAGTTCTTTACATGTGTAAACATTCAAGAAACAATCATGAAAACAAATAACACATAACACATGATATGATATCACAAAAAACTCCTATTAGGAAGTAAAAACTGTGGTGGGGATGTCTACCCACAAAACTTCACTATCTACAGATAAGAAGGGAGTCGGTAAAGGCTTACAATTGATCACTTATGATGATCTACCCTATTAAGAGTATTAGAGTGGAGACCTGTTAGGATCTAATTCATTTGAAGCTTTAGCAACACCGTTAGGTGTGCACTCTGTTAAGACATTTATCAAAGAACGGTTAAGTCCACCTTCTACAAAAGGATTTTAGTTGTGATGCACTTGTTAGAATGCAACTACAATATAAATGTTGATCTGATAGTGAATCCAATCTCTAATTGATGATAACAGATCCTGTAAAGCTTACAATGTAAATGTAATCACCTTGATTGATTGAGTGATACCTTGTCTCTACTCGTCGGTAGCCTTTATGTGTTCTTGATAACTGCTTTGATATGTTTCTATACTTTGCATGAATTCTCTTTTGCTGCTTAGATGCTCTCCATGGATGCTATCATTTGTCAAATGATTACAAGTCAGATTACATTACAAATGATTGAACATCTATTTATACTAGTTTCTAGCTCTATCCTTGATTCAGGCTTTTACAAATTAACTCTAGATCCAAGGTTTACAACTTGACCTTGATCTTTAGTTAGATATGTTTTAGATCCATTAGGATGCTTTAAAACATTCACAATTTTCTTGCTTGACCCTCAAGTAAAGAT
>MU227908.1:115962-133856 GCA_018584345.1 Thuja plicata
ACACAGCATGTGGAAGGTATGGTCATATTGCTGCCAACTGTATGAGAAAGTGGACCAGAAGGTCAAGAGGTTGGACCAATCCAGGTATGGCATGTTTGCATTGTCATAAGGTTGGACATGTGATAAATATTGCAAAAATTGACTAACAGATACAAGTACTCATCCCAATGGAAATACCATTGATGACATCAAGAGAATGAGAAACAAGATGTGCGTAAAAGCCACAAACACTGAAGGTGCAAGAAAAAATAATTCAAATGATGACACCCCATCCAATGGATCCAGTGACATCACTACACCAAACTAAAATGCACAAGTATGTATGGAAATACATTATGACAAGTTATATTATGCATCGGTTCCATTACACATAGTTCATATTATAATATTAGCATGAATAAAGATGCAATATATTGTTATTTGTTAAAACTGTTGAAAAGAAACCATCGGTTATTGGGCACAATTTGCATCGGTGAACACACACAGAAAATCTAGCACTACTTACTGGAATGTATCGATCATTACACAAGCTAAGTGTAAATCGACGAACATCGGTGAACCTTGAGGCAACAAAAGCTGTCTTTGCCACTTTACCGACCACCATCGATGAAGTCACCAAAGCTGCTAGCAACCTCGACGCTTTGCATAGATAGCAAAGATGTTATGAATGTCTCTACCCACAAACTCAGTCTTTATATACCGATGAGTTGGTAAGTATTAATGACAACTTAGGGCACAAAAAGGTTATAAAAGCCTGATGGGTAAACTCATTTTTGTACCCACAATTTTTGAGCAGAGCAAAGCGATTTCAAGAAATTTGGAGTGCGACCCATCAAGAATCAATTTGACACAAAGCATTCACATTCACAGACAATCACAGAGAATCTGTAAGTAATCACATTCACCGACCGCACTATTTTATTTGTGAAAATCCCTAAATTTCTGCAGCACGATGGCATCGACTTCTAGAGTTGAGAAGATTAAGGAAGACAAGAAGAAATCATTCAAGCTTGTCAGAAGAGGCTCTTGTGCTGAACCCAAAATCAAGCTACACCCATAAATAGCATCACAACCTGATGATTCTGGAGCATTCTCCAGAATCCCACCTAGGGTTTTGCTGGTAGAGGATGTAAGGTCCTATATACACTGTAAGATCTCAAAAATAGGAGATCTAGACCTAGATAATGCCTGCAGGGAACTATGTGATGACGCTGGAAAGCTCAAAGAAGAGCATAAACATATAGAAGTAAAGGGACTCATGAATGCACTGTATTTTCCCAAAGTCTTCAAAACAGAGTGGATAAAGATTGTTCTTAGCAGAATGCACAATAAGACTCTATGGATTAATAAGCCAAAGCCAATAACAAAGGATGTTATTCACATGGTTACTGGTTATCCTCTAATTGACAAACCACAAGCTCACAAGCACCCATCCCTGGCGGAAGTTGAAAAACTGACTGGTGCTAAATCAGACAAAAGAGCACTTAAGGTCAATACTATTACTGACCTAGAGCTGAAGTTTGGAGCATGTGTTGTTGGATATAAAATCTTCCAAGCGAGTAGAATGAATAGCATATCAAGTACTACTATGAGCACAACATACAAGATCATCAAATAGGGGAAGAAGATGGATCTTGCAGAGATCCTATTACATCAACTGGAGGAGAACATTTGCACTATAAGATCTTCAAGAACAAACACTTGTAAGTTTGGTTCACTCATGATGTGCATATTCTTTTACTTTGAAGAATACTTTCCTTCAATAGGAAAAGTTGTATGGGACACAAGCAGATCTATAACCATTCAGATAGGTGAATTCATAGAATCACTAGGAACAAATTTTGATAATGTGATGCATGATTATTTCAAAACCATTAAGGAAATGTTGCAATCAAGAACAAGGATTCCCGAAAATCTGATAGAGGAACACAAAGAGAATATATGTTTCATGGTAGATACTGATTTCATGTACATCCAAGCTGTAGTACCTATGAAGTCATGGCTTACACGGTTAGAAAATGAAATCAAAGCAGGACTAGCCAATGAGTGCATTCAAGCACTAATGAATGAACCAGTGGACAACACGCAACAAATATTTGGCACCTATGAAGAGGCCAAATAGAAGATTAAAATAGATCTTGTTATCAAGAAAGCTGTAAAATAGTCAGGTAGAATGGTGAAGAATTTGAAAAAGAAATTGAATATATCTTCTGAAGGTGAAGAAGAAAAGGAAGGTGAAGAGGAATTAGAGGGTAAGGAGGAAATCACCGAGGAACAGTTACCCATCGGTGATATAGTAGAAGAGAATGAATTAGAGGAAGAACAGTCTAATTCACCACCTCCTCATCCACCTAAGAAGTGAAGAACGAGGAGTCAGACAGCAAAGGATGCAACTCCTACTCCCATGGTAAAAGGAAAGGTGTATAAGAGGAAAATTGACACATCAAAGGGAAAACAACCAGTTGGGAAACCTACCAAAAGGAGAAAGTTTGTTCAGAAAAATGAGGATATAGAGGAATCAGCTATGGATGAGCTTGACATTGCAATTGAACAAGCAAACGAAACAAAAAAGGTGACATCAACTACTGAAAACATTGATGAAATTTGTAAGTACATTTCAGAAGCTTCATCTATTGGACATCCTAAGATTAGGAAATTGTTGAGATGGGATTCTGTTGAACATAATAAAATTGAAGATGCAATTATAGCTAAAATGTGCAGACACTATTATGTCCCACTTCAATTCACTACACGTGATGTACCTCAAGAACTGTTGATTGGACTATCTTCTAGGTTCACATTTGCACTCCATGAGGAGAAAAGGATAAGAGAAAGAGTACTTGTTTCTCTTATGCCTCCTGAATCAAAAAGGGAAGAAATAAATGAAATCATGGAGAAATATGAGAAAAATTCCTTTCCCAAAATGAGAGCCTACAAATTTCTTGAAGAGAAGTTTATAGAGCTAGAACAAGAAGCTCATGATAAATGGAGCAAGATACTCAATCCTGCTAAGAAGACCCATTATGAGAAGGAAACTATTACTCAAAGAGATAACTCAACAACTGAGTTAGATAGTGAAGAATTTCAAATAACCAGCCAAAAATAGGTTGATATTATAGATGAAGAATGGCCTAAAAACAGTGAGGAAAATCAAGTACCAGTAAGTCTAATTCACATCAGCTTAGAGGATGAAGAAGTTACCAAAGAAGAGTTAACAATAAAAGGTAACTTAGATGATGATATAAATGATGAATCATGGTTAGACAACATTGTCAATAACACTATAGGAAAAGGCCCTATAGTAGATGTACAAAAAGATGAAGACATAAATACTGCTAAAGGCAATACCGACGGACAGGAATCAACTATTGACATTGCAACAATCAATACACCAACCAACATGAATATATAAATAGATGCTATTGATATTCAATCAAGTCCAGATAAATAATCTAAAAAGGATGATGATATACCCAAGGATATGGGTACAGATGAAAACAAAGATGCATCCAACACTCAAAAGGATACAGATACATAAATGAAGGATGCAACCGACAATCAACAAGAAGTGTCAAATGATCAAAACAAAGATGCTAATAACAAAATTGAGGATAAATTGAGCAAGGTTGAAGAAAAAGATAAGAGTGAAGAAGTAAAGAAGGATGAAGGCACACAACAAAAAGAAACTATATCTGTTGATACACCTAAGGCCAATGAGGAGACGTCTTCACAAAACCAGTCGGTAGACTCAGAACAGAAACAAAAGGATGCCTCATCTTCTCAACCCTCACCTACCAGGTCAACCCAATCTCAATGATTACAAATGGTAATACATCAATCTACCACCCAGCCAAAGAAGAAGAAGAAGAAAACATTGAAGAAAGACATCTTGGCTGTTACAATGGATGAAGTAATAGAAGTCCCAAACTGGGATATTACTACTTTGGATAGTGATAAAATTAAAGAGTTTGGAGTGATATGCCGAAGGAAATCCATTCAAAATAAAATGATACAGGAACAAAGGGAAACAATGGCACTTGTCAAGGCAAGAGACATTCTCCAACAACTTGTTCCTGAGGTAAAACTTGAACAAAATGCTATAGTTAAGGAACAAATTTCTGTTCTTACCGACGCCATCATAGATTAGAATATAGATGTAGAACAAGCAATGGAAGAACAAGTAGAGAAAAAGCATCAAAACAAGTTAATTGATAAGATTAGCCAAGAAGTGGTAGTGAACAAGGTAAAGCTCTCTGAACTAACTTATCAATTAGAGTGAATGATTGCTGAGGCAATTACCTTAGTTCAAAAGATGTGTATGCTTGAAAAGTTTACAAAAGAAAATAGTGACAAGTTAGCAGAAATAGATTCTAATGTCACAACGAGAGCACAAAGCCTAACCTCAAATGCAGATATTATCAAGGCACATCATGACAAGGTCATTGAGGCTAACAGGCTAAGGCAAGAAATATAGGATGCTGAAACACAACTACGAGGTGAGATTATCAAACTACATGCACACATCTTGCCTAATCTTACTATTCTATAATAGCATATTTGTGAAGCTAGAAACTTAATTGCAACCCTAGAGATGTTTGTAGTAGACAACATCTATGATATACATGTAAGGATATCACTTGAGCACATGGATCTAGAAATGCTGAAGGATAAATGGGAAAAGATGATGGAGGAGATCAAGTCCTAACATTCCCACCTTTTTGACAAGATGTAAGTATCTTTGCCTTTATTATCACAAAAGGAGGAATAAAAAGGAAATGTATATTGTATGTACAGAAGGAACATAGATGTAATGATAGTTATGTACCATATATATAAAAAAAGAGTACATAAGGAAATGTATATATACTTACACTTACCGACATATACATAGGGGGAGTCATTCAAATGACAAAGGAACGAGTATACACAGGTGTACATACTAATACATTCAGTATGTTGCACATATCATGTTTTTGATACTAATTTCAAAGGGGGAGATTGATGACATTATTTTTCCATTAGTACACTTAGTAAAAAACATTGACAAAGATCATCAGTACAAGCATAACCGATAGACAGTGAGCATACCTGATAGAACAAAAAGTCACAAGAAAATGCTAGGTATGGAATTGACCGATGAACACTGACAAGTGTTAACACTGACGAAGTAAACATGACATCACCGACGGGTCAATGACATAACACAAAGATCATCACTGACAACACAGTTTTGAGAACAAAATTGATGGAGCAAAAAAAGGCATACCCGATGAACAGTTCAAGAAAGGAACACCAACAACAAAGAAAACTGACAGATTGACAGAGAAGCCCGACCATCAGAGCTGACAGTTAGTTAGAGAACCCACAAATAGTGGATCTAATTTTTACACGTCAGATAAAGCATTGTAATTCTATTTATAGAGTTTTAATTTGTTTTAAATCATTACTTGAGGTTCAAGCAAGCATAATGTAAATGTTTTAAAGCATCCTAATGGATCTAAAACAAATCTAACTAAAGATCAAGGTCAAGTTGTAAACCTTGGATCTAGAGTTAACTTGTGAAAGTGTGAATCAAGAATTGAGCTAAAATCTAGTATAAATAGATGTTCAATCAATTGTGAATCATGAATTCATTATTTTTGATAGCCACGAAGAGAATCTAAGGAGCAGAAGGCAGAATTCATGCAAAGTTTAGAAATAGATCACACTAGTTATTAAGAACACACAGAGGCTACCGACGAGCAGACAAAGGTATTATTCAATCATGGAAAGATGATTACTCATACATAGGAATCTTTATTGGATCTTTTATCAGCAATTGGAGATTGCATACTTCATCAGATCAAATACTTATGTAGTTTCATTCTAACAAGTGCATCACATCTAAAATCCTTTTGTAGAAGGTGGACTTAACCATTCTTTACAAATCTCTTAACAGAGTGCACACTTAATAGTGTTGCTAAAGCTTCAAATGAAGTAGATCTTAATAGGTCTCCATTGTAATACTCCTAACAGGGTAGGTCATCAGAAGTGACCAATTGTAAGCCTTAACTGATCCCTTCTTATCTACAGATAGTGAAGTCTTGTGGGTAACAATCCCCACCGCAGTTTTTACTTCTTAACAGGAGTTTTCTGCGATATCATATCTTGTGTCATGTGTAATATATTTTCATGAATGTTTCTTGTATGGTTACATATTAAAGAAAGTATGTTATGATTGCATATACATAAAGAAAGATGAACAGTTAGATAAGATAATTTAAAAATTGATGACTAAGGGTTAATGGGCTAACCGAGAAAATTTTTAGAGGTACTGATTCACCCCTCCCCTCTTAATACATCATTCCAATATAATTCCAACAATTCCAAGTCAATTACACCCAAAAGAGGGCTACTATAATTAGGCCTAGTTAGGCTCCTTTTCTGCAATAACTTGTGAAAAACCTTAACAAGTCAGAAAACTAATACCATATCCTGATACCCTTTTTCAAGAACCTAAGGATTTTCTAGGTCTTGGCTTCCATAGGTGTCCGTACAGTACCTCCTACAAACATGCCTAAAATTTAGGGTTTTAGGTCCTTTTCAAAGTCTACACAAGAAATTGATTTTCTTGGCTTACAAAAAAACTCACCCAAATTTCTCCTCTAAGTTAGAGTTCCTTCACTAAACATACTACCTTCCCACAATGCTTGATTGAAGCAATGAATGCTTTCAATCCCTCCAAAATGCTCTGGAACTGCTGGTGATCGCTAGCCATGCATCTCTGGCTCACCTATGGCATCACCTTATAAATAGCTTATGTGATTTCTTGGGCCCCTCCTTCAATGTACATGATATCCATAGAGTCACCTTCCATAATCCAAGATCTCGTGCAGGTGCCATGGTGGAAAATGGATCTATGACCCCATTTGCATATAGTGCTCAATTCAAACTAGCAACAGGACAAAAACTAAAAGATTTTACCAAAGAAACTAAAACTATTCAAATTAAAAAACTAACATGAAAAAAAGTATTAGAACAATCTACATTAACAAAAACAATTCTTACAATATTAGATTTAATCCATTACAATATCAGATCCTCACAAAACACAAAAACTGTAATTGTTCTTCAATTACACAGTCCGTACACACTCTGACATAAACTTGTCAACCCTTGCAAATGATTGAGGATAGCCTCTTATAGTTAACCAAGGAACTAATACACCAATTTTAGACAGTTAAGGAACTAATTCCTTCAAAGTTGCATTCTTGCAACAAATGTTGTCAATGTTGTCAATCACAACATTGACAACTTTTGCAACTTTTTGGATATGCTATCCAAACTTGGTCAAAAGGTGTCCAATCTTTGACAAATCAATAATTATGGTGTATAAACATGAAATAGGACCTTTAGTACCTCACTTGGCCACATTTGGCACTAAAACACAAACAAACCTAGTAGACCTAGACTGGACTCAAAGGTCATTAAGGACCTAATTAGGCATCCTCACACTCTACACACACACACTGGGACCTACATGTCCCTTTATTAACCTAGTAGTCTAGCTAGAGCCACTACAAGCCAAAACATAAAAATAAGCCCTCGGTTACATTGCACAGTTAGCCTACCTAGGTTCTCTTGCACCATACTCCTCAACAAGGAAAGCTATGTCAATACTATGGACAAGATATCCTTTGAAATGTCCACCTTCTTGAAGTCTGCCTCTGTAATCCATGAGGCCTCTAACTCTGGTCTATCCTTCTACTGAATCAAGTGTTCCATATAGACTTTATGTGGTGCAAGAGCACCTAGAGCATAGGGGTCACCATGAAGCCTTGATGGAGATCCAAGGAGAGATGAAGACAAGGGAGGCCTAAAAGGTCATAAATCTATGTAATTTGGCCAATAGAGCCACAAAATATAATGAAATGAACTAAAAGTGCCAAAAAGATGTAATGTTGCCATGTGGGAAAGATAAGGCCTTAAGGGATAATGTAAGGGTTTGAAGGGTAGAACTAGGGATTTAATTATGTTATAATTTTATAAGGTCTATGAAGGACCATTTTATGTAATTGAACAATATACACATGATAAAAATACAAACTACATGTAGGTTGTCAAGGTTGACAATTTGTTGTCAAAGTTGACAACATAGGATTAAGAGACAACCGATTAAAGGATTGGTTGAAAAGTTAGTTGGGGGAGTTTTGAATCGGTTCCTAAGGATGGAACAAGAATATAAGTGATTGTAATTCTGGAAAAAGGGGGGAGAATTCAATTTAATAGGTTTGGAGATCAATGAAATTGATATTTGTGCATTTTCCATGTTTTGACAGTTAAAATGGTCTTGGTGCAGAGACCATAACTTTCTAATGCACCATTGGATTTGTCTGAAATTGAAATATGTTTTGTAAAACCTAGTTACTCCTATTCTCACTGGAGAAATCTTTGATATATGGTCTTTTTCAAAAGTTATTGGATATAGAGTAGATGTATATCAAAACAATTTTCCTTCTCTGAGTCTGCACAGTCAGAATGTTTACGATTTGGGGTATCAAATGAAGCTTTAGAACCCTAAGATTTTGTGTGGTTATAGATTTATTTGTTACCAAAAACTTTCTTCCTTTCCAAAAAAATTCATCTCATCATCTTGAAGGTCAAATAAATTGATCTCATAAAACTATCCTGAGGTAGAAGGAAATTAACATAGGTTGTGGTTTGAAAGGTGTAGAGTCTTGTTGTCCAAGGGTTGGAAGTCTTCAAGCCTCTGCATCAGTTGGTTTCAAACAAAGAAAGTAGATCCTTGTAAGTTGAAGATGGATTTGACAAGAAGTGAAAGAGAATTGGTCAAGGCATTGAGAGAATACTTCGATGATGGAAAGAAGCAAAGAGAAAGAGAAAGAATGAAAAGAGAAGAAAAGAGAGAAGAAGAAGAAAGGTTGAAGAACCTTGAAGAAGCTTTGGATAAGAGCATTGAGAAGTTGGAGAAGATAACACTACTCCTTGAACAAGTAAGAGATGAAGATGAAGAAGATGAGAAGAATATTTTCCATGAAGAGAAGGAGGAACCTAGGAGAAAAGAGGTTCTAGAAGTTGAATTAGAGATTAAAGAGAAGGTTGCTGATGAAGGCAGCATGGAATCAAGTCTTGAAGGGCTTAAAAATGAAAATTTTTTGCAGGTAGGGGAAATGATGCGTCCTTTGATGATGGAAGAAGACAAACAGGATGGTAGCATGGCTAGATAGGAAGCCAAGATGACTAGTGAGTTGTTGGTATGCCTAGGTGAATGGCATGATGGGTAAGACCAACAAGAGAGAGCAGTAGGTGAAGAAGAACCTGACTGCAGGGTCATTGGTGAGACTCAAAAGGTAGTCATGAATGATAAAGAAGAATTGGAATACCAAGAGGAGAGGAATGTGATCCAAGATGCATTGGTCTCAATGGGAAGAGACTTCAAGTTTGAAGACAATGAAGAGTTGCAGATGGCAACAGTGGTCTCATGGCATGAGACCAAGGATAGAGCGAAGATTGGTGATCAGACATTGGTCTAGATTTTTCCCATGGGAGGAAAACCAAGAGAAAAGATGCAAGAGTGCATTTAGAAGAAGCAACAAGAGAAGATTTCATGGATCATTAATGATGATCTTTTCAAACCAAAGGTGAAAATAAAGTGGTTTTGTTTTCTAACATTGTTTTGTTTACAGGTTTCCAAGAGACTTGGAAAATTTTCAAAATTGGGGAGTATGGTGAAGGAGAACCTAGAGCATAGGGGTCACCATGAAGCCTTTATGGAGATCCAAGGAGAGATGAAGACAAGGGAGGCCTAAACGGTCTTAAATCTATGTAATTTGTCCAATAGAGCCACAAAATATAATGAAATGCACTAACAGTGCCAAAAAGATGTAATGTTGCCATGTGGGAAAGATAAGGCCTAAAGGGCTAATGTAAGGGTTTGAAGGGTAGAAGTAGGGATTTAATTATTTTCTAAGTTTATAAGGTCTATGAAGGAATATTTTATGTAATTGAACAATATACAAATGGTAAAAATAAAAACTACATGTAAGTTGTCAAGGTTGACAGTTTGTTGTCAAAGTTAACAACATAGGATTAAGAGACAAACGATTAAAGGATTGGTTAAAAAGTTAGTTGGGGGAGTTTTGAATCAGTTCCTAAGGATGGAAAAATAATATAAGTGATTGTAATTCTGGAAAAAGGGGGGAGAAGTTGATGTAATAGGTTTGGAGATCAATGAAGTTGATATTTCTGCATTTTCCATGTTTTGACAGTTAAAATGGTCTCAGTGCAAAGACCATATCTTTCTAATGCACCATTGGATTTGTCTAAAATTGAAATATGTTTTGTAAAACCTAGTTACTCCTCTTCTCATTGGAGAAATCTTTTATATATAGTCTTCTTCAAAAGTTATTGGATACAGAGTAGATGTATATCAAAACAATTTTCCTTCTCTGAGTCTGCACGGTCAGAAAGTTTACGATTTGGGGTATCAAATGAAGCTTTAGAACCCTACTATTTTGTGTGGTTATTGATTTTTTTGTTACCAAAAACTTTCTATGTTTCCAAAAAAATTCATTTCGTCATCTTGAAGGTCAAATAAATTGATCTCATAAAACTGTCCTGAGGTAGAAGGAAATTAGCATAGGTTGTGGTTTGAAAGGTGTAGAGTCTTGTTGTCAAAAGGGTTGGAAGTCTTCAAGCCTTTGCATCAATTGGTATTAGAGAAAGTAAGTAGATCCTTTAAGTTGAAGATGGATTTGACAAGAAGTGAAAGAGAATTGGTCAAGGCATTGAGAGAATACTTCGATGATGGAAAGAAGAAAAGAGAAAGAGAAAGAATGAAAAGAGAAGAAAAGAGAGAAGAAGAAGAAAGGTTGAAGAACCTTGAAGAAGCTTTGGATAAGAGCATTGAGAAGTGGGAGAAGATAGCACTACTCCTTGAACAAGAAATAGATGAAGATGAAGAAGATGAGAAGAATATTGTCCATAAAGAGATGGAGGAACCTAGGAGCAAAGAGGTTCTAGAAGTTGAATCAGAGATTAAAGAGAAGGTTACTGATGAAGGAAGCATGGAATCAAGTCTTGAAGGGATTGAAAATGATTTTTTTTTTAGGTAGGGTAAATGATGTGTCCTTTGATGATGGAAGAAGACAAACAGGATGGTACCATGGCTAGAGAGGAAGCCAGGATGTCTAGTGAGTTGTTGGTATGCCTAGGTGAATGGGATGATGGTGAAGACCAACAAGAGAGAGGAGTAGGTGAGGAAGAACCTAATTGTGGGGTCATTGGTGAGACTCAAAAGGTAGTCATGAATTATAAAGAAGACTTGGAATACCAAGAAAAGAGGCATGTGATCCAAGATGCATTGGTCTCAATGGGAAGAGACTTCAAGTTTGAAGACAATGAAGAGTTTCCAGATGGCAGTAGTGGTCTCATGGCATGAGACTAAGGGTAGAGTGAAGATTGGTGATCAGACATTGGTCTACATTTTTCCCATGGGAGACAAACCAAGAGCAAAGATGCAAGAGTGCATTTTGAAGCAGAAACAAGAGAAGATGTCATGGATCATTAATGATGATCTTTTCAAACCAAAGGTGAAAATCAAATGGTTTTGTTTGCTGACATTGTTTTGTTTACAGGTTTCCAAGAGACTTGGAAAATTTTCAAAATTGGGGAGTATGGTGCAGGAGCACCTAGAGCATAGGGGTCACCATGAAGCCTTAATGGAGATCCAAGGATAGATGAAGACAAGGGAGGCCTAAAAGGTCTTAAATATATGTAATTTGGCCAATAGAGCAATAAAATATAATGAAATGCACTAAAAGTGCCAAAAAGATGTAATGTTGCCATGTGTGCAAGATAAGGCCTAAAGGGATAATGTAAGGGTTTGAAGGGTAGAAGTAGGGAATTAATTATGTTATAAGTTTATAAGGTCTATGAAGGACCATTTTATGTAATTTAACAATATACAAATGGTAAAATTACAAACTACATGTAAGTTGTCAAGGTTGACAATTTGTTGTCAAAGTTGACAACATAGGATTAAGAGACAACCGATTAAAGGATTGGTTGAAAAGTTAGTTGGGGGAGTTTTGAATCAGTTCCTAAGGATGGAACAATAATATAAGTGATTTTAATTCTAGAAAAATGGGGGAGAAGTCGATATAATAGGTTTGGAGATCAATGAAGTTGATATTTTTGCATTTTCCATGTTTTGATAGTTGAAATGGTCTCGGTGTAGAGACCATAACTTTCTAATGCACTGTTGGATTTTTTTGCAATTGAAATATGTTTTGTAAAACCTAGTTACTCCTCTTCTCACTGGAGAAATCTTTGATATATAATTTTCTTCAAAATTTATTGGATACATAGTTGATGTATATCAAAACTATTTTCCTTCTCTAAGTCTGTACGATTAGAAAGTTTATGATTTGGGGTATCAAATTAACCTTTAGAACCCTAATATTTTGTGTGGTTATAGATTTTTTTGTTACCAAAAACTTTCTTTCTTTCTAGAAAAATTCATCTTGTCGTCTTGAAGGTAAAATAAATTGATCTCATAAAACTATCCTAAGGTAGAAGGAAATTAGCATAGGTTTTGGTTTGAAAGGTGTAGAGTCTTTTTGTCCAAGGGTTGGAAGTGTTCAAGCCTCTGCATCAGAGTCTTTTTTTCCAAGGGTTGGAAGTCTTCAAGCCTCTGCATCATTATGCCTTGTAGTCTTCTTAACCCTAGAGTCTAGAACTTTGTTAGCTACCATATGTGGTTTGGGAGGCAATACAGTAGCCTCAACATCCCCACTAATTCCATGATTGCCCTGATGGATCTCATCTATCTTCCCTCTGAACTAGATTAAGTCTTGCACATTAAACACTGGATATATGCTCAAGTCTGATGGTAAGTCTATCTTATAGGCATTAACCCCATATTTGGCTAAGATTTTGCAAGGTCCCACCCTTTTCATCTGAAGCTTGGTAGGAACACCTTTCTATAGCCTTTCTTTGTTCAAGTGAACCATCACATAGTCACCCACCTCAAACTGAACATCTCTCCTCTTTTCATCAAATTTTAGCTTCAACTTTTGTTGACTATCTTGGATTTTCTTCTTAACTTGTTCTTGTATCTCCTTCATAGTATGGGTCAAGTCCTCAGCATGTCCACTTCTATACTCCATACCTCCAAGATCCCTGAGCTCACAAACACCTCGAGGGTGCATGCCATAAACCACCTCAAATGGGCTTCTTCCTTTCATTCTATTCTTACTATCATTGTAAGCATATTATGCTTAGGGAATGACCACATCCCAAGTCTGCCCATACTCCTTAGTTAGGCACCTCAATAGGTTACCCAACACCCTGCTTACCACCTCAGTTTGGCCCTTTGTCTGAGGGTGGTAAGTTGAACTAAAAGATAGATTGGTACCCAATCTAGTTCATAATTTCCTCCAAAAGTGGCTCATAAAATTCACATCCATATCTGATACCATGCTCAAAGGAAGACCACAAATCCTGACAATATCCATTAAGAAAAAATAGGCTATGTGGCTAGCATCATTAGTAGTCTTACATGGAATGAAATTCCCCATTTTACTAAATCTATCAAAAACTACATAAATGCTATCATACCCCTTCTTGGTTTTGGGTAGACCTATAATAAAATCCACACTCACACACTCCCATGGTCGATTAGGGACTGGTAAAGGCTGATACAACCCTGCATTACTCATTCTTCCTTTTTCCTTCATGTAAACAACACACTGCTCCACATATTTGGTGACATCTTTCACCAACTTTGGCCAATGGTAGAACCTTTGCACAAGATCTAAGGTCTTGTTCATACCAAAGTGACCACTTAGAGATCCATTATGTTTCTCCTGTATTAGATTCATCCTCATAGAGCCCCTTGGCACACATAACTAGTTACCCCTGAATAATAGTCCATTTTGTAAAGTAAACTCTAAGAAATTTCTATGAAAATGGTTTTTAAATTCAACACATACCTTATAAGCTTCCCCAAATTCCTCATCTGACTTGTATAAGTCTCTGAAACTATTAATGCCAATGCTATTTAGTTGGACTTCTTGGACTGTGAGTAACCTTTGGCTTAAGGCATCTGCAACCTTATTGAGATGTCCCTTCTTATTCTTTATAGTAAAGGTAAATGCTTGTAAATACTCCATCCATTTCAAGTTCCTATTGCTTAGTTTCTCCTGAGTATTTATGTAGCTAAGAGCTCGATTGTCAGTAAATACCAAAAACACTTTAGGCAATAGATAATGCCTCCATTTTCTAAGGGATTGAACTGGAGCATATAGTTCCAAATCATATGAAGAATAACTCTTCTTTGCCTCATTCAATTTCTCACTAAAGAAGGCAATTGGCCTACCTTCTTGACTCAATACACCTCTTACTGCCATCCCACTTACATCACACTCAATGGTGAATAATTTCTCAAAGCTTGGAAATTGTAGGACAAGTTGAGTAGCCACTTGTTTCTTCAACAACTCAAAGGCTTTCTCTGCTTCTAAGGTCCACCTAAACTTAGTTTTGACCCCACCCTTAATAGTATCCATCAATGGTGCACATATCCCACTAAAATTCCTAATAAGCTTCCTATACAACTGTGCAAGGCCATGAAAACTCCTTATCTCTGTGGTTGTGGTAGGTGGAGGCCAGTTTAGGATAGCAACAACCTTGTCTTGGTCCATCTTCAAAGACCCTTTGGAGACTACAAAGCCCAAATACACTAGTTCTTGTTTGAAGAACACACACTTTTCAAGGTTGATATCCAATTTCTCTTCATGCAACCTCTTCAATACTGCTTCTGCATGTTTGATATGATCCTCTCTTGTCTTGCTAAATATAAGTATATCATCAAGATATACCGCCAAAAACTTCCATGTGAAGTCCTTGAGCACCTCATTCATGAGCCTCATGAATGTGCTCAGAGCATTAGAGAGGACAAATGACATAACAAGCCATTCATATAACCCATCTGTGGTCTTGAATACCGTTTTCCATTCATCACCTTCCTTCACCCTGATTTGGTGATACCCACTCTTCAAGTCCAACTTAGTAAAGTACATTGCCCCTCCAAGGTAATCCATGAGATCTTCTATCCTAGGTATAGGGAACCTATACCTTATTGTGATCATGTTTTTGGCCCTTGAGTTTGTGGATAGTGTAGACACCCGAAAATGGACAGGCTTGCGACTTGACATTAAAAACACTAATTTTCATCTATTAATTAATGGTTTTTTAATCATTAATTAATCATCTATTTTCCTCTAAATTCATTCTACAAATCATCTAATCAATTTCCCAAAATTAATTAAATAATTAATTTTATTTAATTAATTAACCTTAATTGATTAATTACCATTAATTAACTAATTAAATTCAATTTCCTATAGTTTAAATTGAAATATTTAAACTTACTAATTAAATTCTTCCAATTAAATTAATTTAATTTCATCAAATAAAGCAATTATAAATAAAAAAGAATTCAATTATCTCACATGTTGAAAACATTAATTAAATAAATGAATTAAATATTCATTTATCTTCAAAGAGATAACTCCAATCAAATCACATGGGTTACTCCACCCATCTCTCCAGTTCACATAGGTAACTCCACCCACCCCTTCAGTTCTAAAAGGTAACTCACAATTATCTCTTCAGTGAACCAAACTCTATCTCCTCTTTACCAAATGAAGATGTGGAGTTTACTGATGGTTTCTCCAGTTGGTTTTAATCTCAATTGTTCATCTCCCTATCTCTAGGACTGATCTCAACCATTAATTTCATCCTCAATTCCTATATAATAAACCCTTCATAACCATTTGAAGTATCCAAGATTTCAAGCTCTCATGCGCCATTACTATGTCAGTTTGGTTCTAGCATTCAAGCCATCTTGCGATCACACACCCATTTCAATTAGCAAATTCTCGACACTTCTAGAGTCATAGACGCTGCCACACTAATACTAAGCATCAAAAACAACGTTACTAACGGAGTAGAGAGAGACAATAGAAGCTTCAAGCACTTTGGGGTTTGCAATCATTTGTTTTCCTTTCTTCACTTGTACATTTTATTGGTTACATTTCAATTTATTCATTTTAGTAGTTCTTGTGCATTGGATTTATATCATTTGTAAAACCTTTGCTACTAACCCTTGCCTTTAGAAAGCTTGGGAACCATGAATCACGAAAGAGGAGGCGTACATTTTGGTGAACCCAACGTGAAGAAAACATCCTGAATATCTCTTGCATACAATAGATAGAATCCTTTAGCCTCATTTGTACGATTGCAGACCTCATTTTCCATCATTTCCTTGATATCTGTGTAATTTTGCAATTGTTGGTATTTTTCCGCAATTGATGAAATAGTGTCGCAATTAACTGGTTTAATGCCACAATTGATTTGAGGGTTTCACAATCTTTTCTGTCATTTTGCAATTCTCTATTTCTGGTATTGTTCCACAATTAACCGACCTGTGCTGCAATCACTTGCATATTGTCGCAACTGAGAGTATTCTGCCACAATTGATAGAGCTTTACCACAATCACTAAAATTTTTCTGCAATCACCAAAAGTTTGTTGCAATTGCTAAAAGGTTACCACAATAGCCAAAATTTTTCCGCAATTGAGGGAAGGTATTTATGTTTTGCAATTATCAGCTTCTGAAATTTTGTTTGAAATATTTAAAAGATAACATTTAAGTATAAGTGACATATTTACCTTTCTTATACTTTAAGTTATATTTTAAATACATAATTCCATGATGTTTGAGAGTGGTTTCAAATCTCTAGGAATTAAAATGAAAAATCTAAATTTTGGAGGATTTAAAAAAAAATCAGACTTAGTCAAATTTTAGGATTCAACATGTGTTACTAACCTTGTTGTTTCAACTTGTGGCTTTGGAAACAGATTTAACAAAGCAACTAAAATAAACTCAGTTGTTATTTTATTGCTTAAAAAGAACATTGTATGCTAAACATCAAAAATCTCACTTTTTCAATTTGGTGCTTAAAATTGACATTGTGGTTAACAATTGAACAAAGGAAAAAAATCTTTCAATTTGGTGCTTTTAAAATTGAACAAGCAAATCATCACCTACTTTGGGCTTTAAAACTAAACACTTGTGCTTGTATGGTGGATTAGCTTAGTTCAAATTTCATCTTGGGGGTTTAACTGATTAACCTTATGTCTTGAGTCTTTGGTGCACTTGCATAATCTGTTAGATTAAATACCTTTACACTTTCTTAGAAAGGCCTATCGGGGGAATGCGCTTCTTCCTTGGAGAATGACCTTAAACTGGTAATCCTTTTGATTAGTGTATAAACAAGGTGTGAACCAATGTTCCATCTTATCTAGCCAAGCTCGGGGGAGGTGTGTTGATGATAGTCTGGATCGGGTGAATATCCCTAAGGAGCCAGCATGATGAACTGTTAGAATGAATTTAGAATAACTGAGAGGGGAGGGGTGAATCAGTTATCCTTAGGTCTAGATGTACCAAATACAACTTTCTATATTTTAAACAATTCAAATCTACTCAGCAACAATAGCATATGTCAACAACTTAATCATGCAGTTTACTGTTTAATGTAATTATCTTGTAGAAACATAACAGTAAAACAAACCATAAGCATTCACACAAGTTGACACAAGTATTTAACGTGGAAATCCAATATCAGAAAAACCACCAGTAACATGCTACCAAGTTTCACTCTTCTAAAGTGAGTTCTGTGAGGAGCCAACCCTGTTAAAGGTTGCAATAACACACTATTAGGTGTGACCTAGTTAAAGGATTTAATCACCCTGTCAGGAGTGGCCTTGTTAGAGGACTTAGAACATTCCACCTGAATGTCACCTTGCTTAGAGGATTTATACAAATGACTG
>MU227908.1:142362-154033 GCA_018584345.1 Thuja plicata
GAGGCTCAACCTTCAGGAACCAGGGTTAGATTGCCCCAATACCTGTCCCAAAAGATGATCAATTTAGAATTGTCTCCTAGAATGAAGTGTGATTCTTGAGGATCTGAGTTAGATTGCTCAGATACCTGGCAAGATAGATGACGAGATGCGAGATTCAAGATCATGGGATATCCAATTTTGACCATAAGGTACGAAAAACTAAATATGCCCCAAGTGATGAGATGCCCCTAGCGGTGAGGACTTTAGATTTAGACTGATTTGGGAATAATGCGAAAAGGTTCAATGATGCAATCATCTTGCCCCCTCGGGAGAGAAATCGAAAGAAGACACATCATAAAAAGGAGAGTGAGAAATCACAGAGAAAGATAGATCAAGAGAGAGCATTATCATTTTAGAGTGATCGAGAGGTCTTATTGGTTAGGTTTGACCACAGTTGACTGTATTGACTAGAGTTGACTTTGATGAAAATATTGCAGAATCTGAGAAAATGATGACCAGAGAAAAACCTGACAATAAACTATCATTAGAAGAGTGACTGCACAAGCGTCCGATCACGTTGGTCCTATGATTTTAAAATGTGATTTTGAGCTACTTAGGAGTGTCAGATTTCAATTTCGATCACGAAAATGGATCCAGAACGGTCCAATTAGCCAAGGGTGCAATTTTCATAGAAAATGGAGCACTTTGAAAAATTAGGTCAAGTGCTATATAAGGCCCAGAGGGGTCATTTTCAAATCATTATTCACCTTTGACTTTAGAGATGGCGAGACTTCTAGCTGAGCTTCAGAGCATTCCCATATATATGCATCAATTTGAGCGCACCAGACGGCACTACCGACCAGCGGAGTATGATGCACCTGTGAGTATTCGTAACACGATCCCGTATTTCTGCAAAAAATTTCCTATTTTTTATCATTAATTGCTAATTTTAAGCTTTTTAGGTCAATTTTTGCCAATTGTCGCGCGAGGAAACAATTTCCTCACGCCAGGGCTGTTCGCCCTTCGTGCGAGAAAATAGTTTCTTTGCGTGCTTTGGGGTTTCTTCGCGCGTGCCATTCATGAAAGCTTGCGCAAAGTTTGAGCGCTAGGCGCGCGAGATTTCTAGAATCTCGCGCGCAAAGAAGTTCTGCTTCACGTGAAATTTCTTGAAGGAGAGGTTCCTCGCGCGACAAAATAGTTTTCTCACATGAGAAAAGGCAAAAGCGCAAAAAAAAGTTAATTTCTTGCATCGCAGAGTCAGCCAGTTGAATTGCGTGTCGAATAATTTTGTAGTTGCATGTATTGTCTTTTTCTTTGAAAATCATCATTGTTGAGGTACTGATCCCATTTTGTTCCTTTGTGTTGCAGGTCGATCTCCCAGATATCAGTTTTAGATCTCATCATCCTGTTATGGGCGAGTTATTGCAGAGATTATCAGATGCTGATGGGGCCCACAATGATGGATTGGGGCTGGCATATCTGCGTGATATACCTGATATTCGGGTAAATCATGGATTACTTGGTGCTTTGGTCAAGCATTTCCATTCGGAGATGAATACCTTCCACTTGCCTTTAGGAGAGATGACAGTGACTCTGGAGGACATATACTGGATATTGAGAGTACCTTTTCATGGGGCTCGTGTTGAGTACTGCACGCGGCCGATAGAGGGGACACAGGCCTTGAGGGCCATATTTCATGATCAGTTGTTATTGGGCCAAGCTATCTCCTGGGAGGAGTTGATACGCACTTATGGCCACGATCATCCATTGGCAGTCATTCTAGCACTGTTTCTGAGTTGTCATTTGTTACCTGATCGTGGTCAGCACGGCTTGGAGTGTGGCTGGGGCATGATGCTCCAGAAGATGCTAGATGTTCCTGCAGTGACATATGGATGGGGCGAGTGTATACTCGCTTAGATGTATCATGAGATGCACGAGGTGGTGTATCGAGGTTCCTGCACTATGGCAGCGGGAGTTGTTATACTGCAGATCTAGGCCTGGGAGCACCTTCCCGTATGCAGGCCAATTTTTTAGGATACATGGCAGCCATTAGAGCCGTACATTTACAGATATGCCAGTCTGATGACCCAGCCCGCCCTGGGTAAGACAAAGCAGTGGCGAGGACAGATAGATGACATGGTTGCAGTCATATGGTGGCCATGGGCTGCTACTAAGGTCTGGGACGATGCTCGTCATGAGTTGTCGTTCATGTTCTATTTGCGTCCTCTGATAGGGCGTACCATTACAGTGATTGAGAGATTTTTGCTTACACGTGTGATGCGCCAGTTTGGGAGGCCACAGGATATATCACTTGAGTTTTTCCTATATGCCCGATTCATCGATGAGATGAAGAAGGGGTGGCAGAGAGTGCTAGACAAAGGGCACAGTATGATAGATGCCTGGGTACCGCCAGCTCGATGGGATTACTTGGCAGCAGTTACAGATGCAGGTGTGACTCCTACATACAGGGATGAGCTTCTTGCACATCCATTTCTGAGATTCACATCACCAGTGGGTCGTATTCCTCCAGGGGTGCAGCCACAGCAGCAGGCACAGTCGGGTCCTCCTCCAGGACAACAGCCATAGGGATAGCAGCCACAACAGCCACCTCAGCAGCCACCTCAACAGCCACCTCTACAATAGTAGGATAGAGGGGTATGACCATGTACACAGCAGACTGCGATTCCTGTGAGGACCATGGGATCAGATGCAGGTGCCGATTCTAGTGGTGGTCAGGATAGGACCACAGATCAGGGTGAGGACGCAGTCATGGTTGATGTAGCTCCTACTGATGTTCCAGTAGGCGGGCAGGTGGCCCAATTACAGGAGGCTCTCCGTAGAGTGAGGGAGAGAGTGAGGCAGACACAAAGAGAGCGAGATGAACTCCATATATAGGTGGTCATCTGAGATATGCAGATATCTGAGCGAGACCGAGAGGTCTGAGAGCTGCGAGAGGCACTGTCAAGAGCGTAGTTGGATATCAGATACGAGGCCGCTTAGGCATCTTATTACTATGCAGCATATACTCTTGCAGTTCCTGAGGCTGCAGATCAGATTCTTCCATTTTCAGAGTATGCTGGTGCTCGGGCTGTTCCACAGGGACCACCTCCAGCGGGTCCACCGCCACAGTAGCAGGGGATGCCCCCACCTCCACCTCCTCCAGGTGGTTAGGTTATGATGTAGTTTGTACCACCATTTTGACCCATTGTGCTCGAGTAGCACCCTTGTATACTTGGACCGATCAATATATATATGAGCTCAATTTTTTTGGCATCATTGTACTTGTGTATATATTGTTTTAGATTTGCGTATGAGATGATTTCCTATATAATTTAGATGTATGGATTAGGAATGCAAAAGTTTATGCATATGTTTTATTTATGTATGAAAATGCTATGGTAAATGTTGGATGGATAATTGCTGTGTATGATTGGAGTTATGCTTATAATGGATGCAAATGGATAATGAATATATATGTATGCAGATGGATTTATGGAAATGCAATGAATGGAATGCAATGGTACTAATCATCTCTTGTAGGGTCTTCAAAATATACAACAGATACTAGCCAAAGAAGGACACGCAAGAAGATCGAGAACAAGGATCAGACACTCATGCAGTTGAGAAGAACCATGATGAAAGATGAGGACCTTGAAGAATGAGAAGACAATTGAAGAGAGCACCAAAACTTTGACAATGCAAGCCTAAAATGTGAATGCAAGCCTACAATGCAGATGCAAGCCTAAGCTAAATGCAATCCTAGGATTTTGGTTGTTGGACTCATCGTATTTATCATCATCGGGTGCTTTGGATCATCAGAGTCAATACAATCCTTACTGGTGCCACTGCGACCATAAGAATATGAATATGACTTTCATCGGATAAAATATAGGAAACGAATGTAAGCACCAAAGGCACAAAAGCCAAAGTGACCTGAACATTGTTTCCAGTTTGATATAGTAACAGTTCAAAAGTAAAAAAACATAGCAATAACAGTCAAGGAGATAGTTCCAACCTCCCCATGGCGTACAAATAAACAAGATCGAGGGATGTGAGGCTTTTCCACCTTAATGCGGAAGCTCTTATCACATACACCCTATTTATTTGACATTTCTGGATCATTGAAACCACACCAACAAGCAGTAGACAAAGAAAGTATCAATGAAATTCATAAGAATAGACATCACACCAAGAAAGCGTCAATCATATCTCAGCATGTTTCAAGGTTTACGAATGTGTCTATGTTAAGGGTGTTGAGAAACACATTGTGCTTGTGAGTGCATTGTGTTTGATTGCTATCGAGAGATATTTACGTTGCGGGAAATCCGAAGTGTGTTGAAAAACACAAATGTGTCCAAAGAGAGTGTTGAAAAACACTGTTTGATTAAGGTGTTGAAAAACACCAGTTTGTGCCAGCAGAGAGTTGTCCTTCAGGACTGACAAGATTACTGACTCAGGTGTAAACCGAAGAGCGATCGAAGTGGGGAGCCATGCCCCCAAGTAATGAATGGATTGAAGCAGAGCCACAATGGATAGTGGAACGATGCAAGAAATCTCAGCAGTGTAGCGGCAGTAGGCAGACTCAGTGAGGATCACTGGTGACTGTCGCAAGAGATTATCGATAACGAGATCGAAGCATCAACAGGTAGACGCAGTGAGATCCACTAGTGACCGATGCAAGAATATAAGACAATGCCCCCTAGACTAGGGACATGCCCCCGAGTATAACCAGTTTCAATCCATGGGAGATCGAGTAAAAAACTCAAAGATGGCTGAGAGCGAAACGCACAGTAAAGCCAGAAAGAAAACTAAAGCAGGAAAGAAAGAAAGCAAACTAAAGCAGGAAAGCAAACTGCAAGAAAGCCAAGACAGGCTGCGACAGATAAAGCACTGTGAAACAAGAGGTGCCTGCTTACCAAGTTTTCACCATCTTGGCAGAAATTCTATTTTTGCTACCATGACGCCTGTTTACCAGGTTTTCATCAATGGCACATTTTTTTGTTTTTCACTTTTTTTTTTGATTTTTTAGCTTTTCAATTTTTTTGCTCTTTTTTCATTTTTAATTTTTTTTTGTATTTTTTTAATTTTTCATTTTTTTTTGGCATTATCAAGGCGCCTGTTTGCCAGGTTTTCACCAAGATAATAGATACATCAAAGTGCCTGTTTGCCAGGTTTTCATTAAGATGATTATTTTTTTAAGGACATTTTGCAATTTTTTGGATTTTTTCAAAAATAAAGTATGTACATGAGCATGCATAAGATATCTCAACTGTAGAATTTCTTCAGGTGAAGAGCGTTGATAGGCTCTTTGAGTGGTTCACCTTATGTAGTGGAGAGATGATAAGCGCCGGACCCAAATACTACAGTAATAATATAAGGACCAAGCCAGTTGGGTTCAAACTTCCCTTTCTGAGTCCGCTGTTGTTAATTTTTAGGATTCTCTCTCAGGACGAGATCACCTGTTTGGAAGTCTCTTGGTCTGAATTTCTTATTGTAGCTCTTTGATATCCTCTTTTGGTATGCTCTGAGATGATCGAACGCCACCTTTCGACGTTCATCTAGAAACTCAAGCTCTTGAAGCCTAGATATTCTCATGTCATCATCTGTGATGAGGCCTTTTAGAGAGACTCGCAATGTGGGAATCTCAACCTCAATAGGCAGTACAACATCTGCACTATAGACTAAAGCAAAGGGGGTGGACCCTATTGGAGTTCTGATGCTGGTGCGATAGGCCCATAAAGCCGGATTTATCTAGAGGTGCCAATCTCTTCCAGACTTGTGTACCGTACGGTGCAGGATCTTAAGAATTGTTTTATTAGAAGCTTCAGCTTGCCCATTACCTTGGGGGTAATAAATAGAAGACCAATGTTGAATGATCTTGAACTTAGCACATAAAGCAGTCAGATCTTTATTTTTGAATTGTCCCCCGTTATCTGTGATAATAGAGGAAGGTACACCATATCTACAAATAATGTAATTTAGGATAAACATAGCCACAGATTTTCCATCAGCAACACTGAGAGGCACTGCCTCAACCCATTTAGTAAAATAATCCGTAGCAGTGATGATGTACTTGTGTCCTTTTGAGGAAGACGGATATATCTGACCTACTAAGTTGAAAGCCCATTGTTGGAATGGCCAAAAGGTGATAAAAGGAATGAGTTCCTTAGCTGGAGCGTGAATCAAGTTTCCATGAAGTTGACATTGCTTACAAGATTTGGCAAAATGCGTAGCTTCCTTCTCCATATTGGGCCAATAATAACCAGCTCGAATAAGCTTACAAGCCAGTGTCAGGCCATTCGAGTGAGAACCACAAATGCCTTCATGTACTTCTTCTAACACGCGTTTAGACTCATCAGGCTCTAGACATCTAAGGAGGGTACCGTCTAGACCCCTTCTATACAAGTCATTTGCTACAATGACGTACCGTGAAGCACTGCGGATTAGATGACATTTTTCATTCCTAGTATATGTGTCAGGAATAGTTTGGTCATGGAGATAGGTGTATATGTGGTGGTAACAAGAGGAGTCATGTCCAATTACTGAATAGACCATCTGGGAGTCAGGAGAGTCATAGGCAGGGTAGTATAATATCTCCACTAGGAACTTGTGTCTGAAATCATTCTTTGGCATTTGCAACATAGAAGCAAAAGTAGCCATAGCATTAGCCGCTTTATTATCCACCTGGGGAATTTGTTGAAAAGTGACATGTGCAAAATAGTTCTTAAGACTATCAACCATCCTCTTATAGGGTATCAAATTTTGATCTTTAGTTTGATAATCATTATTGATCTGATTGATAATCAGTTGTGAGTCTCCAAAGACTTTTAGTTCATCCACTCGCCATTCAATGGCAATCTTGAGTCCATTAATCAGAGCCTCATACTCAGCAGTATTATTAGTACAAGGGAACATCATTTTATATGCCTTAGGTAAGGCATATCCCTGTGGTGTAATAAACAAGATTCCAGCTCCAGATCCTTGTTGAGTGAACGATCCATCAAAGAACATTGTCCATGTTTGATGCGTGAGAAGCATAATGGACTCATCAGGGAATTCCATCTTTAATGGTTGATGATCTATAAGGGGTGTTTCAGCTAATTGATCCGCAATTGCCTGTCCTTTAATAGCTTTTCTCTCAACATATACAATATCAAACTCACTAAGGAGCATGACCCATTTTTTCAGTCTACTTATAAGGGTAGCTTTACTGAGTAAGTATTTCAATGGATCAATATTTGCAATCAGTCTCATAGTGTGAGGCAACATGTAGTGTCGTAGCTTCTGGGAAGCAAAAACCACTGCTAAACAAGCCTTTTCAATTACTGAATATTTCATTTCATAAGAGACTAATGTTCTGCTGATGTAGTAAATGGCTCTTTCTTTATAGTTGGGGTCTTCTTGGGCCAAGAGAGCACCCAAGGATGTTTCTGTTGCTGAGATATATAGAATCAAAGGCTTCCCCTGAATGGGAGGCATCAATATGGGCGGATTAGCTAGATATTGTTTGATTTGCTGAAACCCTTGTTCACACTCTTTGTTCTAGTCATAAGTCACACCTTTATGTAGAGTTTTAGTGAAAGGTTGCGACTTGTCAGCTAAATGTGAGATAAACCGTCTGATAGATTGAAGTCAACCTTAAAGACCCCTGATTTGTCTGATATTACAGGGTGGTGGCATCTCCATTATAGCTTGTACCTTTTATGGATCTACTTCAATTCCTTTTGCAGAAATAATGTAGCCTAGTAATTTTCCTGAAGTAACCCCAAATGCACATTTCTTAGGGTTTAAGTGCAATCTGAATTTCTCCATACGATCCAGTATAGGACCTAGATCAGTGAGGTGAGTTTTTCTATCCATACTCTTAGCAAGTGTATCATCCACGTAGTCCTCCATTGTCTTATGCATCATATCGTGAAATATTGTAGTAACAACTCTTTGATAAGTAACCCCTGCATTCTTTAAACCAAAGGGCATGATGTTCCAGCAAAATGTACCCCATGCACAGGTAAAAGCTATTTTCTCTTGGTCTTCTGGCGCAATTTTAATTTGATTATAGCCAGAAAAGCCATCCATTAAGGAATACATCTCATATCTCGCTGTCATATCCACGATCATGTCAATATTGGGGAGTGGAAAGTCATCTTTTGGGCATGCCAAATTCAGATCTCTAAAGTCCATGCAGACCCTAATAGATTTGTCATGTTTGGTTACTAGAACTATATTAGAAATCCATTCTACATAATCAATCACTCGAATGAACCCAGCTTTCAGAAGTTTTTCCAATTCTGCCTTGATCAATAATGTTACATGCAGATGCATCTTTCTAAGTTTTTGCTTAACAGGTTTTACACCCGGTGATATTGACAAGTGATGCATAATGAGGTTAGGATCCACACCCAGCATGTCCGAATATTTCCATGCAAAATTTATCTTTTTTTCTTTGAAAAACTCTGTAAATTCCTTAAGTTCCTTTGAAGATAATGACTGGGCCACATGAATGATATGTGGATGTTCTTCTGTTCCCAGATTTATCGGCTGAGTAGGCTCAATTAACACTGATGAGCGTTCCTGAAAGTGACTTGGAAGCACATCAAGTACCTCACCTTTAGGCACCTCAGAGAGGTTTTCACCTTTGGGTACGTCTTTTATTTTTACTTTTTTGGACTCTGATACTGCCACGATGTGGTTTTCACCATCAAAGCGCTTGTTCTTTTTTCTTTTAATTTTCTGACTAAGGTACTTGATGTCAACCTTGGTCATGTTAACACTTGCTTCACTAGTGGAGGACATCATGGGCTCAATAGCATGAAGGTAGCAGGCTAAGGTGTAATCATTCTGGAATGTAAGGACTTCACTGGATGGAGAAGAGGAATTCCAGTCTATTAATTCAGGGTGTTGGAGGGAAAGGGATGTGATAGGTTCAAGTGCGTCCACAGTATAGTCATCATTGAAAGCGTTAACTGGTAAGAGGGGATCTAGATCGATCTCATCCAAAGGTTTGTTTGAATCCTCTTGATTCTTAACGACCGAAGTAGAAGACATGTCAACACCTACAATTTCAAACTCATTAGGCTTTTCACTAGACTCTTCACTCACGTCGAGAAGTCTTTCGTAAGATCCTGCTGACAAACTATCAAAATCATAGTCATGAGAGTCTATTTCTGAACTCTGACTTGGGTGCTTGCACCATGAAGGTTTTTGAGTCCTAGTAATACTCGTCTGTTCTTGTGTCCACCGTTCTTGAAATTCGGGTGGTATGTACTCTTCCCCTTTGAAGTTAGGGTCTTGTAAATTTTTCTATTGCTCATAAGTAAGTGTCTCATACTGAGTAGTTTGATCAGAATCACTATCTGTCTCTGCTATGCAAGCACGTGGTACAAATTTATCTGGCTCAACAAAGAATGCCACCAGGTCTGGAGGAATGGGATAAGGAAAACAATCCTCATCTGAGCTATCTTGTGTAGTATCAGCTACCATTGTACTTTCAGGTTCTGGTGTAGGTTCTACCTTTGGCACAAATTTATTGATTCCTAGATGAAACAAAACCTTTTTGAAACCTAACCCAGTAGTATCTTTTGTCTTTTGACCTATAGCTTGAATAGGTTCCACTAACCCATTTCCATTCGCACCTAGAGGGCCCTTTCCTTTATACCCAAAACATTTCATAATCTTGAGACCCTCACTGTTAGGATTCAATTCAGGAGCCAAAGCAATTTGTTCATCTATATTCTTTCCTTTACAAAGCCAAGCTTTGACAGCACTATCCTCATCTTCATCTTCCAATGGTATCTTAGCCTTTACAAATGTACCATCAAGAACTACCTCAGGAGTAACAGGGGGTTTATTGCACTCATAAGGTCTCCCATAGGACTTAGGGGATAGGGGAAGAGCAGCTAATGACAGAACAGGCTCCATTTGATATCCCCCCATGCCCATATCTATGAGTTTCAGTTTTTGTTCCATATCTTTGAGCTTAGCATCACAGAGTTCAGTGTATTCTCTATTAGTTGGAACAAGACTGTCAGCTGATTGAGTGAGAGCATTACAAGAAGATCCTGGGCTAGCGGGAACAGTCACCTCTGCGCCTTGAAAAGTAAACTTTATACACTAATGGTATGTGGAAGGAACCGCTCTCATCTCATGAATCCACAGTCTTCCTAGCAATATATTATACGCAAGAGGGAGATCTAGCACTTGACATACAACATTTCTTTCAACTGGACCAATCCGAATGGGTAGCACAACTAGACCTTTAGATGTTCTCTATTCTTCATCATAAGATTTTATGGTAATCTTCTTACGGGCATCTATGCGATCCTCGCCATAACCTAGTTGAGTAAGCAAATGAGCAGAGCAAATGTTAAGACCAGCACCATTATCAATGAGCACACGACAGACTAACTGCTTACCTATCATGACTTCTATGTGCAGAGGAGCATTATGCGGGTGACTAATTGAGTGATCATCTTATTCAAAGAAGGATAGGTAATGCGGTGAGGTCAAATGACCCACCATAAATTGAAACTAATCCAAGTTGATATCTTTGGGGACATTAGCTTTTTTGAGAGCTTTGTCCAGAATCTGCCTATGAGCAGGCGAGATTTTTAATAGCTCAAAAATAGTTATCTGAGCATTAGTCCTTTGAAGCTGATCAAGGATTCTATAACTAGCAGCAGGAGGCATTGGGACCGCCTTAGTGGTCTTGTTGGTAGAACCAACAACAGTCTTATTCGCAATTTGTTTTGGAGCAGACGAAGTAACAGGGGGGTCAGGACCCCTTATAGTGATTTTAGCATTAGATCGAGTAACAACGTTCTCACAATCTCGAGAAGTTTTAGATTGAGAATTAGGACCCTTTATGACGAACGGGGTTCTGGGTTTGAAAACATTCCCATTTCCTTTTCCAGAAAACATATTGCAATATTCTACTCCCATTGGTTCAATCATGTTGATCACACTGTCGTAAGTAGTATTGGCGTAATTGACTTTAGCATCCTTATTATTCTGAGTATTGGAGGATTCACCTTTCTCATGACGAGGGAAAGGGTTTTTGAATGCTTGATGATCCAAATTTTGGTTATGATCCCCCACACAAATGGTTTGGTCATCAATCATGTCTTGAATCTTATGTTTCAGTTGGTAACAGATAGCAGTCCTGTGACCTTTATTATGATGATATTCACAGTAGTCATTCTCTTTCCACCAAGAAGGTCTTGGTTGTGGATCAAAGAAACGTTTCCCCAAAGGTTTAAGCATGTGACTTTGCACCAAAGTTTTGAAAACCACATCAAGTGTATCTCCTAGAGGGGTAAATTCACGCTTGGTTCGTGGTGCCCAAGGTTTGTTACCAGTGAATTTAGAAGGATGTTGAGTATCAGTCACAGCCTTTGCGATAGCTTTGGTCGCTTGTATACCCGCTGTGAGATTAAAGATTGGTTTCAAAGAAGTTGAGTTCACATTATCGACTACCCCATTGTTCACAACATCTCTATTCTTGTTGGGGTATTTACCCTTGTCTTTGAATGATGACGAATTATGCTTTTTATCCTTATGTAAAGTCATCTCGCCCTTTTTAACCATAAAGGCTTCTATTCTCACAGCCTGTTTAATCATACTATCAAAGTTAAGGGGACCTTGAAGTTGAACTTGATACCCGAAGTTAGGGGTGAGATTATCCAAGAATATGTCA
>MU227908.1:203471-229261 GCA_018584345.1 Thuja plicata
TCTTAGTACTACTTCCCATTAATCCCAACAATTGGTATCAGAGCTAAGTCTCTTCTTGGAAAGCTTAAAGGCTTAAGAGAAAAGATCATACAATGGAGAAGTACAAACTTGATAAGAATATTGAGAAAAAAAATCTTGAGATGAAGGTGTTCTATGAATAGTATAAAGAAGCAAGAGTTAAGATGAGAGAGCTACTAGATGAGAGAAAAGGTATGACAACCCGGAGAAATGAAAAATATTATCAAGAAGAAGAGTTTCTAGATTTATTTGAATCTTCAGGATCAAATACAAGTAATGCACTAGATACATCAGAAGAGAACATCACAAGTCTAAAGGAGATCAATCAACGTCTGACAGAACAAATAAAGATGTTGCAAATTGGTCAAGAGACCCAGATGGTAAGAATGATTGATGTGATGAGTTCTGCTAGACAAGCTGAAACAGAAAGAACACTAGCTATTGATGACAAAAGGAAGATTACAGAGAAGATACAAGAAAAGGAGTTAGAAATTCAAAGACATGTTGAGCATCACCATGAGATTTCAAATCATATTATTCTTATGAGTCAAGAAGAAAACATAATGAATATAGAACTCATTGAAAGAGTACAGGCTATCGGTGAACTAAAAGAAGAGAATGAGAAACTAAAGCATGAGGTTAGAGTTCAACAACAACACAATGAAATTATTAGAAAGGCTGAAGAAAGCAATAAAAGAATGGATATTTTCTTGAGGACAATGAAGAGTCAACAACAACAATGGTCTAGGATTTACCAAAAACAGAGAATCATCAAATCAAGCCAATCCACAGAATGTCTATGAAAATCCAAGACCAAGAAAGCTAACATGCAATCACTGTGGAAAGCAAGGCCACACATCAAATGTGTGTAGAGGTAAAATGAAAGGTATTCCTAAATCTACATATTCATTCATAGGATTCTATTATAAATGTAACAAGAAAGGAAATAAAGCATATGAATGTAAGTCTAAGATGGAACAACCAAAGAAGGAAACCTACATGGAAAAACACTATCCTACATGCAAGATGAATGGGAACACAACTAATGAATGCCAAAAAAAGAAAAAGGCAAGCATGGAAGCCTAAAGGTCAAGAAACTCCCTATCAACCAAAGAGAATTGATAATCAATATGTATGGGACTACAGTAATTGGAAAAACTGTACAACATGTGGTAGATATGGTCACATTGCTACAAATTGCATGAGAGCATGGACCAAAATGTCTAGAGGCTGGAAAAACCTTGGAATGGAATGCTTACAATGTCACAAAGTTGATCATCTCAAGAAAGACTACGAAGACCAAATGATAGAGACAAGCATATATCCAATTGGAAACACCATTGAAGATATTCGGAGGGCTAGAGACAAAATGTGGAGAAAAGCTTCAAGCAATGATGAAGTTGGACCAAGAAATGCAAATGGTGACACCCCATCCAATGGATCTGGTGACATTACCACCCCCACTTAAGCTGAACAAGTAAGTATGGAACTACACTACACCAAGTCATATTTTGCATCAATTCCATTATACAAATTGATACATAGTCAAAATCTGCATAAATAAAGATGCATATTATGTTACTTGTTACAATTTTGAGAAAAAAATCTCATCGGTAAACACATACCAAAATCATCGGTGAATATAAAGGATGAGTTATCTACACTTACCGAGAATCGTCGGTCAAAAAATAAAATGGCTAAGTTGCTAATGTAACCTGACACCCATCGGTAAGGAAGAAAAGTTATAAAGTTGTCATGATAGAACATCGATATCTATCGGTGAAAGCAAAAATCATAACCATCCTGAGCATCCTAACAACACCGACGATGATTTTGAAATTATTCCCGATGAAATCTATCTTTATGACCCAATGAGTCATTGAGCATTTATGATAGAATTAGGGTAAAATTCTACAAATACTCGATGGGAGCACTTCATTTTGCACCTACGATTTAAAGAGAAAAAGTAGAGCAAAAAATAGAGTGATAAAAGAGCAGATAGAAGAGCATCCTCGAATCAATCCAGCACACAGCAAACAGATCATTCACTAGTATCACAGATTGAAGTAAGTACTGAGGGCACCAAAAGAACTCTATTGTTATTTCAAGAAAGCCCTAAATTTTGAAAATGATGGCAATCACTTCAAGAACAACAAAGATCAAGAATGATAAGAAGAATATGGTTAGGTTAGTTAAGAACAACACCTATGTAGAGCCCAAGTATAAGATATACCCAGAGATCACATCACAACCTGATGATTCTAACGCATTTTCTAAGATTCCACTTAGGTTTTTTCTAATAGAGGATGTAAGGTCCTACATTCATTGTAAGATCTCTAAAATAGGTGATATCAAGATGGATGAAGCTTACAAGAAGCTTTGTGATGCATAAGGAAACCTAAAAGATGAACATAAGCATCTGCAAGTAAAGGGAATAATAAATGCCCTATATTTCCTGAGGGAATTCAAAACTGACTGGATTAGGTTGGTACTTAGCAAAATGCATGATCAGAAGCTATGGTTAGATCAACCTAAGAAAATCACTAAGGATGTCCTTCATGCCATCATTGGTTATCCAATAACCGACAAGTCTAAGGCACATAAGCATCCCTCCAGGCTAGAACTTGAAAAGCTCACAAAAGATGAATGGGATAATAGAGGTCTTAAAGTGAACACCATCACCGATGATGAACTGAGGTTCAATGCTTGTGTGATTGGTTACAAGATCTTTCAGGCAAGCAGGATAAACAACATATCATCAACATCAGTAAGCACAACTTACAAGATAGTGACAAAGGGAATTCAGATGGATCTGTGTGAGATCCTGCTAAAGCAACTTGATGAGAACATGAACACAATAAGGTCTGCAAAGACTAACACATGCAAGTTTATCTCACTTATCATCTGTATATTCTTCTACTTTCAATAATACTTTCCTTCAACAGGCAAAGTAAAATGGGATACTACAAAACTAGTCACATTGCAAATTAGTGAACTTATTAAGTCACAAGGAGATAATTTTGATTCATTTATGACTGTATAATTCCTTGAATTCAATGAAAAGATGATGGAAAGAGTGAGGATCCCTAAGAAAATAATTGAAAAACATAGGGATGAGATATGTTTTATGGTGGATACAAACTTCACCCACATAAAACCAGTTGCACCAAGAATAGCTTGGTTAGCCCCTCTTGATTATGAAATCAACATAGATCAAGCAACCAATGCTATTGATGCATTGATCAATGAGCCAATTGACAACAAAAAACCAAGGTTTGGCACTTATGAAGAGGCCATGTCAAAGATAAAAAGAGGCCTAGAAATCAAAAAGACTGTCAACAAGAAGAATAAGCTGGTTAAGAATCTTAAAAAGATTCTATTGGTTAATGAGGAGAAACAAGAACAAACAGAGGAAATTGATGACCATCAGAGAAGGGAAAGATGGGAAAAAACTAGATTCTGAGGCAATTGAGTCTGATACACCCCCACCTCCTACAAAGAACAAAGGACAAGGAGTCAAACTACAAAGATCGATACCACACCTCTTAAGAAAGGTCAAGTAAGGACCTATAAGAGGAAGCAACCAACAAAGGAAACAAAGAAACAAACATAGAAACAAATACCTACTAAGAGGAGAAAAATAATGGTGAGGACTAAAGCTAGCATAGAGGATTCTAAAGAGGACGAGCCTGATGTAGAGAAGAAAAATTTCAAAAATCAAACAATTGATGAGGCTGCTAAATCTATTGCTGTATTTGGCACCATGTATGATAAGAAAATCAGACAATGGGATACACTTAAACCAAGGACCAAAATAAGATACAAGAGGCAATCATTAGGTCAATGGTAAAATTCAAATATGTACCAACTAAATTTATCAGCCAAATACCCAAAGAGATGGGTAACAAAATATCTCAACAATGGTCATATGCTCTACAAACCAAAAGAGAAGCAAGGGAGAGGGTACTTGTCACACTTATGCCTACTGAATCTAAGATACAAGAAATCAAAGAAATAATGAAGAAGCACTCAAGAAAATTTGTAGCCAAGATAAGAGCTCACAAAGTGTTAGAGGATAAGTTTATAGAGATGGATACCATGACCCAGACTAAATGGAGACAACTCCTAGATCTTCCTATAGATTCAACAAGTCATGAGGAGCAGTTACTTCTCACCGAAAAATCTCTTAGAGAGGAGGAGAAATACAAGGGAAGTCCTCAACACATTTCTTTGGACAATGTTGAAGATATGAAACCAAAAGATTTGGACAAAGTCATGGATGATCTTGACATTCAAGACATCACACATTATGACTCTGATAAGGATCCAAAAAAAGAAGATGATGTAATATTTATATCTCTTAAGGGTCAAGAAAAAAAAAAGAGTTGAAGACAACATGGCATAAACAAATAAATGTTGTTGATGAGACATGACATGAAACTTCAGTCATTGATATAACAGAACCAGATCCTACAGAGAAAATACAAAAAGATGAAGATGTCACTACTCAAAAAGACCAAACCGACAACCAGGACACCACTCTAGATACAACACAAGCTAGCACACAAAGCAATATGCTAGTATTGATGAAGGCCATCAATATGCTAGAAGGGTATTGAAGGATCTACTATATAAGATACAAGCACACCCAAGGAAAAGGGTGATGCAGAAGCAAAAGCCACTACAGATGACACAAAGGACACAATTGCAGAACAAGCTGCAATCGATGATCAGAAAGCTAAGTTTATTGATCAAAGTAAAGGGGAAGCACAAAAGGTAGAAGATGATACATAGAAAGAAAAGAGTGAAGAAGAAAAGAAAGATGAGCTGGAGAAGAAAACAAGAGAAAAATTTGCAGAGACACCAAAGGTTGATGGAGAGACATCTTCACAAAACTGACAGGTGCACCCCGATTAGAAAACACAAGAAGCATATTCAAAAAAGCCTTCACAAAGCACTTAAAAGAGGACAAATGAACTCGCAATGGTAGTTCATACATGTGCATCCACACAAATCTCAATGAAGAAGAAGAGAAAGCATAAGAATCGAGTAACTTTGGATGAAATCATTGAGATTCTAGTTTTTGATCCCAGGACATTAGATCCAACTGAATTGAAAAAGTATGCAAGACTTTGTGAGAGAAAATCAATCTAGGACAAATTGAGAAAAGCCACAAAAGAAGCAAAGGTACTTGAAGTAGCACAAGGAATACTTCAACAAATTGTACCAGATGTAGATATTGATCAAACAGCCCCAATGCTTGATCAATTAGTGGTTTTCACAGATGCAATCACATCTCAGAACATAGATGCTGAGAAATTCATGGAAGAAAGACTTGAACATAAATATGAGTTCAAGTTTGCAGAAAAGATAAGCCAAGAAGTGGCATTGAAAAAGGTAAAGCTTTTTGAATTGATTAGCACAATAGATCCAATAATCTCAGAAGATATAACCTTAATACATAATTTATGCATGCTTGATCAACTCACCTAGTAGTATACCGCAAGATAGCACAGATAGATGTTGATCTTCAAACAAGTGCACAAAGTCTCACAAATAGTAAGAGGCAAAGAAATTCCACAATGAGAAACTCAAGCAAGCTCATAAATTGAGACAAGACATACAGATTGCAGAGACCAAGTTTAGAGATGAGGTAAATGAGCTTCAAGCACAACTCTTACTGACACTCTCACTACTGCAAAAACATATGACAGAGGAAAAAGCACTAATTGCCACCCCAGAGATGTTTGTCCTAGACAACATTTATGATATGCATGCATGGATAGAGCTAGAGAACATGGCACTAGAACTACTGAAAGAAAAATGGGAGAAATTGCTCAAATATATCAAGAACACCCACTCAAATATTCTTGACACATTGTAAGTTACACATTTTTGTCACATTTTTGGCATCTTATAAGTTGTACATTTTTGTCATGAGTATCAAATAAAGGGGGAACTAATATGTACAAGTCACAGTAAAAGAAGGGGGAAATAAAAGGGGGATATGATGTGTACAGTCAAACATTTAAAAGAGCAAAGAATAGGTAATGTATAGTACAGAGGCAAGTATACATGTACATATACTATACCAATGCATAGAGTTAGGGGTTGTCATATAATGACAAAGATATATGACAAAATGGATAAAGGAACTCGATGAGTAACAACAGTGCAACCTGACAGAATAGCAAAGAGAGGAACCCGATAAATGAAGGGAAACCAATGATTAGTTCAACAAAGGAACACCAAAAGACTTTTAGTTCAACCCGACAACCAAGAAATGAAAGTCAGTTATATCCCACAAAAAGTGGATCTGACTTTCCATGTCAGATAAAACACTGAAGTTGTATATTTAGCTTCTTGATTTGTTTTAAATCCATTATGTGCGGAGAAAGAAATGTAATTATTATTGTTTTAATCAGTTCAACTATTTTAAAACATGTAAACTAAAAGATCAAGGTCAAGTTGTATACCTTGGATCAAGTGTTAAAATTGTAATGCGTGATTCTAGACTAGGTCAAATACTTGTATAAATAGATGCTCAATATATTGTGAACATGTTGTTCGATGATGATTGTAGCCACTAAGAGCATCTAAGGATCAGATGAGAGAATTCATGCAGAAGAACAAAAAAGGATCAAATCAGTTTCAAGAACAGAACATAGGCTACCGATGAGCAGAGAAAAGGTATTAATCAATCACTATAGGTGATATTCATATTATGAGAGATTTAATGGATCTATAATAAGAAATTATAGATTGCATATAGTCAGGTCAAACATATTGTACTCATTCTAACAAGTGTAGTACACTTAAGAAATCCTTTCAAGAAAGGTGGACCTAATAGTCCTATTGTAAATCTCTTAACTGAGTGCACACTTAAACCAATGTTTCTAAAAGCTCTTAATAGAGTAGATCTTAATAGGTCTCCACTTTAATACTCCTAATAGGGTAGATCATCAAAAGTGATCAATTGTAAGCCTTTACCAGCTCCCTTCCATTCTACAGATAGTGAAGTTTTGTGGGTGCCATCCCCACCATAGTTTTTACTTCCTAACATGAGTTTTCTATGATATCATATCTTGTGTTATGTGTTTATTACTTTCATGAATGTTTCAATGAATGTTGCAAACAATTAAATATTATGAATTAATATTACATGCATAAGAAAGAACATCAGATATGGTTAGTAATATAGTAAAGAATAATTTCTAATGATCAAAGGTGAAAAGTGTTAGAAGTTTTATAGGTACTGATTCACCCCTCCCCTCTCAGTACTACTTCCCATTAATCCCAACACCCAATCCTTTCAACTAGTGAACACAAGCAATGTAGAATCAAAACTCACTATGCTCCTTCCGAGGCTTCAATTGGCATCTCTTGCTCCATCTGTACAAAATGATCCAAATGGATCCCAAACTCTTCCATGTGGAAAGGTAGTCTTCAATATTGTTTATTGGACTAATTCCAATGTCCACTATCTTCTTTGGGATTGAAACCCTCAACGAGTTCCAAATTCCAAGTCAATTGCACCCAAAAGAGGGCTACTAACATTAGGCCTAGTTAGGCTCCTTTTCTGCAATAGCTTGTAAAAAACCTTAACAAGTCAGAAAACTAATACCATACCCTGATACCATTTTTCAAGAACCTAAGGATTTTCTAGGTCTTGGATTCTATAGGTGTCCGTACAGTACCTCCTACAAACATGCCTAAAATTAAGGGTTTTAGGTCATTTTCATAGTCCGCACAAGAAATTGATTTTATTGGCTTACAAAAAAACTCACCCAAACTTCTCCTCCAAGTTAGCATTCCTTCACTCAACATAATACCTTTCCAAAATGCTTTATTGAAACAATGAATGCTTTCAATCCCTCGAAAATCCTCTGCAACTGCTGGTGATCCCTAGCCATGCATCTCTGGCTCGCCTAGGGAATCACCTTATAAATAGATGCCATGCTTTCTTGGGCCCCTCCTTCATTATAAATAATGTAAATGGAGTCACCTTCCATAATCCAAGAGCCCATGCAAGTTCCACGGTGGAAAATGGATCTACAACCCCATTTGCATACAGTGCTCAATTCAAACCAGCGACATGACATAAACTAAAATATTTTACTAAAGCAACTAAAACTATTCAAATTAACAAAATAACACCACAAAAAGTCTTAGAAAAATCTACATTACCAAAAAAAATTCTTACAATAGTAGATTCAATCCATTACAATATTATATCCTCACAAAGCACAAAAACTGTAACTGTTCTTTAATTACATAGTTTGTACACACTCTGACATAAACTTTCCAACCATTGCAAATGATCGAGGATAGCCTCTTATATTTGAACAAAGTAGTAAAACACCGGTTTAGACAGTTAAGGAACTAATTCCTTTGAAGTTGCATTTTACAATAAATGTTGTCAATATTGTCAATGACAACATTGACAACTTTTGCAACTTTTTGGATATGCTATCCAAACTTGGTCAAAAGGTGTCCAATCTTTCCCAAATAACTAATTATGGTGTATAAACATGAAATAGGACCTTTAGTCCCTTGCTTGGCCACATTTGGCACTAAAATCACAAAACACCCTAATAGATCTAGACTGGACTCAAAGGTCACTAAGGACCTAATTAGGCATCCTCACACTCTACACACACACACACACTAGGACCTACATGTCCCTTTATTAACCTAGTGGTCTGGCTAGAACTACTACAAGCCAAAACATCAAAATAATTCCTAGGTTACATTGCACACTTAGCCTACCTAGGTGCTCTTTCACCAAGACTTGTCTCTGCAATTCACTTTAAATGCTCACGGAAACTATTAGGTGCATTATGATATACATATATGTCTATTTATACCTTTTTAATTGATTAGGGTTCCAACGGCTAGAATACTAGTAATTAATGCTAGCACCGACTTTATTTGATCGACTACCAAATTTTACTTCCCTTTATCAAAATGAAACATAATATCATTTCCTTCTATCGATTGAACAAAAAATACTAACTTTACAAGACATCCAAATGCATCTAAATATGCTCATATGGATCTTTACACAGATTTAGGAAGCAATTAAGATTTGAAATTTAATTTTTAGTTCCTACTCATACTGTTTAATTGATTACACAGAGTCAGTTGCACCCAATCTGGAGAATGTTGTGCCTTCAATTATCCTGAATGATGTTCCATCATCCATAGTCTTTCTTCTCCATGTCCTATTCATTTGATCTCTCATCTCTTCAACATTCACTTTTGATTTCTAAGATGTCTTTTCTTAGTAGGATATTTTCCTTGGTACCTACAATCTTTGGCAAGGTGGCCTAGCTTGTGACAATGAAAGCATACCATGCCAGGGTTTCTCCAAGATCTTCTATTATTCCTACCATGTAGCAACATGCAGTTTGTAGTAATATGTCCATATCTTCCACAGACTAAACATGGTATCCTTGTATTGTTGTCCCATGGTATAGATCTACTATTTTGGTTACTTGGTGTATTATTTCAGTTTGGTACCCATTTGACATTTCTCCTTTGTGATTTGCACTCTTCAGATTTGTGACCATACTTGCTGCAAGTATTGCATTATCCATTGAACTTTGGCCTTTTTGTGTTGTTTATAGTTCTCGATCTGTATTCAAGTTCTCGGTACCCATACTTATTGCAGTTATAGCAATATCCTTCAAAATTAGGTGAACTCTATGAATTACCTCTTTTGCTTATACACACATTTGCAGTATGTCCAGGTTTCCCATAGTAGTAGAAACTAGGATTCTTTGACTTCGGTGGAGTAGAAGTGTCTTCATTGTCATCTTTATTAGAGGATTCTCCTTTCTCAGTAGTGCTCTCAATATTGAATCCAAGTCTAGTTTTATATTTTGGTTGTTTCTGACCTTTAATCTATTTGTCCAATGTTCTTAGTGTTCCCCCATTTCTCTTCAGTACTTAATTAGATTCTTTTTTAGATTTGATTTCACTAGCCAATCTTTCAACTTCACACTTCAGTGCTTGATTCTCAAATTCTTTCCTGTTCAACTCTAGATCAGCACTCACTAGTTGATAGGTCATATTATAGTGTACTTATGTTATCCTCATCATCTCATTGTCTTTCTCAGCTATTGTTTTCTCAAACTGTCTAATTTTATCTTCTTCAACCAATATCAATGCATCTTCAACTGCTCCCTTAGAGTCAAGTATCTCACCCATTCTTGTTCCTTGTACGTCTTGATATATCTTTGCTAAGTTCACTTGCTTGGTGAGTGTCTTGTTCTTTTACATGAGTTCTACAATGGTTGATTCAACTTCATTATTTAGACTAACTTCAGATGTTGTCTCAAGTATATCAACATTCTCTTGTGTGGATTTTAGTTCACTACACAATTTATTACTCACTCTTAAGGAATTTTATAACTTTATTTTTTAGATCTTCAATCATCTCTTGAGCATTCTCTAGCTTAAACTCAAGACTCTCAATCTTCTTAGATTGTTTGTAACTTTCCATAGCCATGATCTTTACTCTCAGGTGGTTAAACTCTTATCTCAAGAGTCCAAGATCTGATACCAATTGTTGGATTATCTGTTGAAAGGTAAGTGGTGAGAGGGGAGGGGCGAATCAGTACTTAAATATTTTTAAGTATAATTCCTTACCATTCAAAAATCTGAATATCATGCATAAAGACATTATAAAACATGTAATGTAAATCATAAAACCATAATACATAACTCCATGATTTTTAGTCATGCAAAAATCCTTTGTTAGAGGAAAAACTATGGTGGGGATGACACCCACAATCCTTCACTACTACAGTATAAAGGTTGCTCAATTAGAGCTATATTGTTAGCTACTTCTGATAGCTTACCCTATTAGGAGTACAAAAAGACTTATGCAGTCTACCTTGTTAAAGGATTTTTGCAATCTCTAATCTAAGAGATGTGTAATGTTAAAGGATTTACAAAATAAGACCTGTTAGGGCCTACCCACTAAATGAGATTTCTAATCTTCTAATAATTATAAAATCTATTACAAAAATGTATGTGAGTATGCATCAAACATGCTGTTGTTCAGACTCTTTATGATCAGCAAGTGCATTACCTCATTCTACACTCAGTAACTTATCAATTCTGCACCTTAAAAATTCTGCATTCTAACTCCTTTAGCTCTGTCTTTGTAATTGTTTTATGTCTAGATGCAATTTTCACCATCATTGGTTATCTTCATGTTCTATTCTATTTATGTGATCTTAAGGTGGTTAACATGTTCTCAATCCTTCTTCTTCAATGATGGAGGTGAAGCGGTGCAAGGTTGGTTTCATTCCCAATGCATTTATTATACTTAACATTCATTGTTTGAATTGCCTCGGGATCATGTACAATCATGCTTTTAAAATCCCAATGTTCTACCTAACTTTTACCTTGAATACTGTAAAATGTTTTTCTACTCAGCATCTAGATTCAATGCATCCAACTTGAATTGTTATGTCGGCTCTGATATTACTCAGTAATATGCTCTGATCTTGCTCAGTGACTAATGCTGATCAGTAACTATCACTGCTCTCGGTAATTGTCACTGCTTAGTGAATTACTGTTCTTTTCTCAACTCGGTGCTTGTCACTGTTCAGTGCTTTATGTCTATGATACTTTTCTTTACTGACTATTTGCCTTAATGTATTCTACCTTTTACCGACTAGATCCTTTGACTAACATGATTTTGACAAAACTAATGAAAACAAAATAACTCTGGTAGGAGTAATATATACATGTGGGTGGGGATTGTGCCATGCAAGGCAGCCCCACCATCATTATTATTAAGGGAGGTGGGGGCCATGTACCCCACCCCATGCACGTTTTTTATTATAGTGTTTTTTTAATATTGTTATATATATCCCCTTTCTAAATTTACGTGGGGTATATATTTTAGTTAAGTTATTTGGGTTAGGATTTAGTTATTAATTATTTTATTTTATTTTTATATTTAAAATAATAATAAATATATTAAATTTATAAAAATGCATATGTATAAAATGTTTATAATTACTATTTTTTCTTGTTAATATAGATTAATTTATATTATTTGATTTATAAATTAATTTATATTAATTTTTTTAAATGTTTTATTTTAAGTTCTAAATTATATTTAATTAATGTTTTATTTAGTTAAGTTTAATTTTTGCGTTATAATATAATTGATTAAGGATTTATATAAATGAAGATAGTTTATAGGTGGATGTGATTTATTATTGTAGTTTTGTTTTGTCTTTGTTTGTGGTTAATTGTCGGTATGGGTAGAGTGATTCCCTACGTAGGAGTTGTGTCTTTGAGACTTGAAGTATTTTATGGTTTATACTTGTTACTCTTTGGTTTTATATTGTGGAAAAATTCATAATTTTTTTGTCACGATTTGTTCTTATGTTGTTTTGGGTGCATCTTTGAGTGATGTCATGTGTTCTCTAAGTCCTCAATCATTATTTGACCTCGAGGGGTGACAACTGTTATTGTTGTGTTGAGATTAATTTGTCAACTTGGTCACCTTGTTCTCCTATTGTGATTTTTCTATATCCTAAATGATGGCTTTTGGGTTATGTTTTACTTCATGTTTTGGAGAGAGATGTCATTGATACTATTTGATGATCATGGATCTTCTATTTTAGAACTATGAGAATTGATAATTGTTTCATTGATATGTTCATTATGGAATGGACAGTTTGGATCCTTGTATAGGATATGATGTTCTTTATTATGCTCCAACACTTGTCTTTGATGACTTTCATATTGTAATGATTTACGAGAATTCTTTTATGGATTTGGGTTTTTCTTCTCTTTGTTCTTTTGGTTTGGAGCATTAGGGTAGGTTATCTAGGAGAATAGAGGGGATGTGGCTTGCAATGGGCTAAAGACCCTAAAGTGACTGCCAGAATAACTCATTGTAAGTATCTTAATAAGTGATAACTTAACAAATTTATTAGGAGAAATATTAATAATATAATTGTGTTCCTTTCCCATACCTTGAGTGCTACTACACACTAGGATGGAGTACGAGAAAATTATTGCATAGTTGGTATCCTTGTATGTATGAGAGGATGACTAAGTAACATATGGTGACTTGGGCATCAGGGTCCAGAGAGGCTACCAGGATAACTCAAGGGTTAGACGTATGTGATGACACTTCCCTATATGTGTTCTAGGTTCCTACATTATATTTGATATACCTGATGTGTGTCTCTGTCATTATACCTGATAGCCTTATAACCTTTTTAACCTTTTTATTCAGTGTACCTTTACATTAGTTCTTCTTGTTTGATTGTCTGTTGAGAAAGGCTCGATGTTATCTCCTTAGCATGGTGGTCTGGACCTTTGATTTCAACGTGGTCGGGTGGTAGTGATTCTTATTACCATTGAGATCCAATATTCGTGTTTCCTATGCTTGGATGATCCTGCTATGTTCATTGTTGGAGAATTGATTATTGTCATCATGATATTTCTATCTTGTATTATATCATGTATAGTGTGAGACATCCATTCAGGAGATATTATGTATTGTGTTATGACTTGATTCATTATTGTGATTTGTATGACATGTGCAATGGAGGATGGGTTATCATGTATGCCATGATGTATCAGTTGTATCTTATTGTATGTTCCTTTGCTTACATCAAGATATAATGAATGTATCTTGTTATTCAGCTGCAATATATATGTTAGTTTACTTTATGTTTGGTTTTCTTAGTTCATACTTCAGTTTGGGTTTAAAAAATAAACGTAGGGTATATCATGTGATTATGGTTTGTTTAATCTTAGTAGTTTATTTATTGTTGTTAAAATTATCACCACGTCTTGGAATCCTTGGAAATATTATTTGAGTTAATGCACTTTAGTTTTAAGTTATGTTGTACTTTCTTCCGCATCTATATTGTTTAAAGTTTTAAAAATAAATTATTACATCAACTTAGTGTAAAGTTAGGTTAATTTATCACGGGTTCCAGGGTAAGGCGTTACAATGAGTATATGAATAAATGTATGACATATATCATATGCAACTATAAGCATCACATGATGTCGGCATATGAATAAAAATGCAAATATAAAATAATGCAACTTTCCCCTCTAATTGCTCTCTTAACCAAAATTCGCTGCTCTTTTCAGCAACAAAGTAGACAAAATAGACAAAACCAAAATTGATCTTCCTCACTTTAGTAGGAACTTAGCTGCCCTACAACCCTTGTTCTATCACTTCTTTGAGTTTGTTATATAATTTCATTTAATCTTTGAAAACCCTTGGATTCAATCTAGACTAGTGAGTCATTTTAACACTAATTTGCATGTCACTAGTAAGTATTAATGAAAAATAAAATAGTAAAATTGGTTTAATACTATCATTTTGGGGTTGTTGGAGATTATGCCTCATAGTTTCTTCCTTTGCAAGCAATCCAGTGTTAGTATCGAGGGTTGAGGTTCGCAACATAAATATAGCCTAGGGATGTTTAATCAAATATTGTATTTAATTTTAATTAAATGTTATATTTTATTAAAATATTTTTTATTTCTTTATTTAAGAGTTCAAGAAATTAAATAAAATGAAAATATACCAGATGCAAAGTGGTTGCATTTGCATTTGTTCATTTGATTTTTTAATTTGTTTTTTAAATTTTAAGGTTTATTTTTTAACCTATTCTTTATGTAAAATCTCAATAATGTTTTTTTCTTATTTGAACTTGTTATTATTTTGTTAACAATTGTACCAAAAATATTATTACTCATCATAAAATATTTTTGTTTAAGTATTCACTAAAAGAAGAATGAATAATACAAATGGAGAGTTGTTCAAACAAACAATTTGAAATGGAATTCAAGGCAATAATCTGTGTATTTGTGGTCTTGTGACAATAATTGAGTTCAGTTCTTCAAGAGCAACAAATATTGTTTAAGAGTAGAAGTATATGGTGAAATTCATCAACTATACAACACAAATGTGAATCTTTTTTTCTCACCTTTATTTTGTCATGTGTTAATTCTCTATTTGTGTGAATCATAACCAGTTAAAACATAAAAAGAGGAAATTATTAGAGGTGTAATTGAAATCAATTTTCATTTGAAGACTCCTTATTGCAAGCATGAGATTAATTTTTAATGGTTTTTTTTAATATGCTTTTTTAAAAAAATACATTTTAGGGAACTAAAATGTTCACTAAATACTTATCTTTATGGTTTCTATCAGAGTAACTTTCAACTCTATTATATGTTAAATATTATGATATTGGTAGACTATAATAACTTTTAGCAAATAATTAATTAAAAATATTTATTATAATTAATAAAAAAATATAATTATTTATTACAATCTATAAATAAATAAAAAATTAGATTTAAAAAATACCTATATTTTTAAATTTTACAGATTTTTCATTTTTGGTTTTATTTTCATTTAAATGACTCTAGTAGGTAATTCTTTAGTTAGTTTCGCTTGCTTTGTCACTTGACTATATTGGACCATGAATCCGTATCTTTGGTTTTTTCTTCTAATCACATTGACAAGCTATAGGATTAATACATCCAATATTTAATATTTAAGACTTATACACAACTAAGTTGTGTATAAGTAAGAAGATACACATCAACTAACTCAATGGTGCCAGATTCTAATACATGATAAAATTAACATCTCCATGAAAAATTATTATTCTCATTCACGTACTATGAAATATCATGAGGGCATTATCAAGGATAGAAGTATTAGGTGGGAAAAAAAGATAATATGTCAAAATTAGAAATTTAATTATACATATAAATCAAGAAATACTTTAATTATTATTATGATGGTGAATTATCCAAGGATACAAATGGTTGAGATCAAAGGTACACATGGATATGTATAGTCAAAGTATTATTTAAGAAAATGCAAAGAAAAGTTGAACCAAACCTCACTATAATGAAATCATAAGTTATATATGAAAGCCTTGTGAACACTTAATGTAGAATCCTAAGGTGAATTCTAAGGTTGCATGTAAGAAAATGTTAGGTTCATAAAAAATATAAATGAATACATTATCTTTAAAAATAAATAATAGAAGAAATTTAAATAAGCACAATTTAATAAATAATAAGTACAATTTGATAATTAAAAATAAGATCAATCCCTCATCACTTCCTAATAAGTCTGAATTACCAGCTAGAAATCAACATAATTGGAACTTGAACAATTTTGCTGGATGTTAAAATATACAAATGAATAAATATTTAAATGTATTTTTCTCGATACAAAGTTTAGTTGCACTTTGTTTTGTTGGAATAATGGAATGGTGTGTATTGAGAGGGGAGGGGTGAATCAGTACCCTAATTTTTTTTTATCAATTAACCCTTAATCCTTTAGTAATCAATTCCTTGCATTACCGACCATAGTTGTTATTCTATATTTATTCATGTAATATCAAATCATAAACTTAATTGCATGTAAAAATTCATAGAAAAATTCATGAAATGTAATGACACATGACACAAGAATTGGTAACACAGAAAACCCCTGTTAGAAGGTAAAAACTGCGGTGGGGATGAAACCCACAAAGCTTCACTATCTGTAGAATGGAAGGTGCCAGTTAAGGATTACAAGTTTGATCACTTCTGATGATCTTACCCTGTTAGGAGTAACATGTTTAGATTGGTTAAGGTCTACTCTTTTAAGAGATTTATCAACACTATTTAGTCTGCACTCGGTTAAGAGATTTACAAAATGATTGTTAAATCCACCTTCTTAAAGGATTTTTTATATTTTATACACTTGTTAGAATGTAGTAAAAAATACTTATTGACCTGATAAAATGCAATCCTGAATTTTTGAGTACAGATCCTTTAAAGTTTACAATATGATGTATCACCTATAATGATTGATTAATACCTTTTTTTTGCTCGGTAGCCTTGAGTCTTGTTCTTTTTAACTAATTTCATCTTTTGTTGTCCTTATGCATAAAACTCTGTATTTGATCCATAGATGTGCTCTTTGGCTACAATCATTATCACATCATCTTTTTCTGATTGATTACACATCTATTTATACAATTAATTGACCTAAATAGGTTTCATGCTTAACTATGAAAACTCTATGACCAAAGGTTTACAATTTGACCTTGATCTCCTAGTTTGCATGTTTTCAATTAGTTAGACTGATTAAAAAAATTACATTTGATTTCCTTGTCCCTCAAGAAATGGTATTAAAGATAAGATTTAAAGTTAAATATAAAACTTAAGTGTTTTTTTTTGATGTGTAACTTAGATCCACATTTCTTGGAATTAAAGTTGTCTCTCGGTAGACTGGTGCTTGGGTTGCTCTGTAGTCTTTCCTTGGTGATGTCTCTATAGACATTATGCTTCTCAGTTTTCTCTGTAGATTGTGTTGGGTTGCACTATAGTCCTATCTTCCAGTGATCATGTTACCGACGGTTGAAATACTATTTCATTTGTATACTAATGGCAAAATATGATCATCAATCTCCCCTTTGACATTAGTATCAAAAAATGATATTTGCAAAACTAAAATGTTTAGTATATACACCATGTATTTACCTTGTCAATATGACTCCCCCTATGTGCATGCCTTGGTATAGTGTATGCACATGTATATAGACTTACCTTTATACATATATTCCCCCTTTCATTGTTTCTCCCTTTCACCTTATCACACCAAATCATTTCCCCGTATATCAATCCCCCCCCTTTTTTTATAATAATGACAAAGGTGTCATACTTACAATTTGTCAAAAATGTAGGAATGGGATTTTTGAATGTTCTTTATTTGATTTTCCCATTGTTCTTTGAGGTGCTCAAGGGTCATGATTTCCAAGGTGATTCTTTCATGCATATCATATATGCTTTCTATTACATACATTTCCAGGGTGGAAATCAATTATCTTGCCGAAGTCATATGCTATTACAGTAATGTGAGATTTGGGAGAAGTAGAGCCTGGAGCTCGGTTACCTCATCTCTAAATTTGGATTCTGCCTCTAGAATCTCAAGTCTCAACCTTTTTTCTTCCATAATCTTTTCATAATGCAACTTGAATGCATTGTCATTGGTTGTGAGACCTTGTGCACTAGCATTAAGATCTCTATCTATCTTAGCAATCTTTCCACTACTCTCCTTAGTGAATTGCTCTATGGTGCATAACTTTTGAAATAAGGTTATAACTTCTGAAATAATTGTTTCCAATGTATTAACCAGTTCAGATAGCTCTATTGGTACTGTAGACGTCTAAAATTGTCCTTATATTAATTTAATTAATATTCCCATAACATTATAGTTAATTTTTAATTATTTATATTTGTTATATTATGCTATCTATTTAATTAAATATGATTCATTTTCATAGTATTTAAATCTTAATTTAAATATTATTCCCCCTTTTTATGTATTAAATCTTATTTACATAGATTTCCCTCATTTATCCCTTTTAAATAAATTTATAATTTATTTATTCCTCCACATGACTTAATTCTAATAAACATAAATTAATCTAAATCTAATTTGGATTAAACTAATTTGAACCTAGATCCTACCCTACCTCACATCACTCTCACCAAATAGATCTACTCACTAATTAACTAAGGTTAATTAGGCTAATTTCTTTATTCCTACACATATTAGTCCTAATTATTTTCTCACACGTGTGAGAAAATTTTAAAATTTGAATTTTCAAAATCATGCTAATTTGGTGCCAACAAGGTTTCTTACAACCTTGATGACACTTTATTACACTTTCTAAAAGTGTTTTATTGGACCAAAACTCTTGCACCTCTTACAAGATCCTTCACATGTGTACTTTAAGTACACCTTGACCCATCACATCACAAGCTACTCACACATGTGTGAGAAAACTTGGCCTCTTTCATGACTTATGTGTCCCTCATGTGGGACCTATGTGGATGCCACATGAGCTCCACCTCATCCAAGCCCTCTCCTTCCTCCCAAAAATCTATAACTAGAGGCCATTGCAAAGAGAAAATCATCTCCCTTTTATGCATTGTTATCATGCTAGTTTAGCTTTAGAATTCTTAGTTCATGTTTATGTTCTTATGCTTTTAGTTCATTGTTGAATATAGAAATCACATGCTAGGATTAATGGTGAATGAATCTAGTTTTTTTTTCTCTTGCATATCATTCTATCTTAGTGTTGCATCTTCATCTTCATTGGTGAAGGCTTGAGACAAGTTCCTCATACTTTTTTTTGAGCTCTTCATCACATCCATTAGTTGCATTATAGTTTCAATCCATAGCAAGCAAGAAAATCAAGTGAGATTTTAATATTGTGTTGGGAGAGCACATCCACATACATCTCTAAGAGAAAATCAACAAGGCATTGTGTGCCCTTATTCAACTCATCAGAATTTATGACAGAAGTCTTATTTTGAAGTATGTTTTTAGACATGTTAGTATAGTTTATTGATTTATATCTCTAATATTTGCATGTCTGAGCGTACTCCCAACGGGTAGATTTTCAACATATACATTTTGGAAATCTTTAGTAGAGGGAAAGGGAGCTGAGGGCATTTTTTGATGCCACAGATCAAGAAAACTATCTGATTGCTGACATGGGTATTTGGTGGATGCAGGAGGATACGATTTAATTCCAGGCGAGGGAGTGCTATCCAGCAACAATGGCACTGGTGTAGGAGCTGACAATGGATGAGTGGGGTTTAGTTACCTTGTGCGAGTTAGAGCATGTTCACCTCTAGCCCCACTTGAGAGCGGATAATGTTTCCAGCATCTTGTTTTCACTGATAAAGACTTTCGTTCTTATACTGGCATTGATTGAGAGGTGGCATAGTGTAACACCCCAAAATTGGATCTTGCAACCCTAACCAATTTTGTTGCATTTGTCGCTCTTCTAAATCATCAAAGTCCTATTGTACTAGGAAATTCTGAGTTTTCACTGACTCTACTCAACCTGAGTGTCAAATGTAGAAAATCCTAAATCTGTATTAATCATACATCATATTTAATTCCTAAATATCTATTTGGCTAAACAAACCCTATGATCGAATTAATTTAATTAATAAAGTCCTAGCACTTTAATTAAATTAATTTCACCCTCTTTAGTTGAGACACATGAAAAAGGAATTAAATAAATATCCTCATTTTAATAATTGAATTTAATTATTCAGATAATTGAGAAAAAAAGTAATTATGAGGTCATATTTATTTAATTAATTGGATATTCTCTCAAAAATCTTATTTCTATTCAGAAATGGAAACTTTGAATTGATTTTACTTTAAAGAGAAATAAAACAATTCAATTCAAATTAAACAATATTAAATCAAAGAGAGAAAACAGTTAAAGCAGGAAGAAAATAATTTATCGAATTCTTTTCAATAAAGCTTTCTATTTTTAACTAGCTTTTCTAGTTGTTTTATTTTCAAAGAGGAAAGTCTCTATTCTGATCATCTCAGAGTCTATAAAAGAACTCTCATTCTTCATTCAAAATCCCCTGATTACTCACTTACTTTTGCATTGTTAGAATACTGAATTATTGTCTCATTTTCTTGATAAGATCATATAGAATAACTTCATTTTTGCAATAGCATAACTTCAATTTCTAGAATAATGGCATTTAGCAATCATGTTTAGATTATCTCACATCTTTCATTTCTTAGACTAATCTTGCATTCCATTGTATTTATCATGATAAATCCTTCATTTTTAGAATGGTCCATGGTTGTGAGACTCTCGTTCTGAGAGTAATTTTAAAAACCCCGTCTGGATAGAAGGCAACAGGTCGAATCACACAGGCAGATAAGATGAATAATCTCATATTCAGTCTTGTATGTACCTGGTGAAGAAGGACCATGTTGAAGTGTGTTGTTGATTAACAAGGCCAAAATTAACACATACATTTCTGGAGCCCACCGTGGGGTAGGTATATTTCTATTTGGCCTTATTTCATTTCATATTTTCATTTTTTTTTTTTGCATTCTATCCGTACTTCTGTACATGTTCTATTTTAATTTTGCGCAAAATTTATTTTCGTTTCGCGTGAACTTTCTAGTTCTTCGTGTGGCTTAGAAAAGTTCTTCGCGCAATCTAGTATACTTTATCACATGAAATTGTAGTCCAGAGCTTTCAATTTAATATTTCATTGCCTCAGTTTTGTAACCACCTGCTGTTTTCTGACATCTGTGATTTTGTGATTTTATCTTTTGAAACAACATAACAATGGTTTACAGGACACTGAGACAAAGAAAAGCCATCACAAACTTCTGACATGTTTATTGTAGGATGCTGATATGAAGAAAGGCATTACAAACTACTAATGGGTTTCATTGCAGGACGTTTGTTGAAGACCTTGCTTGTTTTCACAACTTCCTTTATCTGTTTTCAATAGTTAAAACACACTTCGTTTGGTGCTTAAAATGAATCATTGTCTTGCGGGATTGAAGTGTTTTTTAGATTGTAATCCTAAGAAATACATGAACGTATCCTCTCCTCTCACCTTTATGGATCTTGGGTGTAAGAGAAATTCATGTGATTCTTCTAGAGTGGCTACCTCCCAAGAGCTTTAGCAGAGCCAGTGAGAGTGGATGCCCAACTGGTAACAAGATAAAGCCAAGCTCTTCCAAAATGGTATACAAAAAATGCTATTGTGATTAATGTCACAATAGACAGGTGTGAATTCATTGTGGCAACCAAAATCTCCTCCAGTATCCTAGTGGTGCGTTAAAGTCCCGACATCATTAAGCTGAAAGCCTTTCTTTGAAAGGATTGGGAGAGCCCCCTTTATTGGGAAAATGACTTGATCACAACTACCTGAACGGATGACCTTACTAAAAACTATTGTTCTAGTTTTCCAAAAACTGTCTATCTATTGGCGTGAAAGGTCAGAGACTGACTAAGATGCCCCACATTTTTATGGCTTTTAGTAGAGATAATAGCCCGTTGGGAAGCAATTCCTTTGGGTTCCGAAGCTTGGTATGCCTGAGAAGTGAGTGCATATGTAAGGAGGAGCCCGTGCTTCCAAGCTTCTAAGTTATCCGCTAAGAGTAAGTGTAGCTAAACTTTGGTTCAAGTGGAGATTCAACAGATATTTTCCTAGCTATCCTAGGATTGTAATGTGTTTGTTCTGGTACTACAAAAATTCTATTTAATGTGTTTTGCGTGGGTGTATCACTTGAACAATCAAAACTATCATCAAAACACACAAACTGTCAATCTCGAACATGTCCAAAACAATCTGTAAACTGAACTATCTATCAGAAAATAACATGATTTCATCTTGGAAAATGCAAACTGGTCTTAACAGTCTAATTCTGTAAATGTACCTTTTTCAACATTTACATAGTTTCGCACAAAATTTCCAAAACTTCACACGATTCGGTGAAAATCTTTGGGCGATGTAGAATTCTTTGTCGTGCGACATTTGGCAATAGTGCCAATTTTTGTCAGTCATTATTTTTTTTCCTCTGGTGTCTTTCTTTACATGAAGTAAGCATTTCTTCACGCGGCCTGGTGAGAATCTTTGCACGACATAGCATTTCATCACACAAAACTGTAACCTTTTGTCTAGAACAGCGAGCTAAAAGCTGCCAATCAGTTATTCTTCTGTCAAATCTGGTCTCTGATATGGGTCTATTTTTCTGCCATCTATCTTCACATAGTCTGAAACTTAGTTTCTTGGGTTGAGAACTACGTGATTCTTTCTTAAACTAGTCTTGTCTCATGTCCTTTTGATCTCTTTCATCTATGTCGTCATGCCTTGTGTCACAATAGTCATCTCTTGGCTTTTTTAGCCTCATCTTAGATGATTTACACCAAGGATACTTCACCTTTTGGCACGTTTGTGCAATCTTTGAGACAGTTTCAAGTTTGATCCTAGTTCACTTTCCTTGTTCAAAACTTTGTCTATGACTGTCACAACTCAAAGTGGAAAAACATTTCCTTCAATCAATCAATATGAATCTATACTTTCCACACTATTACTGGCTACATCTAGTGAGGAATCATCTTGATCTCCTTCCCCAGTATGATGACCTTCCAATAAACGGTCATTTCCTATGGATCTTAGTAGGGTTCAAAATCCTTTATTCCAAGAAGACTCAAATTAAGAGAACACTCAATCTTTTCATATCAAATCTTTACACTTTGAAACCTTGCATTCTAGCAAGATGGCAGATCATAACCAATTAGGTGTTGAGGTTAGTGGAATTGACCCCTTTAAAACTTGGGGTAAGTCCCAATCTGAAGACCCCCCTAATGATGTAGAAGTTGAAATCACTCAAGAAGATATTGCAAGAGCTCGTGCTAACAAAGACTTCTGTAAAATGATGAGAATTCTACTAGCTGAAGAGAAAGAAAAATACATTCTTAAACTAGCCAATCAAGGGGCTAAGTTACCTTCTAATTATGCTGTAGAAACACTTGTTGAGAAATAGGAAGAAACTAAAAATTCCCACTTACAAAAAGAAATGCAAACTATGAGAGAGCAACTCTCTCAACTCTTGAAAGAGAAAGACAAACCTGTCACACAATTCACGTTGGAAAGCATCTGTCCTTTTCCATTTGATAAAAGTCTTCACATGCCTCCTTTTCCCAAAGGAGTTGAACTTCCTAAATATGAAAAATACTTGGGTACATCTGACCCTCAAGATCATTTGAGAGAATTTGGTGCTCTCTCCATGGAATTCATGCATGACACAATCTATCTTATGCATCTCTTCCCATGTAGCTTGGGAGGATCAGCTATGGAATGGTTTTCTAGACTACCAACTGGCATCAAGACCTTTGACAAAATTGCCAATTAATTTCTACAACATTATTCTCACAACATCCAACATCCAGTTCATATTCGAGATCTTTGCAACTTGAAACAAAATCATGGTGAATCCTTCTTGACATTTCTCCAAAGATGGAGACAACTCTATACATGATATTCTTGAAGTAGGTGAATGATCTAGTGTAGGGCCACATGAGTTTGACTCCCTAGGTGTTGGAATGTCATCTACTATAGTCGTTAGGAATCAAAGGAATTTGACTAAACCTTTGGAAGAGATCACTTTGGGTCTCGACTTACTTTTTCATGCCTTTGATGATTACATCATGAATGCACTTGAACCTGTCACTCCTCTTTCACTCCGCCATCCTGAGCTTATAGACTGGAACTCCACTTCCCCATCCAATGAAGTCCTTACATTCCAGAATGCTTGTTACCTACACGCTGTCAAACCTGTAATGTCTCCTACCAGTGAAGCAAGTGTCAACATGACTGAGGCTGACATCAAGTATCTTAGTCACAAAATAAAAAGAAGAAAAAATAGGCACTCTGATGGTGAAAACCACCTAGTGGCAGTATCAGAACCAAAAATAGTCAAAATAAAAGATGTATCCAAGGGTGAAAACCTCTCCAAGGTGCCCAAGGATGAGATACTTGATGCACTTCCTAGTCATTTTCAGGAAAGATCATATGTCCTTATTGAACCAACTCAACCTATCAACTTGGGTACAGAGGCAGAACCTCAGATCATTCACTTAGCACAATCCCTATTAGAGGTCGAAAGAGAGGAATTCATCACATTCTTTAGAAAGAAAAAGATTAACTTTGCATGGAAATATTCAGATATGCCTGGATTAGACCCTAATCTAATCATGCATCATCTATCCATTTCACCGGGTATTAAACCTATCAAGCAAAAGCTTTGCAAGATGCATCCACACGTAGCTCTACTTGTCAAAGCTGAGTTAGAGAAATTGCTTAAAGCAGTGTTTATCAGAGTCATTGATTATGTAGAATGGAACTCTAATATTGTTCCAGTGTTCAAACATGACAAATCTATCAGAGTCTACATAGACTTTAGAGACCTGAATTTGGCATGTTTGAAGGATGATTTTCCATTGCCTAACATTGATATGATTGTAGATATGATAGCTGGGTATGAAATGTACTCATTAATGGATGGTTTCTCTCGCTATAACCAGATAAAGATTGCACCAGAGGACCAAGAGAAAACAACTTTCAAATGTGCTTGGGGCACCTTCTGTTGGAATGTCATGCCCTTCAGACTCAAAAATGCTGGAGCTACATATCAGAGAGAAGTTACCACTATATTTAATGATATGATGCATAAAACTATGGAAGATTATGTGGATGACACTTTGGCTAAGAGTATGCATTGAAATAAACATCTTGCTAATCTAGGACCTATCCTAGACCGTATGGAACAATTCAGTCTCAGACTCAATCCTAAGAAATGCACCTTTGGTGTAACATCTGGTAAGCTACTTGGCTATATCATATCAGCCAAAGGTATTGAAGTAGATCCTGCAAAAGTACAAGCTATTCTAGAAATGCCGCCACCTAAGAATATCAGACAAATGAGAGGACTTCAAGGCCAACTACAGTCTATTCGACATTTTATCTCTCAACTGGTAGATAAGTCACAACCATTTACCAAGTCTTTGCACAAGGGTGTGACTTATCAGTGGAATAAATAATGTGATGAAAGGTTCATGCAAATCAAGCAGTATCTTGCCAACCCGCCAATCTTGATGCCTCCCATTCATGGGAAGCCACTTATACTTTATATATTTGCTACAGATACATCATTGGGTATCCTATTGGCTTAAGAAGATCAGCACAAGAAAGAAAGGGCTATCTATTACATTAGTCGGACTCTGGTCTCCTATGAAACAAAATACTCTACTATAGAGAAGGCTTGCCTTGCAGTAGTGTTTGCTTCACAAAAATTGTGACACTATATGTTGGCTCATACTACATGTCTGATTGCTAAAATTGAC
>MU227908.1:237473-249089 GCA_018584345.1 Thuja plicata
GTCATATTTATTTAATTAATTGGATATTCTCTCAAAAATCTTATTTCTATTCAGAAATGGAAACTTTGAATTAATTGTGCTTTAAAGAGAAATAAAACAATTAAATTCAAATAAAACAATATTAAATTAAAGATAGAAAGCAGTTAAAGCAGGAAGAAAATAATTTATCGAATTCTTTGCAATAAAGCTTTCTGTTTTTAACTAGCTTTTCTAGTTGTTTTATTCTCAAAGAGGAAAGTTTCTATTCTGATCATCTCAGAGTCTATAAAAGAACTCTCATTCTTCATTCAAAATCTCCTGATTACCACTTACTTTTATGCATTGTTAGAATGCTGAATTATTGTCTCATTTTCTTGATAAGCTCATATAGAATAACTTCATTTTTTGTAATAGCATAACTTCAATTTCTAGAATAATGACATTTAGCAATCATGTTTAGATTATCTCACATCTTTCATTTCTTAGCATAATCTTGCATTGTATTGCATTCATCATGATAAATCCTTCATTCTTAGATTGGTCCATGGTTGTGAGACTCTGGTCCTGAGAGCAATTTCAAAAACCCCATCTAGATAGAAGGCAACAGGTCGAATCACACAGGAAGATAAGATGAATAATCTCATATTCAGTCTTGTATGTACCTGGTGAAGAAGGACTATGTTAAAGTGTGTGGTTGATTAACAAGGAAAAAATTAACACATACACATAGTACCACCTCAAGATTTCACTTCCCCAAAGGGGAATCTACTATTACTCTACATGACGTGTGGAGGATTTACAGAGTTTCGATTTAGGGGGTGATACCTGAGTATTTCTTCAAGGGGTCAGAACCATACATGGAGATGGCCTTCGAGATGAAATACACAGATATTCTGATGACACAATAGTGGATGTCGTGGGTGGGGGCTATGGTGGCATGACCATGGTTGCGACGGGTGGTACTTTATTTGGCAGGTTTGGTAGGAGGATGAATGATTTTGGATGATGCAGGTAAGGGATTCCCTATCGGCTGGGCACAGGTGTTGAGCAGTATGGTGGAGGATGGAAAATAGTACTGCTTGGCTTACACTACCCTTGGTTAGTTATATTATGATCTACACATGTGCGCCTACCATAAGAGTAGGGCATTAGGAACGGGTTATACTTTGTTACTAGTATGGGCATGGGAGCATATAGCTATCATACACCCTATTCACACGCATGAGACCAGGTAGGCTTATGAGCCATTTGCATACAGATATAAGCCACCTATTATACACTAGTACAAAAACAACAATATATGACCAAATAAACTACCAAAAATTGTAGATAAATGACCAAATTTGGTCACGTGATCAGTGGTAGTTTATTGCCGGTCATTTATCTCGTGACCAAATTTATGACTAAACTATTTTAGTAATTTATTTGGTCATTTATTTAGTAATTTATTTGGTCATTTATCTGGTCATTTATTTGGTCATTGATTTAGTCATTTATTTGGTCATTGATTTGGTCATTGAATTAGTCATTTATCTAGTCATTTCTTTAGTCATATATTTAGTCATATATTTAGTCATTAATTTAGTCATATCTTTAGTTATATTACGGTATGATGGAATCGAACCACCATCCTCCTACTTGTAAAATAGGTGCTCTTCCATCGAGCTAGTACCCTTTAAAGAATAATCATACCATGTATACTAGTACTTTCCATTAAACATGATTTCAAGTTTTTCCATCTATAGTTCAAAGGTTATGATAGTAAATGGTTATGACAATCATTCAAAACAAAGTATGTCAAAGATTTTTATGAGGCAAAGTTTGCGGTGTTAGGTCTTTAAACTAGTAGGAGTCTTGGTTGCTTGTTAGTTATTGGCATTGAAAGAAAAATTCACTATTGTTGCAAACAGAAGTAAGGTAGAGACATTGTGTTTTGTGTGTAAAAGTAGTCCTTGCAAAGGCTAAACTTTAAGGATATGCCAGCTTGCAATGGAGGTATCCAAAGACCTTAGTGACACTACTAATTCTCTGATCGTTCCCATATTGGATAAAGGAACACTGTCGCAAGGTTAAGAATTAAGATAAAAATAGTGATTCTTTGTGTTGCATGACTGTATAGTCTGATGTTTTGAGTACTGACACCATAGAGGTGTATTGGAAGTGTAATTAAGTACCTTTGGATATTGACTGGTAAGATATAAGACAAATGTCCTTTTTGTTTTAGCCATACTCCTTGCAATCTATTTGAAAGAGTGGAATTATGTGTTATCTGCATAAACATTGTCCTAGTAAACATGTTATCAAAAAGGACCCTGACCCAAAATCATTGTATAATAAGACCTATTTATGGTATTCTCCTTCACATAGATCCACCATCCCTCTACAAATTAACACCATACCCATTCTTGATCATAAACTGATCATGTCCACATTCCCTGTTTAGATTGTCCAATCCCAACCCCTATGGACACCTAGACCCTTCCTTGGGTCAGAACTTGACTTAGGCTCCAAATACCTTATAACATAGAAACCCTTCTTGTTCTTTACCTGTAAAGACTCCCCGCTCTCAAACCTCACTCCACTTGTGTCTCAAACCCCATGACAATATACCACTGTCATTCCTATCAACATTACTCATGACAATTACTCATTCCATTCATTATAAAAGTCATGTTAAATAACCCTATAATATGTTTCCCCTTCTTCCTACCATGTAAGAAACTTTAAACAAACTCTAAGGCTCTTCCCACACCCACTCCTATCCTTGACTCACTATGCATCAACATTCATCAGTTGAAACAACTAATGTTACCTTATTGTCCTACTGTGACTGTTTGACCAATCCCGCAAATTTCTTTGATTCAACCCTCCCATTTGGATTCTTTTTCAACTCAGAGACTTTTCACACATCAAACACTCCTTCAATCATCCCTCACATGGCCTTCATGACCATCTCTCAATCACCCATCAATGGGAAAATCCTTGATACACTTCTATCTCTGTCAAACCCCTCAATAACAAATCAAAGTCATCTTTCAATGACCAACAACATGTGCTTTTCACTGTATGGTGCTCTGCAACACCATGAATTTATTATAAACATCCAACCTTATCCTCCTGGCCATGAATAAGGTGGGGTTCCATGTGATCTATAAAATCACATTTTAGAGGCTCTCGAGTCAACCTAGTTAAGGGTTTTACTAGTAAACCTTCAAACACAAATATCTTCTTCAGTTCTTAACCAAATAAACTAATTCAATGACCAAATTGTCAAGTATTTGATGCTTCAATATGCTAACATGATGGATCTATGAAATAGAGATATCAAAGTTATAGTTTTAGAGATTTCATGATCTTATTACACAAGATCTCTTCATAGATCATACTAGAACTCCTCTGCCTCTCCAAAAATTAAAAAATAATAAAACAAAATAGGAAAGTCTATGCATTGTTTAGAATGTATCTTTGATTATAGTTAATTATATTTAATCATTAATTAAAAAGAATTTAATTTTTAATTAATTAATAAACACAATCAAAGGTACATTGCATGTGTTGTATAGACATTTCAAAAAAGACTGTTATACAACACCTAGATTGCCCCTTCACACCAAATATAGCTCAATCAGAAAAACTCAAAGCCCACAAATCAAGACCCAAAAAAATTTAGTCTACACTATAACATTCACAGCCTACAAATTACAGCTAACATTAAAGTCACAAATCCCCAGATTTTAGAAGACTCTGATATATATATCAGAGAAGTAAATTGAACTGATTTTATACTACTACTTTCACTGATTTTGGTTCTTACAAACCAATAATATCATATATAATGCCATGGGTTTTTCTTTGTCTATCTAGTTTTGTTTAAATGTAAATGAATTCCTCTTACCCAAATTGCAAATGTAAATTATCCAATATTTTTTTTTGTGTGGATATGAATAAATTCTCTTACCTTAATATTTCTAGCTTCTTTGACGGCTTCCACTAGTTTGAGATGTTCAAGTATATGGTGGCTTAGAAAACCTCCTGCCAAAGCACTTATGACAATATCCACTTGTTTCAGAGCATCCACAGGCCTTTGTTGATCATCCAATGAAGCTTGTACAATACCATAAAATTGGGTTCAAGATATTAAAAAAAAAATAGAGAGATCTAATGTAGAACATTGTGATATTAGATTTCTACAATCTATAATGTCGCAATAAATTTTCTGGATGTTTTGGGTCATCATGGAGTATGATCTGAAATGTTGGAGATTAAAAACTTGCACATAATCTTATCCAGACATTTTCTTGCAACATTATTATGGATTATGAAAATCTACTAGCATTAGTTTATAATGTTGTCAACTATTTTTCTAAATTCAATTGTATACATAATTTTACATCAAATATTCAAGAGAACAAATAGAAAAAATAGATCTAATACAAAAATTTTAACAAATTGAATAGAATGAGACTAGGGTTTAATACCATCTATTCTAAAATTTGTTTCCTTTTACCTCAACAAGTTTTGCACCAAGCTGTTTTAAAGATAACAACATCTGCACTTTGTCAATGTTAGACACCACTTCTAGTCTGAACAAAACATAAGTAGGATGGCCCAAAGATATACTGGCCTTCACAATTATTTTTCCTATATAACCAATGTCCCCCACTATCAGAACTCTTCTCTTCTTATCCATACTATTATGTGCACCTAATACACATTAGATTTTTGGGCTTGTTGCTTCCTATATATATGCTGTTCCTTGAGTTTTTTATTGCTAGATATTTGTGTCTTTGGAACATGCCTATAACAATAATTCAACAATATCACCCAACAATCCAAATTGTACTTATAATGAAAATAGAATCACCGAATTCCAAATTTAGAAAATAATGAAGAAAACTGACAAATGCTATACACTTTTTTCTTTCTATTTTTATTAAACTGACTCTCTGTGGCAAAGAAAATTATAAAATAAAAAATGGGAGGTCTCCCCAATTTCCCTATAGGATAGGGAACATCCAAGCAACATCCAATGTTATCCCCCAGTTCAAAAGTGAGAATAGGGACACAGTGCTAGGGGGTGAGACCAGCTTCCCATGAAACATATCTTATATGAAAAATCCCTGTTGACGCATTGTTGTCTTACTCTTATACATAAAATCTCAAAATTTATCTGCTTCTTTGACATCTATTACTATTGAACCTCGATTAAACATTTCAAGAATCAAATGATTGGGTGAAATGAACTTGGATAGAACAATGGTTGGATTAATACATAGGTAGTTCTTCATCATTAAATGCTTTTGAATTAGTTTTGGTTCATCAAATGAACTTGGATAGAATAATGGTTGTCTCTATGCATGGTATTTTGGAGGAGGTACAGGTGGCACGAGGAATCAAAGGTATGGTTCTATGAAAGAAGCTAATAAACACGAGTGGTATTTAAAGACACTACTAGAGGATCCTCTTCTGGTTGATATGATAAGGGCTACAATGAAATTTTACAAGAAAGGGTTAAGGTTGGAATGTAAGTAGTTTATTCAATGATAAAAAAATATAGATGCTGAAGGATGTAGAGTTGGATCCGTAAGTTATAGAGTTAATAAAAGGGTTCATATGAATAAAAAAACATTACATTGGAAATAAAGCTATATCTTTCATCTAGTCTCATGTGTTATGTGTTATATTTGAATCGCTATGCTACGTATCTATCTACACTTTATAAATCACTAGGACAAGGTAGTATCTAATTTCAAGTCAGATAATGAGTGTAACAGTGCTGCTTAAAGGACAAAATATGTGGTAAAGAAGGAATGGATGACCTTACTGCTATTCTAAACTTTGAGATTTAACTTCAGACTAAGATAAGTTGATTCTTGAGTACTACATTGTTCACACAAATATTATAAGGATCACTACTTACTGATTTGCTTCTGAAAAATCATCCACAATTGGAAATTAGTAATTAAAGATCTAAGGTAGTGTTGTAGCATAATAACTACTGCTGCTACTGGTAGTAATAAATCTGTACATGGTTAGATTGAGAATTATTTAAACAATTCTTTGATGATATGTTTAGTTTCTTATAACTAAGTAGAGAACCTCTCGAGTATTAAATAATATACCAGACCTCTAATTTTTATGTCAAAAGTTAAAAGTACTGCTTATATTTCAAATTCGACCTTAGTATTACAAGCTTGTATTTTTTCATCATTATATCTGAGTTCCTTTCTAAAGTCACTGCTCTTTTAGATAATTAACAAGTGAATTATGGTTGTTGTATTAATATTGGACATCTTTTCACTTTATTGGCAAACCATATTGATTGTTAGTTAAAAATATCGTTCTTATTTTGCTGTCATAAAAATCTGAATGATGTTATTTCTTAGGATAGGTAGGAGTACACTTAATTAGGAAGAACAACCTTGTCTGTAGAAAATTGATATGGCCACTATTCTAATTATTTTATTTGATGGAAGGCCTTAAATGTACATAGAAATCTAATTTGATGTTTCAGAACTATGAAAAGTGGGCAGGTTGACAACAATAAGAATGATGATGAAGTTGATATAGTTGATTGTAGCACATACTAATTTCAATTGCAACTCTTCATTCAGAAGAACAAGAGACATAATTAAAGACCCTGAAAGCTCACAGTTATCATGTAAAGATTTGAGCAGCATAGGACATACCTGATAAGTTTCCAACGCTTTGTCATATTCTTTCATAAACTCTTGGACATCACCTTTCCTTGATTAACCTTTTGTAAAAGCTGGATCCAATTCAATGCATTTATTTTCATCTTTTAATCCTTTTGGAAAAGCTCCAAGCTTTGTGTAGCAAGCTACTTTGTTACTATAAACCTTCATTATAAAAATTCAGACCGCAAGTCAGTCAGGAAAGTTTATTATTACGAGTGAGCTTTGAAAACAATAGAAAAATCTAATAGCTTACCCTTGAGTCAATAGGGTTTCTTCTTAGAGCTTCAGTATAGTGCTTTATAGCTTTAGGATACTGCTGCTTCTTAAAATATTTATTCAACCCTTGGACCAATCAGCCTTAATTTCAACAATTTTTTTTGCATCTAGAAGAGCCTCATCATATTTATGTAACGAAGCATATGCCGCAGACCAGTTGGAAAACAAAACATGGTTACTAGGAGCTAGATCTATTGCTTTAGAAAAAAATTTAATAGCTTCCTCATATTTCCCATAAGAAAATGCAGCATTCCCTTTTGCTTTTTCCTCATCAGCCATTTTCCCCTATGAAGCCAACTCTCTACACTAAACATGTAAGATCAAAATATAAATGTATTTTAAAGGAAAGCAATAAGATTAAACCTGAATATAAATATTGATGTTATACACCAACTATAAAGAAGGTAAGCCTGAAAAACTGATGGAATGTTGGAATTCTGTAACAGACAACTCAGGAGTAGAATGATAGAAATGAGATACAACTCCAAGGTCATAGTTATTAATCATTAATTTTCCAATCATTTAAAAATTGTTAGTAGCACATTATCAGAAGACTAAAAGTGTACACAGTTCTAATGATTGCTATCATTTGAGCATCTATCAATAAAAAATATGTGAATATACATCAGAATAAAAGAACACTAGCTAAAGAGTAAAATGTCATCCAAATAACATTATAAATAGTCACCAAAATCTTGGTATCCAATAAATTCATTTCTTTCTTACAACATGAATTTGTCAACCACGTTACAAACAAACCATACTTAGCATTTGACAAGTATCTAAATAATCAAAATCACAAGAGACATCTTATTTAGCTTCAAAAGCTTATGGAAAATGTCTATTCACCAAGAAATTAAATAAAACTTGTAAATGTGTTTGTCTTATATCACTATGCATGTGAGCAGTTTCTTTCCAGCTAATGCATGTGAAAGTCCATTAGGCACAGTTTCAAATTGGTATACCATAAACATTAAATTCAAGACAAAACTCACACATTGGAGAGCCCTTATTTTAATATTCTTTTTGTAACATCTAGTCTAGCATTTTCATATATATTTTTTTAAATGAGTATTTTTTTATTAATCTTTAACTCAAATTGGGAATAGTCTTTGGACTCATTCCAGGAGTTGTCAAAACTTGAACTTAAAGCTTTATTAGCAATAGAATTTTTGGACTCAAAATTAATGCAGTGGCAGCCACTGTCATCTGGAAGTTGAATGCAAGTCTTGAGGTCCATCTCAAAATAAATACCATCAACATAAATACACTAGAATTTGAAATATGAAATTCCACAAATACTCTAGCAACTACCAAAGATTTCATTCAACAAATGGTACTCAAAAATACAATTCAAAAAATACTCCAAATCCTACCAAAGATATCAACAAATAGAAAAAATTGATAGAGCTCAGGATCAAATCTGGCAGTTGCTAGAGTACTACTCCTTGAGACCTGTTCCTTTTGTCTAAGGTAGATTGTGCTCAAAGATAACATATATCAAGCATATAGAGTTAAGTAAAACAAAACAATGCAAATTTGGAGATTGTTAGGCATCTGAAAATGCATCATATATTCCTTAACTAAGTAAGTGTTTCAAAAGAATTACCTTCAAAGCTATCTGCTTGCATAGAATATCATTTGACTTGATCATCACAACTGTTATCCAGAATGTAACAAAGAAGCCTAAGATACCAACCAAAAGTACATGCTGCAGTTTAGCATTATGAACTTTAAGATAAAAGTTTAAGAAACCAACATACAACAGACTCACATACATATCATCTACCAACATGTCCAAATTCCATGTGTCCAAATATGAATAAAAAGATCCTTACCCTCATCCAATGTAAAATCTGAATGTAACACAAGAACATTTTCTACAAGGCTAATAAAAGGCATGATTCACAAAGATCATCCTATACTACAACTTATCAAAATATTCTAGAATTATATATTCTCATTTCTGTTTATAAACAGTATAATGAATACATTAAAAAATAGTTATACATAACAGAAATCAATTTTCAAAAAACAAATGAATCTTCTTAGTTGCATTTCTGGCTCATTTTGCATATACCTAAAATATAAGCCCTAGATATATTATGCTGCAAAATTATTTTTAATCTTCTAACATGCATAAACATCAAAAAAAAAGAAAAAGTCCAGTACTTGATGTATTCCATAGACAAAGTTTAAGTGTTAGAAACGCTGCAAAAGAATATTAAAAGAGATAGAATTGAGAAATACTGATCTTTACACCTACAGATAGACTATGGTGACACAAGATAAGGTCTCCTTCTAATAAAAATGAAGAGATAAGTTCTCATAGTAACATGCCATTATGAAATCATTTAGTCTCAAAACCTGTAATTGACATTATACTATAACCCATCTCATCATCTCACCCATTTTAACTCATCTGGTGTAATCAAGCAATAATATAGATGGTGACAAGAATTCAGAAATAGCCTGGGAAACTGTAGTCTAAATATCCATCGAGCAGAGAAAGAAAGAATTAATTATGACCAAACATGAACCAAAAACAATCAATGGGACTAGTTTTAGAAGAGTGAAAAACAACGGAGCCTATAAAAAAGAAGCATTTCAACTCCTCAGGGTACTAGTTTACACTGACATAAACAAACTTATTAAATGATGAGTACAACTACCAACTATATAAACATACTAATTAATGAGTATAAAAGCAAATATATGTCAGCCATCATGGAGAAATCTAATCCTAGAGTGCATATAGCCATTTGAAAGGAGTACAAAGTAGGGCTCCACACATACATCACATTCACGATCATTTTAGAAACCAGGATTACATTTAAACCTTCACGCATCTTCAATAAAATGAAAATCATTCATTACTAGATGAGGTTCACTACCACTACAGGTATTCTAAATATATGTTCAAAGAGTCCACATACCTTGCCTAAACTCCTTGTTTCCCTCTCTATTTACTTCCCTCCAAAAATATCATACATTCACCTCAAACTTTCATCAATATTTCCCCCCATAACATATTTCCTCCATAACTTGTTTATAAAATATCTTAACATATCTTCTTGCAGAAACATTGGTGATGTGGAGCTAAGCTACAACATACTCAAAGTTCAAACAAATTCAAATGGTTTATGAACAGGAGCAAATAATACATTGATAGCTAGCAAATATCAAATCAGGGTACTCTATGCAAGACAAAACTTAAGAATTGTGATATATCATGCTAGAACTATAAATTACAAGATTGTATTATGCAAAAAATCTATACAAAAAAGGAGACCCAATATATTTTAAGTAACCATGTTGCAATTTGAAGGTACCGAAGGGAAAAGGGCATCATGACATGCACAAGAAATGCAATGTCTCACATCCTAATAGTTCAGTTCTTCTTATCTTGTTCATTTCTAGAAGCACAAGAAATCTATTGCTTAGTGTAAGGTTGGCACTGTTGAAGATGTGCAACATGACCATGAGTTCTAGGAATGGCGCTTGTGGTGAATAAAAACTATAGCACAAAGTAATGACACTGCATGACAAATCAACCTAAGTATCAAATTATCCTGTATCATTTAGATCATGATTCTGAATAATGTAACCATGCATGTTTTTCAAAATAGAAAAATTCCCTACCACTCTTTTGCATTCAAGAACTCACATCCTTCTATCTCTATGATTTCTAGATTGTGGGGGAATTTTGAGCATATTTTGTATCATATGAAATAATTTAAAGAAGCATTAGAAGCATCTCTCTAATAAAAAGACTACACAACATATGTCACCTATTACTACCTATCCATTAGGATTTCAAGTGCAAAACTCCATTTTCCAAAAATGGCAGACTTCAGCATCATCAATAGTTCAAATATTCCCTTCCCCAATGCATGTTTCTCAGAAGAATTTGGCTGCAACTACTTCTTTAAGACAGGTCTATCCTTAATTTCCATACATTCATTCACATTATGGATATCCTTTGCATCATGTGCCTGCAATGCCTTATTTATCAAATCTTAGACCTCAAGAAGAGCAAGGTAAACCACTATTTGTTGGTAACCAAACTCCAACAGATGTTTCAAATCAACCAAACTAACCTTTACAAGGGATGCCAAACTCAAGTATCATCCTCTAAGTGCGGATCACTATGGTGACAGTCATTTTCCAAATGGATTTTCAAAAGTACAAAAGAGACCTTTAATTATTGAAGGAATTGTGTTAAAATATGAGTAATCTAAATGTGCCTTATAGAAGGCATGACTAGGATTCTTCATTGGGGTTGAGTCTCTGATCACAAAGGACATTATCAAACTATAATGACTATGGCAGTGATAGTCTTAAATCTGAGAGAGGATTAACTTTTCCTATTGACACATTCACTCAGTCCTCTATGTGCCAAATCTGTGATAGTCTTAATACCATCCTTGACAATATTAAGAGTAAAAATGTAAGATTTTTTTACTCTGTGACAATATTCTGTATAGTTTCCTATCTAATTTTTTTAATCAAGGATACCATATTAGTTTCATTTCGTGTATAATGTCTAATTTTACTTCAGCATTCTGAGCTAGGGAATGTGAATAATAGTATCAGTGCTGAACTCTTGCACAATGTCTAAATTTTAGTTCAGGGAATGAAATTTTAATGGAGGGAAACATTT
>MU227908.1:256544-305240 GCA_018584345.1 Thuja plicata
CTAATCTACTGCAAGCATGAAAATATAATCATTCATAACACATAACACAGAGATTTGGTGACCCAGAAACCTTCCAAATAGAAAGTAAAACTGGGGTGGGGATGGTACCCACAAAACTTTGGTACTGTAGTGTAAAGTTGGCCGGTTAAGGCTTACAATGATCACTTCTGATGATCTACCCTGTTAGAAGCAATTAGGACTGATAGGTCCACCTTGTTAGAGGATTTACAAACATACAATGAAGTATGCACTCTGTTAGGAGATTTACAAAAAACTGTTAAGTCTACTCGGTTAAAGGATTTACAAACTGATTCAACTGTTAGGATGAAACAGTAGATCTTGACTTACAACTTTATTGCTGATAAGATCCTTTGTGTACTGATCTCCTTCTGTGATAGATATGTCAATTCTGCTCCTTTACTGACTTTGCAAAAATGCTATGCTCTGCTGCCTTATTGCAGTCTCTGCTCTGCTCTTTCTAATTTCGCATATCCATACTTTCACATAATTCCATACATCAGATGGTATAATACATTACATATATATACCGTCCATAATTACAATTTACATTTCACAAGGTCGGCCAAATACAAATTAATAACATAATCTTATTCTTAAGTCGGCCTTACATAAGTAATCAAAATATTACTGAGTCGGTAGAAGCTCGGGTTCCTCAAGCTGGCTCGGTGATCTTCTGATACTCGACATCCACTACAATACTCGGCATCGTTATGCTCTCGGTAAGAGTAGAAGCTCGGTTCATACTAGTCCCGAAGTGTATCTTGGAACTCGGTAGCCGCTGGTGACTCGGTAGGTATAGTGTCACTCGGTAACCGCTGGTGACTCGGTAGTAACACACTTCTCGGTTGGCTCGGTAGTTACGGTGAAGCTCGGTGACTACTGTCTGCTCGGTAAATGTTGCTCTTCTCGGTAACTGCTGAACAATTCATATGCTCGGTGACTACTGTTCTACTCGGTATGAACTATTTGAGCTTTCCAAAGGTGATTACTGAATGCTCGGTATAAGTTGTGGACTGAGTGATGAGCTCGGTAAGCATTCAAAATCGAATAAGTGTTTTCACTGATGACAAATATAACATAATTCCAACAAGATTAAAGTTTCCTATTGATACATTCACTCAATCTTCTCTATGCCAAATCTATGATAGTCTTAATACCATCCTTGACAATATTAAGAGTAAAAATGTAAGATTTTTTTTACTCTATGACAATATTATGTATAGTTTCCTATCTAATTTTCTATCAAGGATACCATATTAGTTTCATTTCGTGTATAATGTCTAATTTTACTTCAGTATTCTGAGCTAGGGAATGTGAATAATAGTAGCAGTGCTGAACTCTTGCACAATGTCTAAGTTTTAGTTCAGGGAATGAAATTTTAATGGAGGGAAACATTTTTGTTAAGATGATTGGGAATCTAATTAATATATGGTATCCTTGATAGAAAATTAGATAGTGATTCATGATAATGTGTCTTTTACAGTCTTGAATCAAAGAATCAAAGGATGCTCATAGGGGCAAAGAGATTGTGCTAACATGGGTGAATAGGTGTGATTTAAACCAACAAAACATATTATTGCAAAAGATCAATCACTAGGTTCAATCCCAATTTTTAATCCCTTAAATATTTATATATTATCAATGACTAGTTTCAATCCCACCATTTCACAACATGGAATCAAATTATCAATCACTATTTTGAATTTTCAATCCATCTCTTCACTCAAGTGGCCATGAAGTGTGAGTATAATGCAATGTAAGGTATGTAGCCATTCATAATATATAGTTTCCTAGGAATTGAATTTTGTGAACCAATGCTCATGGGTGGACCATTCAAGACGATGAGAGATTCATGTCTCTGGATCATAATAGTAATCACTACTTGTTGATGGGACTCTAGTATTAAATATTCTAGTCAGATGAACCCCTTAAAATGATATCTAGTCAGGTTAAACTATAGAAATCATGTATGTATAAAATGTAAATATTCATTGTGCTTTACTAACATGTATTCTTAGTATAAAATACCTAACAAAAAATTCAGATAGAGCTCCACCACCTAGGTGCCCAAGGAAGTTCCAGACTCCAATAAGGGAAATGAACATTGAAACATCTGAGTAGCCCTGGGCCTCCCCAAGTTGGCCCATATTATTAATATATACCACACCAGACCCAACCCCGCAAAAGGAGGAGAAGAACAACAACCAAAAATCAGCTTTCACCAGAGCTTTCTTTAGCTTAAAATATTGGCCTCTTCTTGGACCCCTTTTCAGTTTCCTGATAGTTCCATATGCCACTATGAAAAATCTTTCCTCGGCATCTTGGCCTCCATATTGAGAAGCCGCATCTTCAAGGCTTCATGAGATAAAACAAAAGAAAGAGATAAACAATCAATGAGATTGTAGAAATATAAACTTAGGATAGACAAGAGGAAGGCTTAGCATATATCCAATGAGCTCTTAGAGAAAAAGTAGAAAAATCACCATAAACCTGTTGCTTTCAACATCTCCTCTTAGTCTCCCCACCTTCAAAAGTGGCTCATTTGCAGGAACTCTGATATTGGTTGAGATTGTCCTTATGTTCCATTTCATAAGACTATCCACATATATTCTGAAACGTATTAGAAGAGGTACTACCAAGAACATCAACATTACCCCTGCAATGACCTTAGAGGTGAAATGTCCCCTTAGGGAGACAAAATTATGCAGAATTGTGGCCCCAAGAATGTAAATTGTGAGTCCAATGCAAGTAAATATGATAAATACAAAATGTTCATGCTTATTTGGATCATCCCTGCAACCAACCATGGGTTTAACAGGTATGATACAATGCATGGCAACTAGAGAGACAAGGGCTGGTGCCATTGCCAATAGAAAAAGAACCATAATTGGATTTTCTGGAAATATCGTTCTTGAAAACTAAGCAAAAATAGCCCCGCTCAGACCGACAAAGCCCTTGAGGATGCCCACAATAGTGCCCCTATTGTGGGGGAAATTTCTCATGGATGTCAACAACACTATAGTGTTGAAGCATGTTGAGCTGTTTTCTCCTATGCCCAATGCCACACACATCTGTAAACAATGATCAAACTTCTAATGTGCCTTAAAAGCTGAGGTTTATGAAGGCCAGCTGACTAGTAAAGCAACGGATTGATTTTTGCTCGCATACACGCATGAAATTGGAATAAGTTCTAGTTTCTAATTACATTTTATTCAACAACCTTTGCCAACATCCTCCCTTCCTATTCCAAAATGGGAGATTTGCAACAAAGTAAAGACATCCATCAACAAATAACAGAAGCAAGATTTTTATCAAATGGTATAGTTGGAAATGCTATTGTCGATATGTATGCAAAATGTGGAAGCATAGACAAGGCACATCAAGTGTTTGACAGAATGCTATTTCATCTCATGGAATAGAATGATTGTAGTATATACACAAAATGGGTTTGTTGAAAAGGCATTAGAAGATTTCAACCAAATGCAATTGGCAGGTGAAAAATAAAATTCCACAACCTTAGCTAGCATCAAAAGATGTGAATATGGAAAACTATTCATCATTTTCTGCAAAGAAAGTAGAAGGGAAAACTTACTCATTGTTTTCTGCAACTTGTAGGTCATGACATTGATGGAACTCCTCCTGAGATCAAGCTAGAGCCAAACTTTGCTTCCTGTTTGTTACCTGCAAGACCTAGAAAGAACCAGAACCCAAATGAAGGATCGGTGATGAAATCCTTCCCGCCTTCCTCTACCTGTTACGATGAAAATGAAAATGCATGAATGTTTTTTCTTTAGTTTTAATTAAAGATTATAATAATGATAATATAGAATGCATATTTTTTCTTTAGTTTTAATTAAAGATAATAATGATAATATAGCATGCATGTTTTTTCTTTAATTTTGATTAATGATAATAATGATAATATCTATTTTTATTTATAATAATTATTAGCAATTACACCTTGGTAATGGGGTTATAATAATTATTAGCCCATAAAACTTAAATGTTATAATGAAGTTTGTGTGCTAATTAAATTATAAAATCATTTAACATTATATTTAATTTTCTATACTTCAATCATAATAAGTTTAATTTATTGTAGTTTCTTTTTGCATAAAATTAATGGTCCACATATAAGTGAAGTTAATAGAAGATATATATTTAAATATTTATTAACGAAATGCATAGAAAAAGGTCAATGATTCATGGAAGCCTTGGGCACTAAAATGGGGCCTAGCGAAGGACCAAAATTGTACATACTTATAATTTATAAGGGCAATACAATTCTAACAAGGGTTTGAAACCAAATACCATCCATAGAAACAAGACTAAAGGAGTGATGAATAAAAGAATTATCCTTGATCAGAACGCAAATTTTTATATTCATGCAAAAGCTCCCTTCAAAAGCATTTACATGGTGGAAAAAATCTCGAAAATAATTCCCAATTTTTTAAAGGGTTGTTAGATCTATAAATTAATTATATTACATGAGACTATTTTAAAATGATTTGGTGATCCTTTGAAATTTCCATTGGTAAGGTAGAATAAACTTTGTATGATTACAAAAAAAGAGAGGAGGGATTATGAATTAAATATGTTCAATGATTCAACAAATACATTTTTCCAATCTATTTTATATATTTATATCTTCTTCTTTGACTTCTTATAATGGTGATCATCTTTTCAGTATGTTAAAGAAGACATGAAAGTTTTAGGAAGAAACACAAGGTCTTTGTGAAGTGTCCTACATCAAATACATAATTAGTAGTTTAACATTCATTCTTCATTCTGTGATTTTCAAAATATTGTATAGATCATCAGTAACATGGAAATCATACATATCAAGTGCAGAAACAGGATTGGGAATGTAAAAGCTCAAAAAACATCATCAAAATAACCCAATTAACCAATTGCATAGGAACAACAACCAACTACATAGAAAAAAGGACCAACTATGTGGGAAGAGAGGACCAAGTTCACAGAACCTATCCAAGTTCGTAGGAAGCCTGGCCAAGTGCGCAACTTGTCATCAGAGACCCATAATGGACTAAAAACTTGCAAAATTGAAGAGTTTTGAACAAACTAACCATTTAGGACTTAATATTCATGAAATTAGAATTCATTTATGTCATTTAGGAATGATTTAAGTGAATTGACACCAATTTCAGAACCCCTAATTATCATTTGTGCAGATTCGATTGATTTTGAAACAACTTAACCAAGAATATAACCAACAAACCCTAAACTAGTTTGATGTTCATTTTAGCCTCCTAAAATAAGTGTGCATGTTCATTTTAAATTCATTTTCCACTTAATCACTGATATTTGACAAAATTGAATCAATTAAGACTCTTACTTAGGCTAGATTGTGAACTTGAAACGAATTGAAAGCTGAAAACCAATCAATTAGCCTTGCATTGAATCCTAAAGTAGGTGAAGTTTATTTAATTGAGAGAACCAAATTGAAATGTGGGGTTCATTTTAGGTACCTAAACTGAAATATTTGGTCATTTATTTAGTCATTTATTTGGTCATTTTGTCCGATGACCAAATTGGTCATTTTACCAGATGACCAAATTGGTCATTTTACCAGATGACCAAATTGGTCATTTATTTAGTCATTTTACCCCATGACCAAATTGGTCCTTTTTTAGTCATTTTAGTTGTGATTTTACTCGATGACCAAATTGTTCATTTATTTAGTCATTTATATTTGTGAATTACAAAAAATGGGTAGAACATGATCAGTTTTAGTTAGTTGGTCATTTATTGCCCAAATTCTACTAGTGTTAGTTACGAGTCTACAGACTTGATTGGATACTGGCGGAAGAGATTAGATGATATGGGCGATATTCAGCGGGCACCATATGCAGGGTGTGAGACATGGGGCCATTAGGTCCCACAACAAGATGGAGATGGATATGCAAAGGAGGATCATTATGACTCCTATTATCTAAGATTTGTATATATTGACTATTGATTGATAGGATGTACATCTTATAAGATAGCCAGGTACATGCCATCCAGGGTATAGAGATAGATGGAATAGGTGCAGGAGGTCATGCTGGATGGATTCCCTCATCCTTTGGTGACTCAGGAGGTAGGCAACATCTAGGGAATTGGGGTTGACCTACGGGGAGCTCGGGGATCATGGATGGGCATGGAGGGAGTGGCATGGATCAGAGCATGAGAGTCACTACATGACATAGGGGTAGTTCCAGCATATGCACAATGGTGGGTGACTCACAGTCCTGTCAGATTGATGTTTCCTAGGGTAGTGCAGGTAGATGAGCAGCCTAGGTAGGGAGAGGAGGGAGGAGGACAAGATGATGATGATGATGAGGGAGGAGATGGAGGAGGGGTTGGGGGTGGGAGAGTCTGACCAAGGGTAGCCACCCAGAGATGATGAGGATATGTAGAGATACCTAGAGGGATGCAACCACTAGTTGTCCCAGACATACAGGGACACGTATAGGGACAGGGGCCACAGGGGCCACCAGGAAAGGGAAAGGGACAAGGGCCACTGGAAGGGTATGTAGCCTAGGATATTCATAATACTATAGTGGAAGAGTGGGATAGTCTATGTATTGAGCTTAGGAGAGTGTAGGGAATAGTGGATATATCTCAGGCAACTGAGAGTAGTGCATAGGCAGAGATGTGAGACCATAAGGATTGCTGGCCACCTCATAGGCCACAACAAGTAGCTTATAGATAGAGTTAGCCTGAGTAGAGGGGGATTTGGATCAGAGATAGCATGAGGAGATGGTGCATAGAGTGCTTTGGACATTTTGTAGGCATGGGTGGACAGTGGAGAGTTTGCGATGGGGGTGAAGGAGAGGAGCTGGAAGACATGTTAGCATAGATAGTGGCTTTGATAGTGCAGTGAGATGTTGTGCAGATACATGTAGAGGGATACAGGGCAGAGCAAGATATTGCTCGCCAGGCAGGTATAGTTACAGGTTTAGGATAGGTGCTAGTAGATGCATTTGCAACACAGAGGGATGCTGACAGGAGAGAATGAGAGGTTGTGTACTACATGACCCTATATCACAGAGACATGTCAGAGGGACATTAGGTGCCAACATACTCAGAGAGGTCTACATCCTGGAGTACATGTCAGGGTTCCCAAGGATCAGTGGGATTACCAGCCCATCCTAGTAGGGGTGCGGGGCCATCACATCCACTCTGATGACTCTTTTAGACTATTTTTGATACACATTTTTGTATGACACTATGAGACACTGATTTATGATGGAGTTTATATATACATGGAATTTTATGATGGTGATCTATTTTATGTTTTTATTCTATGTGATGTTTATGCAGGATGGATATGATGTGTTATGATTGTATATGTATATGATGTTTATGACTGACATGTAGGATGAGATGAATTTATATGATTATGTTGACCTATTTGTGATGCATGGATGAGATACATATGATAATTAATGATATATGTGAAATGCTTATAGATGGGTGTATATTATTTGTAATGATGCAATGTGATAATATATAAATGAATAATGTGTAAATGTGTAATTAATGAATGGACCAAAATGAATGGTCTTTATGATTTAAAATTGCAATTGTAATGATTAATGATAAAGGCAACTATAACGATTAATGAGTAATGAATGGAGTAACAATGCAACTATAATGATTAATGATTAATGATTAATGATTAATGATTAATGAATGAAGTAACAATGCAACTATAATGATTAATGAGTAATGAATGGAGTAACAATGCAACTATAATGATTAATGAATGTAATTAAATGATTAACAAGTTAACCTAATGAATGTAACTAATAATATAATGCAATGAGATGAATACACCAACTTAGATGAATGTAATGAAAAATGGAATATATGAGGATACTATTTTTGTGTGTATCAAATAGGTCTAATAGAATCACTTAGGTAGCTGGATAGGGGGAATAAATAGAAACCTTGCCAAGAGAAAAATGCAAAGTGCAATATGACATAGCTAAAATGCAATCCTAACTACATGATGACAGTGGGATTTATACTGTGTTAACGTTGGAGAGCACACCCTAGTTTAATTTTTCAAAAGGAGTTATGCACCATGTGCTAGAAAACACAAGTGACATGGTTCCTTTGCATGGACTAGACCATTAGACAAATAGGTTGCTAGAAATAAAAATGCAAGAGATCAGGTATGATGAGGCCCATGAAATGTTGCTCATGAGGAGACATAATATACCTAAAGCTTTTTAGGGATTTGAGATGCATGAGGCATACATAGTCATAACTAAACATAAAACATAAATGCACTAACAATCTATGGCAAGAAGATCATACCACAAATGACACATATTCCAACATGTACTCACCATAATGAACCAAGATATGAAAGATCAAGGTTGTCACAAGAAGGGCACATTTAAGAAAAGATAAAATCAACAAAAAGGCATCCTAACCAAGTGGTCATTCAGTCCAAAAGTTCTTTCCATGAAAAAATTTGATGTAAGAATTGATAGAAAAGCTGACACCAGAAGGATGCATCCTGATGGGCAAAAGGTTGATTGTAGAATAGGAATTCATTGGCAATTCCTTGTGAATAGAACGAAACTAGGAAATTCAATCTATCTAGTGATTTGTTGGAAACATTTGCAGTTACTGTGTCTAGAATAAAGCTCAGTGTTGATGGGGTAAGATCAGTAGTGTAGGAATGTGATTTTAATGTGAAAGTGGAAAGAGGTCAGGGGACTACCTGCACAAATATGGGTAGTGAAGTTATTATGGAAGGGAATGGAGGTTGTATGAAAGGTGGGGGAAACAAATGGTGGATCTGACTACACATGGTGCCTGAGATAGGTTTTCACCCTGGTACTTATCCATTGCGCCACCAAAGTGGTTTTCACAAATGGATGATTTTATTTCTCTTTCTCTTTTTGATTTTTTGGTACTTTTTGCAAGATTTTATATTTTTTGAATTTTTTGAATTTTTTTGATTTATTTGACTTTTTGATGTTTTTGGATTTTCTCATTTTCTGATTTTTTTGGATTTTGATAGTTTTCTATTGTACAATAGAGTGCTGAAGGATCAAGCATAGAAGCACTTGAGATGTACAATATTTATAGGATCAGGGATCGAATCTCCCTCTGGTGAAGCAATCTGATAAGCGCTGGATGCAAACTTTACTGTGATGATGAAGGGCCCCAACCAATTAGGCTCAAACTTTCCTTTCTTGTCATGGTTCTGGAGGTTCTTCATATTGTGCTATAGGACAAGGTTACCAACCTCAAACTAATGAGGTTTAATCCTTTTGTGGAACTAGAGGAAGAGGCAATTTTGATACATGCAGAGGTGGTTCAGGGCACTGAGGCATCTCTCATCAAGGAATTCTATCTCTTTCAAATGAGAAACTCTATATTCTTCTTTGGACAATAGATTCTTGAGAGAAATTATGAAGGAAGGGAGCTCAATTTTGATGGGAAGAATAGCCTCGGTACCATAAACAAGGGAAAAGGGAGTGGCTCCAGTGGGGGTATGGATGGAAGTTCAGAGGCCCAAAGGGTGGGATTGAGGTGAAGGTGCGAATTGCCACTAGTTTCATCGACTATTTTCTTGAGGATTTTGAAGATAGTTTTAGTTGTAGCCTCTGCTTGACCATTACCTTATGGAAAATACTTGGAAGAGGTATGGTGGGTAATGCTGAGTTTCCTACACAACTCTGTGATATCCTTGTTTTTGAAAGGTCCTCCATTATTAGTAATGATGTCCTGAGGAATGCCATAGTGATAGATAAGGTAGTTCAAAATAAACTTTGAGATCTATTTTCTTATGGTGTATGTGAGAGGAACTTTGATCCAATTGATAAAGTACTTAGTAGTGTTAAGGATGTATTTATGGCCATTGTAAGAATTAGGGAAAATATAGCCAACGAGGTCGAGACCCCAACAGGAAAAAGGCCAAGGGGTGATGGTGGGATGAAGGGATTGGGATGGAGTATGTATAAAATCACCATGCTACTGACAAGGCACACATTTCTTCACATAGTTGTAAGCATCCTGTTCCATAGTAGGTCAAAAATATCCAGTGTGTAACAAATTCTTGGCCAAAGTGAGTTCACTAGAGTGAGCCCAACAGATTCCTTGATGTACCTCCTCCAAGGAAATTTGTGCTTCATCAGAGTTCAGACACCTTAGAAGAGTTCCATCAAAATTATTTTAGAAAAGTGTATAACCAAGGATTGTGTAGCGGGAATTGCAATGAATGAAGGTTTTATGTTGATTGGGGGTTAAGGAAAGTGGGGTATGTCCATCGTGAAGTTAGGAGTATAATTCTTGGTACCATGGGTAGTTAGGATCAGCAATTTCACACACCATTTTAGAATTTGGTTTTTCATAGGCAGGGACTATAAGATTCTCAACAAGAAACTCACATTGTGTATTGTGTTCAGGCATGGTGATCAGAGACCCAATAGTAGCCATTGTGTCATCTACTTTATTGTTTGTACAGGGGATTTACAGGAAGACCAGGTCAGTGAAATGTTGTTTGAGGTCCTTAACTGTATGGTGATAGGGAAGAAACTTATTTTCCTTTGTTTGATATTCATCCATAACTTGTTTGATAACCAATTTTGAATCACCTAATACCAATAAACAGAGAATTTTTCATTGTATGGCTTGACAAACTCCAAGTACAAGGGCTTCATATTTTGCAATATTATTTGTACAAGGAAATTATAATTTTAAAGATTTAGGGATGAGATTCCCTTTTGGTGTAACAAACAATATTCATGCCCCTGATCCTTTCTGAGTAAAGGATCCTTCAAAATAAGGTTTCCATGGGGTACTTGGGGCAAGATTAAGGACTGATTCATTTGGAAAATCTATTATTAGTGGATTTTTACCGTCAACAAGTGCTTCAGCTAACTGATCTGTAATAAATTATCCTTTGATAGCTTTGTGATCCACATAAACAATGTCAAATTCACTGAGGATCATAACCAATTTTTCAGTACGACCAGTAAGAGCAGCACAGGATAAGAGATATTTGAGTGGATCAATCTTGGAAACAAGGTGAATCTTATGATTGAGCATATAATGTCATAGTTTATGTGTGCAGAAGAAAAAAACAAAACATGATTTCTCAATGAGGGAATAATTCAATTCATAACAAATAAGAGTCCTGCTAAGATAATAGATTGCTCACTCTTTTCTGGTATCATTTAATTGGGCCAACATAACACCTAAGTCAACTTCTATGGAAGATATATACAAAATTAGAGGGTGGCCAACAACAGGTGGCACCAACACAGGTGGAGTAGAGAGATATCCCTTAAGTTTATCAAATGCATTTTAACATAAGAAATCCCATTGGAATTTGATATTCTTGCGCAGGAGATGAGAGAATGGATGCATCTTATCTGCCAGCTGTGACACAAATCTCTTGATGGACTACAGTTTTCCTTGTAAACAACTGTTTCAATGTTTTTGGTGGTGGAATCTCTAGGATAGATTTGACTTTATTTGGGTCAAATTATAATCTATGTCATGACACAATGTATCCCATTAGCTTACTGGACTATACTCCAAAGACACATTTCTTGGGATTTAGCCAAAGCTTATACTTTTCCAATCGCTAAAAAATGGTAGTGAGGATAGGGATGTGTGATTCTCGTGTCTTCAAATTTCCCAAAAGATCATCCACATAGTCTTCCATGATGACATGCAGGAGATCATGGAAGATGGTTTTCATTGCTCTTTGATATATTTCTCTAGCATTATTAAGGCCAAAGGGCATCACCTGATAACAAAAGGTACCCCAAGGTGTCGTGAATGTAATTTTGTGTTGATCTTCTGGCACTATCCTTATTTGATTGTAACCCAAGAGGCTATCCATGAGGGACAACATCTCGTTTCTAGAAGTCAAATCCACTATAATGTCAATATTTGGGAGTGGAAAATGATCCTTAGGACATGCAAGGTTTAGGTCTCTAAAGTCAGCACAAATGCAGATGCCCCCAACAAGTTTGCCTACTGGTACAGGATTGGAGACCCATTTAGGATAGTCTATAGGTCTGATTACCTCAACATCCAGCATCTTCTGAAGCTCAACTTTGACTACCAATGCTACTTGTAGATGCGTCTTGCAGAGTTTCTATTTAATAGGCTTCACAATAGGATCCATAGTAAGATGGTGCATGACAAGATCTGTATCTAGCCCAGGCATGTCCTTGTAGGTCCAGGAAAATTTTATTTTATGTTTATGAAGGAATGTTGTCATTTCTTTCTTTTCTTGATCATTGAGAGAGACTGCAATGTAAGTGATGTGTGGATCTACTTCTGTGCCCAGATTGATCAGGATAGTGTCTTCAATAATCATAGAGTACATTTTTGGTTCTGATGATATGAATGTTACATCAACTTCTCCCTCATATAGCACCTCAGAAAGGTTTTCACTAGAGGACGCGTCCTTTATTTTATCTTTTTCTTCATCCGAAGGTTCCTGCGAGAGGTTTTCACCAGGGGATGTTTTTGTATTTTTCATTTTTTTGATTTTTATTTTTATTGTCATTTTTGCGACTAAGAGAATTGAACTAGCTACTGAAGTAGGCTTTCTCACTGAAATGTATCTGATGTTCATACTCTCAGAGATTCTTAAGTCCAAAGAGAGCCAAAATTGCCTCATCTGAATCACAAATGTCCAAAGGTGGCGGTAAATTTTTCTGATCCCAGTCAATTAGTTCAGGGTTTTTGAGGGGAAGACGAGGGGAGGAAAGGTCAGCTTGGGTGATAGTGAAGACATGGTTAAGGTTGTCAAGGTCATTTTCAACATATTGGAAAGGGATTTTGAAGAACTCCTCTTCAATGTCTAAATCTGAGGTGACTAAACAATAGTCCTTAGCAAAGTTAGTCTTAGTTTCTATGGAACCCAATCCATGTCCTCAAGGATAGCCATTTGGTGTTATAATTTTCTTCTTACCAGTTTCATTAGCGCCAAGACCAGTACCATGTTACCCCTTGCTTTCAATAGTGGGAGTAACCTTGATATACTTTCTTTTAGGGAATGTCACAAGTTTTTCTTCTTCATCATTGTAGATCCAATCAAGGACATTGTATTCCATGTGTTCATCTGATAAGGATTGCTAATGTTCAAAAGTAGTTATTTTGCAATGCATGAGCTCTTTCTCTTTAGACGGAGGTGATGGTGATAGTCTCCCATAGGATTTTGGGGACAAAGGGAGTTGTCCGATGCACATAGAACTTTCAAATTTGTATTCTCCCATGCCCTGATCTATAAAGGTGGTCTTTGTTTCAGATCTAGAGGCTTTGTCTTTAGTGACCTTTTCTTTTCCTTTGGATTGATCAGGTTGTGTTTCTAATGTCTTTTCTGGAGTAGAGGAAGTTCCCAAAATAGATGTTTCTTTATTGAAATGTTGTCCAAACTCATTCAATGGACAGTAGTTGGATTGTTTTCCTTCCAGTCTCTTGCAGTATTGAAAGGGTTCAGGATCTCTGGGAATCATGATTTCTCTACCATGATGTGGGAACTTGAGGCATTGATGATAAGTAGAGGGTACACCTTTGATAGTGTGTATCCAGGGTTGTCCCAACAAGATATTGTATGGTAAATCTAGATCTAGTATGTGGCAAATAATTTCAATTAAGGCCAGGACCACTTGTAAGGGTAGTGTGATCAAACCATTGCTTTCTCATTCTCTATCATCATAGGCCTTTATTGTGATTTGCTTGTCTATATCCAGAAGGTCCTCAAAAAGACCGATGTTACAAATCATTTTCAATGTGCACAAATTTAGGCTAGATCCACCATCTATAAGGACTCGTTTGATTTTAGTGGATTGGATTTTGCCTTCAATATGGAGAGATTTATTATGATGAAGGTCAGACTGAGGCTTTAACCCTATAGATTAAATTTGATTAACGTGAGTTGGAGTGGTGTGACTTACACCTCATTCTCACATGGGTCATTCCTAGGAGATTTTTTACTCAACCGACAGACCCAACTTAAGGATCAACTTGATAACATGGATTGTCAACAAAAGGGGTCTAGATTTCTGATTTTCCCTCAAGGGGAAAAGAGCATACTCTCCTACCCAATGTCGTTTTCTCCCAAATATGCCAAACACTTTTTATTTCCTGAAAGACTTATTTGTTTAACAAAAAATAAACATGTCTAGCTTTTTGATCTTCCAAAAAGGAAGAGAGCATACTCCCCTAATGCTTATTTTGAATCATACAAATAAATTCTCCTAATTAATCTAGGTGTCTAAAAACAACTATGCTAAGAAGCATGATTGTTTAGTTGAATTCTTTCAACGAAACCTACAAAACAAATGTGAGTAGTTTTTGAATTTATGTCTTCTCCAATTGTTCTAAAAGCCCAAAAAGTTAGTAGTTTTGATGTTTGTCTTCAGAAATAGTGCTGTAAATCCTTGAAAAATATTAGTAACCATGAAATCTACTAAGAAATATTGAATCAAAAAAAATATGTGCAGATGGTAAAGTCAGAGCGCAGACAACAATCTACGCAGATGGTAAATTCAGAGCACAGATGACAGTCTGTGAAAAGAAGAAACTGATACTTGTCAGAAGAGACAAAAATTATAGATGGCAATTGTAGAGCATAGACATCAATCTACAGAGATAGTAGGTAACCAAGTGTGCCAAAATGTATATGCTGGAAATCTACCTGTTGGGAGTACGCTTTGACATGCAAATGTTAGAGATATAAATCAATAAACCACACTAACATGTCTAAAAACATACTCTAAACAAGATTTCCATCATAACCTCTGATGAGCTAAACAAGGGCACCCAGTGCCTTGTTGATTTTCACTCTCCTGAGCTCATCTATAGATTTTCCTACTCTGGCACTAAAATATCATGAACATCCTAGGCTACATACCCTACCGATGGCCCCTGTCCCTATCCCTGTCCTGGTGGCCCCTGTGGCTCCTATCCCTGTACCTGTCCCTGTATGTCTAGGAAAATAGGTGGTTGTCTCTATGTAGGTATCTCCTCCTTCCTCATCATCATCACCATCCTGTCCTCCCCCTTCCTCTCCTTGCCCAGGCTACTCATCTGCCTGCACTTCCCTAGGAATTGTCAATTTGATGGGCCTGTGAGTCGCCCACCATTGTGAATATGCTAACACTACCCCAGTGTCATGTAGTGACTCTTGTGCTCTAATCCATGCCACTCCCTCCATGCCCATCCATGATCCCTGAGCTCCCTGTATGTCAACCCCAATCCCCCAAATGTTGCGTACCTCCCGAGTCAACAAAGGATGAGGGAATCCATCTAACATGACCTCCTACACCTATCCCATCTCTCTCTTTACCCTAGATGGAATGTACCTGGCTATCACATAAGATGTACATCCTATCAACCAACAGTTAGTCTGTATAAATCTCAAATAATAGGATTCATAATGACCCTCCTTTGCATATCCATCTCCATCCTACTATGGGACCTGATGGCCCCATGCCTCACACCCTACATATGGTACCCACTAAATATCACCCACTCATCTAATTTCCTCTGCCAGTATCTAATCAAGTTTTTAGACTCGTAAGTAATAGGTGACCTGTATCTAAATGCAAATGGATGATAAGCCTAACTAGTCTCATGTGTGCGAATAGGATGTATGACAGCTATATGCTGATCCCATGCCTATACCAGTCACAAAGTACAACCTGGTCCTAATGCCCTACCCTTATGGTAGGTGCACATGTGCAGACCATAATATAACTGATTGAGGATAGTGTAAGCCCAGCAATACTGCTTTCCATCCTCCACCATACTACTCAACACCCATGCCTAGCCAATAGGGAATCCCTTCCCTACATGATCTTGCATCATCCATCCTCCTGCCAAAACTTCCAAATAAACTGCCACCTGTCACAACTATGGCTATACCGCCATAGCCCCTGCCCATGACATCCACTGTCGTATCATCAAAATATCTATGTACGCCCTCCCAAAGGCCATATCCATGTATGGATCTGACCCCTTGAAGTAATAATTGGGTATCAGCCCCTGAATTGACACTCTATAAATCCTCCACACATTGTGTAGAGTAATAGTATCTTCCCCTGTGGGGAAGTGAAAGCTTGAGGTGGTACTATGACACCTCTCAATAAATGGTGACATAAGAACATTATGCACTCTCAAGTGGGGCCAAAGGTGAACATGCTCTAACCTGCACAAGGTAACTAAACCCCACTCCTTCGTTGTCAGCTCCTGTGCCAGCACCATCGTAACTGGATAACACTTCCTCACCAGGAATGAAATATAAATAGTCCACTGGGTCCCAAAGAGAAGTCATTTTCATTCATAGAGAGAAAAAAGAACAAAGAAGAGAGAAGAAATGACAATGATTCAAGAGCATGCACAACTTGGGGAGCGAATTAGGACACATAAGTGACCCACAAACACAGGACCACCAGTGAGTAGTCAAAGATCCCTCTGTCATTTATGCTTTTAAGTTTTTAATTTGCATTTATGACTCTCAAAAAGTGTGCCAAATTGACCCGCAATGGAAATGACGGTTTCCTGACCACTATCTATGCAGACGATGATTGATAGATTGGCATCTTCATAGATGACGATTGACAGATCATCATCTTCACAGATGGCTGATCAGCCTAAACCCCACTCCTCCATCGTCAGCTCCTGTGCTAGTGCCATTGTTACTAGGTAGCACTCCCTCGCCTAGAATGAAATCAGATCCTCCTGCATCCACCAAGCATAAAAAATTCCCCCATCTCCCTTTCCCTCTAATTCCCCCCTTTTTCTTCTATTTTAGGCTCAATCGACGGAGACGCCGATTTACCCGCGTAGATGGTGATTCTTTGAAGCCGCTGATCTGTGGAGACAACGGTTTAGGCTGCCGCCTCTTTTTTGCGCAGATGAAAAACCTACTTCACCATCTCTACTTCCCTTTTTTCCTCCCCCTTCCCTCATAGAAGGTGATCATGTGATCTCTATTTACACAGACATTGATTGCCGATCAGTCATCTATGAAGACGATGATCTATCGATCGCTGTGCTATGCCTTGCATCCCTGTCCCTACATTTTATGTGTAAAATGTTGGGTCCCCCTCTTTTTGCTTTCTATTTTGGGCTCTTTCCCTTCTCTCTTCCTTTGTTTCTCTATTTTCCTTCCCGCAGTGTTGGTCTTATTTTTGCTTCTATTTTTTGTCCCTCGTGTCTCTAGGACCCGGTCCCAGAGTTTGTCGTTCTTTATCTAGGAGCCAGATTTCAGACCCTGAGATTCTTTGCCATGACATCTTTTTGCAAGGATATATGGTCACACGGAATCCTTGGGCCCAGAGTCTGGAGGTCACCTTGATTTCAGAGTTTGCAGAAGGAAAGGTAACTTGCTTTTACCCGGGCTATAAATATCAATCACCTGTCATTTTCACAATTACCGTGATTAAAACACTTAAGTGATTTGAGCAAATTTCAGTGCGATATCATAGTGATTTGAGCAGAGTCTAGTGTGACCTATTTCTGAGTTGTTTTGAACAATTGTGAGTGGTTTCTGGTGTGGATTGGTGATCCTTTGAGGGTAGAAGCTGTTGCAGAGCGTTCGCAGGCACCTTGCCTTCCTTCCTTTCTCCGGTTTCCAGGTTGGTGTTCTTGGTTCTTCCATTTTTCTGCTTTCCTTTATTTTTTCTTCATTTTTGTTTGGCTTGTGTTTGTCTTGCATTTTCGTTTGTTTCTATGTCTGGTTTCACCACTCGTTGGTGGGCTGGCTCTGCCAGAGGATTGTTTTCCCTCTGTGCATATGTAGTATATTCTATAGATAATTTAAATGATGCATATGCTTGTGCATTTTCTTGTTTTCATTTAGTGTAGTCATTTCGTTTCAGCTCCGATGTGTATTTAGTGTATATTAATGTATATCCTTTAGTTTTACATGTGTATACCTTTCAGCCTAGAAGTATATATGTTGTATATGTTGTATTTTTTATGTATATCCACCCAGCTTCATAACAAGCTCATCGTGCTTCCTCTATTTTCATTCCCAAATTTGTGAGCTTGTTCCATGCAGGATACCACCTGGTTGAAACTCGACTCTCGATTGGTTTCAACTAAGCAATTTTCTCTCTTCTCATAAACTAGCCTTAATGAATATCCCATTTATGTCCCACGTATGCATTCAAAACTATCCAAGTGGCCTTCACTTTTCACATGTTCAGTTAATTGGCTCTACTGCCATCGCCATAACTTCCATTTATTGCATAGCCACGCGATGTCCACATGGGTCTGTTAGCTCACTTTTTGCACAACTTCCAATGATTAGTTTTCTTGACTTTGAGTCTCTTTCCCTCACCCAACCCATGTCTTGCTTTTGCTAAGTATGATGAGACCTCCAGGCCTGGATAATGGTTAAATTCCCAAGTTTGCAAAATATATATGTACTTTACAGGATTTTTGAATTAAACTAACTTTTTAGGAAAAACAAGTGCCACGATGGTAAGATCTCTGGATCCTGGAAGTGTTATTTATCTATACATTCTGATGGTTTCCTTTCCTTGCAGGTCTCCAGAGCAATATAATTCTATCATGTCTGAGGCTTCCGTATCTTCACCACCCAGAAGTCTGGAACTTCCTTCCATGGTGGTCACACGGGTAGCCGTCAGATCCAAGATGGAGAGGGCCTTAGAGAAATTTCCTCTCACCATGAAGTACGTGAAGGAAAACACCATCATGGGATCAAAGATTGATTCCAAAGTTTAATTAATCACCAACACCAGCATTGGAACATGGCCCGAGATGCAGGCGTTGGTCAAAATGATGTATATACAGCAGCAGCCTGGGGATCTGCTGGCGATCAATGTCAGGGATTCTAGGATCCTCAAGGCCACCTATTTTCCATGCTTATTTTATTCTTTGGAGTTAATCATCACACTCATAGCACATTACAACTCTTTTGTCTGGGCCATCATTCTTGTAACCCCAAAACCCACTAGGTATCCTACCCCTATGGTGTCTCTCGATGCCGCTACCTTCCAAATGGGCTTGGGGATCGCCAAATTCGACAAACAAACCATGGTTACCAGAGAAAATTCCTTAGCATAGTTCAAACCGTTGGAGGAAGTAGCCCTCATATACATAAATAAGAACTAGCTAAAGACCCCAAAGAGGGATCCAAAGAGAATGAAGCTAGAACTCCCCCGGTCTGAATTTAAGGAAAGTATCCAGATGGAGATAATAACACTATCCTAGGTCTTCGAGCAACCCCATGCCTGAGAGTTTTCAGCATGGATGTACTATTTTATGCTTGGCATCTCCACCAAGGGAGAATATTTTGATTAAGCATCCATCATCTCCAACCATGTAGATTCCTAGTTTATACAAGTGATTCAAAAGTGGAAGTTTTACATGACTTCCTATGTTCTCTGGGCCCTGGCACAACAATGACCCCACACCAATGGGTTACTCATAGAAGGTGTACTCAAGATTGGCCTAGGTCAGAAAGCTCCTTGGGATCATTTCCCATAAATTCAATGGGAGGCTAGTTTCCCCAGTTTCTACCGCATGAATGATGCCTTTATTTATTACAACCTGCTCACACCTACCCAGGATGCAGGATACCCCCTATCCACAGAGGTGATGAATTTGATCAGAAGTTATGGCCATTATTATATACAGTTCCAGCAACATACATACATAAGGGTAATTGGCTTCTCCGAAAAACCTTACTTGTTACCCAAGCATTATGGGAACAAGATAATTCTTTTGGAATATTGTAGAAAAATAATGGAGCTGCATGCCTTCTACACCTTGAAGAAGGTAACAAACATCCCATTCCCAATTACTTGTGGGAATTACTCATCCAGTCTGGCCACGGCCAAGGAAGCAGACAATGATCTCAAAAGCTATAACTTAGCAGAATTGTACTTGGCGGGGAAGCATTTTGATCCGTATGGCAAAATTGCGTTGGCACTTCCCCGGGCATCAGAGCCCCACCAATACCATGTGGAAGACTTTTGGGAAGATTTCTAGGATGACATGGAAGTCAGGAGTCAGCATTATGTCTGGATGACCATGGGAATGATGGAAAGGTTAAAGCTCCAAAGATTTCTAGATGATTTCTCAGACTCCGGATCCACAATAGATCCCCAATACAAAGCAAAGGGGATTGATAAGTTGGCCCTCCCACCAGTGGACTGGAAATCCCAGGAGGGGCCCACCATTGAAGAGTTCACCAGAAATGTGGTTGAATGCAGCCACACCTACTTTAAGAAGGTGTGCCTTGGGAGTGTTCGCAGGGCTACCCAGTCGGTACCAAAGTTAACCCCGAGAGCCGAAACTTCCTCGCAGAGAGAAGATAGGGGAAAATGAATAATAAAGACTCCAACTATGCAAGAGGTCCCCATAAAAGAAGAACTAAAGAAATCTATAGTAGCCTCCCAACAGATGAGGGAGAATTTAATCACGCGGTTGGCTACTCCGGTACTCATGGCCAGACCTGTCCATCCTCCCTCTTCCCCTTCAATAGCAGCACTTGTGATCAGGGCAACTGGAGTGGATTTGGGAGAGAAGAAGATCCTAAGGGATGCAGGGCTGCCTTTGATCACTAGGAAAAAAAAGAGACTCAATCCAAAGCCAAAGGTAGAGCCAGAGCCGGGGATGCCTCAGATCCCAGAAGGTGAAATCCTTTCCTCCGACTCCCCAGAACCAGAGAGGGAACTAGAACCTGCTGATGTCCCAGTCAATCCTCCCCCACAAGATGAATTTGATGATGTTTTTACAACCAACAAGTTTAGAAATTTACAGGGGGACATTGAGTAGATAGAGGCTAAAGCCCTAGAGTAGAAGGAAGATCCAGAAAAAGAACCTACCCAGGAATATGAGGAGCAGGTAGAAGAGGAAGAGGCATAACAAGAAATTGCCTCCAAAGTCCCAGAAATATAGGATACGGGAGTGGACCAACAAAATCAAAGTGAATAAATGGCATCAGCTGGGGGAGCCAGAACTTTGGGAGAAACTGTAACCTCAGCTACCACATTCCAAACACCACTCCCAGAGGTGCCATTTGGGGAGGTAATCACTACAGTTGAAACACTGAATCTTGGCCCGTTAGCTCCCCCATTACCAAAAGATGTATCAATGGAAGAGGAAATCCTAGAAATAAAGGCTGAAGAAGAAGAGGAACAATAAGACGAAGAAAACCCCAGGGTGACAAATGAAGACCCAGACATGGCCAAAGATGTAGATGCTGGGGAAAAATATACAGATACCACCAAAGAAAATACTACTGGTGAGAAAGAAAATACATGAAAGGAGCCAGGGGAGGCTCGTAATACTGAAGAGGCACATCGGGATGTTGGGGAGAAGTTGGAGGAGCACACTTTGGCTAACAAGCCACCCCTACCGCCCCCATGGTTAATAGAAACTAGAAAGAGAAAAAAACCTCCAACAATGCCCTGAGCCCACCTTTTATTAGCAGAGATGATGGCCCAGGCATAGAACCCACCAAAGGCCAAGAAAGCCTGGACAGTCCACACCCTTCGGACTGAGCTGGACAGAGAGACAATCACAGTGATAGTGACACCTTCCCCAGATGTAGATGAAATAATGGCAGAGGCCGGAGATTATAACATCATAGAGATATCACTAGGGAAGAGAGGAAAATAGGGTGAGGTAGATATGTTAAAAGAGGCAGCCAGGGTAGTAGAGGCTCGATATGAAAAGGAATCTCAAAAGCTCAAAGAAGAAAAGGAGAAAAATGCAAACCTTATGGGGTTGCTAACTGAGCTAGCCTAGCCTATCAATGTTATTCCTCTAGAGGCCTCTACATCTAATGCACCACTACCGTAGAGTGATATAGATTCATTGCGGGCGATGAAGAAGAAAGCCCAAGCAGTCGATGAATGGGTTGCTCTACAAGTGGGAAATGTTCTGTGTTTCCTGATATCCACCCTCCCAGATCTATATGCGGCCCACCATGTCTTGCATCAGGCTGAAACCACCATCAACACATGGGAGGTGGATATTGAAAATTACGAGGCATGGAAATTTGAGTTCGAAGAACTCATCGGCCTCAGAGAAGGAGTTGTTTCCAAGTCTGAAATTTTGGGAGAAGAGTCCTTCGATTTTGTGAGAACCCAGCACTCCAGACTTGACCTCACATTGGGGATAATCAAGCAACTGGTGGGGACTCTGTGGGAAAAGATCAATGCAGTACAATATTCTTTTAATTTATATAAGTCTTTTTCTACGAAGGTTTTCAGAGCTGACCCATTCAACAATGACACTTGTACACCAGAGGAGTACATCCTGGGGAAGTTTGATGAGCTGATGGAATCAAGGTATTAATCCCTAGAGTGAGTAGATGGAGCACAAATGACAAGAATAACTTGTATGGTACTCAGTGGTCACGATGCGGGGAAAATGGCCGATGAGTTTAAGGGAAATTTTCCAAACCTAGGGGAATAGATTGAGGTGGCTAAGTACCGACAGGCTGGCCTTAAAGAAGTTGATGAAGATGGAATCTCCCATCTCCTCTAGACCTTCAATGAAAAAAAGCAACATTAAAGATTCTCCAGGGGCTGGAGAAAACCTAAGTATTTTTGTATTCTTTATTCTTTTTGGAACCTAAGTTCCCAGATTCTGGAGTCCCAGATCCTATTTTTTGTATTCTTTCAGTGACCTGTGTCCCGGTCCCCAAGGCCGACCGATCACTTTCAAAGCAGTTAATAAAGGTTGCCAAAAGTGGGTAGCAGGAAATAAGGCTTGTCAAAGATTGTCAAAGGGCAGATGACTACATCAAGGAACTTCGGATCAGTGAGAGGTTTTCTGACAATGGGTCTTCTTGAGGTGCCGCTTCAAAAGTACACCTGGCACATTGGAGACAGGGTGCCACTTTTCTCATTTATGAGGCATGTAGCCTCAATCCCCAGGGGATCATATTTCTTCCTTCTCCTTCCTAGCTCTCTTCTCGAGGCCAATTCTTCCACTCCATCTTCTTGTCTTATTATTCTGACACATCAGACCTTCTCCGTCTCGATGTCTTTTGTAAAGTGGTGCAGGTAGTACCGACCACCGGATAATATATTTTATGGAAAGATGTAAAATATGGTTAGGGTTAGTGTTAGAAGAAAAATTTGTATAAATAATAAGTCTGGCCCTATTCCAAGGGTTGGTGAAATTGATGATTTTGCAATCCATAGTAATAGAGAAGCAGTATTTGCATTTTAGTTACAAAGCTCAATGCTCCTTGGTCTTTAAGCTTTCAGTAGTTAGATGCTCCCTTGGAGCCACCATTGTACCATGTACCAGTGCTCACTGGAAGGAATGTTAATGAAGAAGAGAGAGTTCTTGCAATGACATTGTTGGCACTTGGTCTTCTAAGTTAATGGTATTTTATGTTTAATGTTCTTCATGTCTTCTGCTCTGATACTTTAAGTAGATTAATGACCTCCTTTCATTTGCTATTGATAAAATATGAACTGATAGTTGTGTATTTCTTCAGTATTTAGTGTAGTATATCAGAGCATTATTGATGTATTAAATGTTTAAACATAACTATAGGTAGATCAAATATTTCTAACTCTGTAGGATCTTTTTCAGTTTATTTGCTAAGTGTAAAATGCTTGGGAAAACCTCACCTATTTGAATTCCCAGAGAGAAGGAGTTGAAGAAACTAGTTATCCCCCTCAAAAATAGTCACATCTCCCAACTGAGCCCCGCACCATCGAGACCCGAACCTTAGGTGCTTGGAGGCCTAAGGAATCTCATTTCCCTGGGTAACCTTTGCAGGCGAAGTTGGCTAGCACCCCGGTACCCGGTGACAACTTACATCTGCTGGCAGACCCGGTCACCAAAGTCCTGTCAATAGAAACTGGCACTAGAAGGAGGGCATGAATTTGTCCCCCTCTCGAGATTCTGATTTTACACCTCCCAAGGGTTCCCCAAGCCATAGTTTTAGGAGTTAAGCCTTCAGTGGGATTGGGTCTTTCTCCCCTTTGAAATTTGAAAGAATCCTTAGGTCAGCCCCAAACCCCAAGTGGTTTGTCGAGCTTGAGCCTCGTGCTTGATAAAAAAAGACCTCAAAAACCACACTAGCCACTATTGTCTGGGGGTCTAGTATACCTTAGAATATCCAAACTTCTCAGATAGTCCTAGGAGCCAACATTCAACTTACTTAAAATCCACTTCCCCAAATGGCTATATAATTTGGTAACACTGGGTCCCCTATGGGAACCTTTTCGGGCATGGCTAATGACTTACCCTCGCACCCGGAGAAGATTTGCCCAAGATATGAGCACCTAGACTCACAAACCGCAGAAGAACACCTATAGGCATACAAAGATGCCATGAACTGACACTGGATCCAACATGAGGATGTTGTGACCCAGATGTTTCCCCTGTCCCTAGGACAGGGTGAAATGAACTAGTATCTCAACCTTCCCGCCAACTCCATCAATAGTTTGCAGAACATGGAGGATGCCTTCTTGGCGGCCTTTCACGTACATGTGGACCCAGCTTGGTCCCACAGCTAGTTCATTTCCATCAAAAAGGAACCAAATGAACCCCTTTCCACATTCAATCATCAGTTCCAATGTGCCCTAAAGCAGTGCACAAGCCCTTTCATTCCATCCCTCAAAGTTACCATACAGACCTATCTCAATGCGATGGACCCCTTCGTTGCCACTCTCCTCTGTAGAGAAACCACCGCAGGCAACCGAGATACTTTGGCAAAGGTTTACAACCTAGCCTTAGAACTATCCTGTGGCCTCAACAAATCCCTAGGTGGGATTGGGCAGAGCACGCCCTTCAACATGATCCCCGATGAAACTACATACACTGGGGGATATAACCCCAATCTGGCAATGGGTGCCCCCGCAATAGAGATGAATCCCTTACCCCCACCGATAGACCAGCAGGCCCGATACATTTATCCATCGTAGACTCAGGAAATAGTGGGTTTGGAAGTATTCCCTTGGAATTAGCCATAGCAGGCACAACAACCTCAGACACAACCACCTGGAGTGCCCTTCTTTCAGTCATCCGTGGCCGGAGGATTTCTGCCCTCGACTTCGGCGAATACTACTGCCTTCCCAGGGAACCAACAACAACAACCATCACATTGTGACACAAATACTCAGTTGATTGCCGAGGTTGAATCCCTCCAGAGAATGTTGTCCACCCTGACTATGGACATGGGTCAGCTGAAGGTGGGGTCCTATGCACCCTTGAATTCCAATTCCTAGAGAGGGAATATTTTCTCCGGCCAATGAAACAACAACGTCGGAGGAAGAAAATTCAATAATGGGCCCTGACCCAACCAACAATAATGGAATAATAATGTGAACACTGAAGGCCTGCCTCTGAACCAAAATGCCAATCAAAGTGGTGTTGGACCATCACATTTCACACCAGTCATAGACTTTCAGCCCATGACCAATTGGTGTAGATTGCACAACATAGGCTCCCACAATGAGGTAAACTTTGCCACACTAGAGAAAGTCATGATGATTTTCCAGCTAGTGTAATACCCACCTCTTGGTTTGCTTTTCAGTTTTGATTGCCAAACTATTTTAGGCCTTTTTATGTATGTGTGGGTTATTTCAGTTGGTTTAAAGGATATTTATGTATCATGTTTCAGTATGCTATTGATTCATTGCTTAGAGTGTTATATCTCCTATTTGCACATGATTTATGGTTATTTCATGATGTTGATGTATATGTTAGGATGTCATTTTGATTATGGTTTTCTGACAATACTGACCCTAGGTTTATATGCACATGGATCATTTATATGTTTTGCATTAATGTTTGACGTGCTTGATATGGTATGGGACAGAGTCATAGTTACTTGCTTCGGTGAGATCCACACAATAAACTAGTCTCAACCATTATTTGCTATATTATATGCAGTATACTCATCTTTGTGATGACAGGTTTGCAGGTACCGGGCTACGTCTTCCCTGAATTGGTAGGAGTGAGCGTGCCCTATCACAATATCTCAATGGTAAGAGAGGGGAGATAGTATTCAGGTCCAAACTCATACTCTAAACCCTATTTTGTCCTATTGATGGACAAAGAATCTGATTGACTACCCTAGTGTTTGAATCTGTCAAGTGACGTGGATTTGTGAGCCAGTTTGTGTGTGTTGGGTTTCTATTTCAGTTGATTGTCTGTTTCAGTTGATTATCTATTTAGATGAGTTTCAGGTGTTTTGATAATGCTTTTAGCTTGATTTATTTAATGAGTAAATATTAATGTTAATTATTGCACCTGTAATAGGGTTAAAACATTGATATATGAAATATATGGCTATTTAATAATTAAATATTAATTAAATACCTATATTTAATTAATTGATTTAATTATCAAGTCTTGATTAAAACAATTGAGATTTAATAAATATTAAATTCAATTAATGGTAATTAATTGTGCATAGTTGAATTACTGAATATCATCTTAAGTTGCATGGTTAATTGATTTATTTAAGTGAAATATTATCTCATGCATTTTCAATTTAGCACTTTGCTTTTATATTATAAAGTTGAGTTCGTGTTGCATGCTTTAAGTGGAATTGAAAATAAAGGAATTATCTTAATTAATAATTAGATAATTGATTTTCCCTTTAGGGTTTTCACTTTTTGAAAACCTAATTTCTTGGATTATCTATATCTTTGTATTGGAGGCCTTTTTAAAGGTTGTTCAATCAAGGAGAAGGAGAAATCAGGTGATTGGAAGTTGGAGGAGGATTTTGCTTGGATTTGAGATTCATCTTGCTTGGATTTGTGGGTTTGATCATCTCTTCTGTTACTAAGATAGGATCTTGAGCTTTTCAATTCTAGTTTTTAGATCCCTGTCTTTTATGCATCTGAAAACTAGGATCCTTTGCTTGATCTTCTCTGTTTGTGTATTTGGTATTTATATTGATTAAAATGATGAAAAATGTGTTCTTGGTTTCAATTTGTGTTTTCCTCCATGTTTGTTTATCAGATCTGTGATTGTGGGTATCAAGGGTTTCATTTTTGGGTATTGGATTCAAGAGGGCATTAGGGTTTTCTATTATGTTTATGAGTTTGTAATTTTTGGGCCTTAGGGTTTCAAATCTGTAGGAGAAAACCTCTTTGAGAGGAATATTGGAGAAATTGATGTTAAAAAAATTGCATGGGAACCTCAGATTTGTAGCCCTTTCAGTGGAATGATGAAGTCCAAACTCTCACCTTGTCTTTGCCCAAAACCCTGATCAGATCTGTAAGAAAATAATGAAAAGGGTTAGGTTGTATGTTTATGATACAAGAAAACCCTCCTTGAAATTATTAAATAATAAATTAGAAACTCTCCTTGTTTTTATCATGATTGCATGTTGAAAAGGAAACAAAAATCCCTCCTTGATTAATTCAAAAATTTGGGTGAAAATAAAGACCTATATTAGTGAAAATATAGCTTATAATTGTCATAGAAGGGCAGGTATTTTCCTTTTAAGATTATTGTAAAGAAAAATTATTAAATAAAAAAAAATAATCTTGCTGTTATTAAAAAAAAAAAATATACAGAATTATTATATTACACTAGTCAGAAAAAAAAAGTCATGATTTATGTAAAGGGAATAATATATATATATGGTGATAAACTATGTGTTTTATAATTACTATATATTATAAAAATTTATAAATAAAAAAAGTTGTTTTAAAAAAAAGAAAAAAAAAACCGAAAAATAAAATAAAATTGAAGTGGTGGCGGGGGCCACCAAATCCCCCACCACCGTGGGCCGCACCGCAGGCTCCACTGTCAATGACAGTGAGCCGCGGGGTACCACGGGTCCCACTGTCAGTGACAGTAGGCCGTGGGACCTCTGCGGTACCCACCGCCGGCCAGTGGGCCGTAGGGTGAGGGACTGCGGGGGAAGTGGAGGCCGCAGGCCCCACCACCCGGTTGTCCCCAATTATTAAATGGCTTTTTTTTTTATTATTAAATTTTTTATTTGCTGCGTTTTTTTTTTAAGTTGAGTGTTAATTAATATTTAATTTAGTTTTAATTAATTTTTAAATTAGTTTTAATTAATATTTAAATTAGTTTAAACTTAAATTTATTTAAAGTTAAATTTATTTAAAATTTATTTAGTGTTAGTTTAAATTAATATTTTTAATTATAGATTAATTAATTCTTAGTTGATTTTAGTATTAAGTTAGCCTTTTTAATTTAAAATTAATTTTAAATCTAGTTTTAATCTAGATTTTAACTTTAATTTTAATTTTATTATTATATTTGAGCTGTTGGTTTTTTTTTGTGAAACTAGTAGAATTTGGTGTTATTGATTTAAGTGTTTAAAGGGAAGCTTTCTTTAAAATTAATAATTTTGTTATTATCAATCAGTTAACTAAGTTGACTATGATGTTGCTTGTTCGAGTTATATATATATCATGCATTATGGAATTATGATTTACCATGCAATGAATGCTTAATTTGGATATTATTGAAATGATGTGGGTGTTCCTTCTGTTATGAACTTCATCACATTAGTTATCTGTTAGGGTTCTGAAAAGTGATTCTGCATAGTGTCTTGTATGTTTTTTAGTGCATGTCCTTTATGGTGTTATGTCTGTTTGATTGTCTTCCCTATATCTGGTACGTTTATTCTTATGTGACCTTTGAGTATATCTCATATTGTATGGTTAGTGAGAACCGGTAGTTCCTATATGGGTAGGAACCAGTGTATGAGTTCATGAGATTGTTTATGACCTTGAGCTTAGGGGATGGATAGTTAGGTGCATCTTAGGGGAGTGGCTTGCAATAGAATTCCGGGGCCCAAAGAGGATAGTCCAGGGTGATCTATTGTAAGTTGAATAATAAGTGATAACTTAATAATAAAACTTGGGGTTAACATTAAATACAAGATTAGTTAGCATGTTGAGCATCCGGGGTCCAGAGTGACCAGACCAGGGTAAACTCAACTAGATGATGCTTAAGGGTCCGGGGTCCGTAGTGACCAATCCTGGATAACTCGAGTATATTACCATATGATGACACTCCCATAGAATGTAGCCTAAGTCTCCTCCATAAGTTCTATTGTACCTTTTATGGTTGTGTCTTGGACACTCGGCTTTTGGTTTCATTATATGATTTGCGTTGGTGTTTTGGATATCTTATGTATGTTCCTTTATCTTTGGATGGTGTACCTGTGCTTTGATCTTGGATTTCCAGTTGTCTTGATCTTTCCATCCTTGTGATTTTGCTTTAGTCTTTCTCATCATGATCAGAAAGCCTCTAGGATATTCTTATGTGTTTCTTTATGATGGCTTGTATACCTTTGATTGCCTTCATGTTGTATACCCGTGTGAGTGGGCTTGTTATTATCTCCTCAGCACGGTGGGAGTGGACCTTTGGTTCCACGCAGTTGGGTGGTAGTGATTCTTATTACCATTGAGATTCGACGTTTCTTCTTCTTTCTTGGATGATCCTTGTTGCAGTTATATCTTTTGATTCTTTTGGAGACTTTTATAGTTTCATGAGTTGTATCATGTTGTATTCTTCATGGTTATCTTAGAAGGTTTTCATCTTATCATATCAGTTGTAATCTTGTAATAGTGTATTGGATGTGATACCTGTATTAGTTATTGTATCATACTTGTATTAGAGTGATTACTACATACCCTGTGACATGTGCAGAGGATGTGAGTTATGAGATGTATATTATTGGATTCATTTGATGTATCCTTTGTGTTAGTTATTTATAGTTGTTATTTGTAGATTATCTTGCTTAAGTGATTCTACGTCAAGGAACCCTCAAGGATTTTTATCTGTGTATGAGTTGTTCTTATGTGTATATCATGTATCTCATTGCTTCCGCATTGTTATCATTATTGTTTGGAAACATTAAAAAAAAATTATCCTATTAACTCAGTGTCAAGTTTAGGTTAGTTCTCCTGGGTTCCTTGGTGGGGCATTACATCTAGACATGCAACAATTACATGATGCTCCTCCCCCAGAACCTCCTATGCAAGAGTCAACTCACAGCGCCATCACCTATGATACCATCTTCTTCGGATCCTCCGGGAAAGATGAAGAAGAATCTGAATTGCAGGGATTTTTTGATGAGTCAATTCTTTCCTTTGAGGCCAATTCCTTCACCAGCACATGGCCTCCTTACAACACTCAAATCCAGGTCGATAAAGGACCAATTTACACGCTAACACCTCTTGCTAAAGACACTCCTCCCCGGGACAACGCAACTGATCAACCCATCCCTCCAAAAGGGTCTAGCTCTAACCAAGTGAAAGACCCGACCGAGGGAAGCCACCAATTCACATGAGGAAGATTTGATATCACAAGGGCATTAGAACAAACCACCACCTCCATGACCTTGATGGAGGTTTTTCTAAACTATCCCGAGTAGAAGAAGTCTCTTATAAAGCTCTTGGGAAACTCAAAAGTTGTCAGTCACCCGCCCAAGACTGCCTCTTTTGAGGATGCCAACGTGACTATCTTTCAGGGAAATAATGAAGATCCTCCCTTCCTACTAGGCCTAAATATCCAAGTGAAAAACATACAAAACTTTTTAGTAGACTCTGGAGCTTCGAGCAAAATCATGCCCCAATCCATATGCTAGAAGCTCAGATTCTGACCCACCCATCTAATGACGCAGTGATTCAATTGGATAAAACTGCTATGAAGATGGTGGGAGAATTGAAAAATGTCTAGATACAACTCATCTAGGACCCCAGAATAGCCAGCATAATCGACATCCAAGTGGTGGACATCCCAGAGACTTATGGGATGTTATTAAGTTAGAATTTATCTAAGTCCTTGAATAGATACTTTTCGACTGACTTCTCCCATTTATGGCTCCCCTGGGAAGGAGAATCAAACAAAATTTGGGTTGAAAGTGAACCTTGGATGAAGTAGGCCCTTACTAAAGTTGAGAGGGTTAATGAGGTCTTCTTCTCTGAGACTTCCCCCAGAGTGTACCGACCCTTTGAAATCTTAACATTCAATTTACCCCTGGGGAGGATTCCATAGTCTTTCAAAGAACCTAGGACCTAGAGGAAAAGTTGAGGGTTGAGGTTAACTCTCAGGGTGCTGCAGCGACCCCCGCTACACTCTTGTCCAGTACTTGGTGTCAAGTACACTATCAGAAACATTCAGAGTTAGAGTGTGACCTTTTCCTTTTCGTTGCTACCCAACACATCGACGCCTTCTAGAATAAAGAACATACAGTTGATTTCCTAGATCCTAGTGTTCCTACTGGAAGCACTTCTTCATTGCAATTTCCCCAGGAACCTCAATTCCAAACACCTCCAGAGGTGAACCTCACCCATGCACCGACACTGCAGGAGGGAGCTCCTCCCAAGTTTCCCAAAGGAAATTCAAAGACTATTCCCTCTCCCCAGCTTCAGACTATAAGTAATGATCTGTGGACCCTTAAGTTTGATGGGTCCCAGTCCAAATAGGGCTGTGGGGCCAGAGTAGAATTAATCAACCCGCGAGGGAAATTCTTCCTCGCATCCTACAGGCTATAGTTCAACTACATGAAAAATGTTACGGAGTATGAGGCTTTGGTCCTTGGACTCTTATTTGCATTAAGGAAAGGAATCACCCGCCTCCAGGCCCTAGGTGATTCAGAGTTGGTTGTCAAATAGCTCTGGAGTCAATATACATCTCATGACAAGAGACTGGCTGCATACCACAATCGGGCTTGGAGCCTTATTGAATATTTTGATGCCTTTGGCATTGATCTTATTCCTTGGAGATGAAATTATGTCCTAGATGCCCTCGTTGTCTCTGCTAGCACACTTGAGCCCATGGTCGGCTCACGACTCTCGAGATTTTTGGTTGAGATGATCCCCACCCCGTCCATTCTAGATAATGTCACCCACTTTTAGGTTTTTGAGGGTGATCAACATATCTTGGCCTTCATGGCCAATGTTGGTGTCTTTGAGGACCAGATAGTGGAGGAACAAGACCATGATGATACTAGGTAGGGTGATGAAGATGATGGGATCATGGACCTACCCACTAACACCATCCTAAAGGGGATGGTTGCGCTTGAACGTATCTTTCACTTGGACCCTCGGGGCTGGGAAAAGATGTCATCCTCCTCTGAGGGAGGAAAATTTGAGAAAGTAAACATCGACCAGCCCAGTGAGGAGAAGATGATACACATTGACACCTCCTACTCCCCTGAGGAGAAGGAGAAGATTCTCATGGTTCTCTTAGAATACATAGATGTGATTGCATAGGGATATGAGGACTTGAAAACTTACGACACATCCATTATGACTCATACCATCCCCGGAAACCTGATGCTAAGCCTTTTTGGAAAAAGTAATGACCAGTCAACCCACTGATCAAGCCTATAATTCATCAAGAGGTGGAGAAATTTCTATTAGCCCGGATAATCTTTCCAATTTGGCACACTACATGGGTTGCCAATTTGGTCCCTATGAGAAAGAAGAGCGGTGAAATTTGCCTTTGTGTGGATTTCTAAAATTTGAATAGAGCCTCCAAGAAAGATAAAAACCCTCTCCCCTCACTAGATGAGGTGTTGCAGATAGTGAATGGATCCCAGATGATGTCCTTCTTGGATGGGTACTCCGGATACAACCAAGTCATGGTTAAGTATGAAGACAGAGAGAAAATGACATTCACCACCAAGTGGGGAATGTTTGCATATTGGAGGATGCCCTTTGGCTTGATTAACGCAGGGGCCACATTTCAAAAGGCCATAGACATTGTGTTTGAGGGCCTCGTAAATCAGTGTATAATCATCTACATGGATGATTTGACCATCTTTTCCCAGAGAGGTGTGAACATTCCACCCACCTCGCTCAGATCTACGAGAGGTGTCATAGGTATGGAATATCCCTCAACCCCAAGAAATGCATATTCGGGGTCACTGAAGGGAAGTTTCTCAGGCATATTATCTCTAAGAAGGGTATATCCATTGACCCTAAGAGAGTTGAAGCACTGCTAAAATTATAGATGTCTGACAGAAAGAAAGAGATGCGATCCTTCTTCGGAAAGATTAAATTTGTCTGGCGATTCATCACTGGATTCACTGAGATAGTCAAACCACTCAATGAAATGATGAAAAGGGATACTAAGATTGAGTGGAGTCTTGAAGCAAAGAAAGCATTTTCCTAGATCAAATAAATGATAATGGAGGCACCTGTCCTGGCTAGTCTGGACTACTCCCTCCCATTTTACATTTACTCCTTTACTTCACCGCATTCTGCCACGACAATATTGACCCAAAAGGTCAAAGGGGAAGAATGACCCATAGCTTTCATGAGCTCCCCCTTTAAGAATGTAAAATTCTAGTATTCATCATTAGAAAAGTAGGCCTTTGCTCTTGTTCGCACCTTGAAAATTTTTTGTCATTATATTCTCCGGAGCAAAGTGCATGCTATCATCCCAGACCAGGTTGTGAAATCTCTGCTGATGTAGAGTGAATTGGGTGAAAGACAGGGAAAATGGATGGCCATCCTCTAGGAGTAAAACTTGGAAATACGACCCATGAAGATAGTCTGAGGCCAGGGACTAAGTCGAGCAATGGCAGAGGAAACTCCCCACATAGAATTTCAAACTTACATGGTGGATTCCATCACTCAAGACCCATGGTACATAGATCTAGTGTACTTACTGTTGAATAATAGATTCTCGGAGGGGTTACCTCCTAACAAATGCCGCACCTTGTAGATGAAAAGTGCTCACTTCATGATAAAAAAATCTATGTTTTACCATAGGAACTATGAGGGAGTGTACCTTCAGTGAATTAACAGAGACCAAGCTGTGAAAATGATCGATGAATTCCACAGGCAGTTTGGAACTGAGCATGGCTCAGTCGATGCCACTGCTCATCAAATCCTTCAGGCTAGATACTATTGGCCCTGTATATTTAAAGATGTTTACATTCACATTTGGAGATGCCACACTTGTCAGACCGCAGCACACCGTGAGCGTAACCCGGCTATGCCTTTACAACCAGTCTTTGAGGCTAGGCCCTTTGCCCAATGGGCATTTGACTTCATTGGGGAAATCAACCCCAAATTTTCTGCCAACCAATGGTACATCTTGACTACAACTGACTACTGCACCTGGTGGTCCGAAGCTATACCTTGCAAAAACAACACGATGGACGTAGTTATTAAATTCCTGGAAGAAAACACTGTCACAAAATTTGGAATGCCCTTTGCTTTAGTATGTGACAATGGTCCAAAATTTTCTTTGATGTAATTACTTGAGTGGACCTATGATTGGAAGATCAATCTGATGTTTTCCAACAACTATTACCCCTAGGAGAACGGTGTTGCTAAATCGATGAACAAAAATCTACTTGAAGTTATCAAACACCTGCTAGAATAGAATCCCCGCGATTGGAACCAAAAGTTGAGATTCACCATCTAGGCAGATCCCATTCCAATTAATGCCACCCTGGGAACATCCCCATTCCATCTAGTTTATGGCCAGAACCCAGTGTTCCCAATCAACTTACAGATCCTAGTTTTGTAGTTTATGCAGTAATTCAACAACCAGGATAATATCGTAGAGGTTTAGCTCCTAAACCTAGTACAGATGGAAGAAAAATGAAACGTATCCCTTAAACATTTCACACATCATCAAGCAATGGTAAAGTGATGGTTTGACCTAAGATCCCAATACAAGGCCTTTCAAATTTCAGACTTGGTCCTGCTGTGGGACAAGGCCCAAGAAAAGAAAGGCAAGTACACCAAGTTCCAATAGCTTTGGCTTGGGCCATACCTAATCTCAGAAATCTGTAGGGCAAATACATACCATCTTAACACCATGATTGGAGAACCTATTCCATTGCCCATCAATGGGTAGTTTCTCAAATATTATTTTGAATGAGGTTGGTTTGCCCAAAGTTGTATCTTATGTAAAGCTCTCTTGCTTGTAAATATTTCTTTCCCAGTGCCTTGTTGGGAGATACCTTTCTTTGTAAATAGTCTTGCTGGCCATCCTCTAATACCACCCTTTTCTTTTGTTATCTTTGCTTTTCATGCCTTCTTTTTGGGTTCTAGCATTTTTGCTCTCCCTCTTGTGAGGATTGGAATGCTTTGCATAACATCTGGTCTCCAGGGTGTTGCATTTGACATGATGAACTTAAGAATCTATTGTTAGCATGATGGAATCAGTCTGGTCTTTGGAGTTATTTTGCAAGTTTGGTGGTACATTAAGTAATCTTGATTGGGTTTATCTCTAGAAGTCTGGTAGTCAGTGAAATAAAAAGTAAGGGACAAGTAATCAAATACATTGAGGGTAGATTGGTTGCATTAGTTGGTCGACCCCAGTCTGGACTTTTAAAATATTTTTTCCAGGTCCAAACTTTTTTTCTCCCCATTCAGCACATTAAGGTGGGTGGAAGGGTGAAAGAAGTACCACCTTTGAATTTAGCTAATCTTTAACTTGATAGTGAAAGAAGTACAACCCTCCCACCCAAAAACATAAAAAATAACAAAAAAAAAGAAATGGGACAAAACTCTAGTCTCCAGGAGAAACAAGAAAATTTGATGACTTTGGGGTTTGATATACTTAGTGCCTCTTCTCTACTTCTCCTAGAGGTCATCATCTTAGTTTCCTTCCAAAGCACACACTTCACCACTGATGAAAAGATCATGGACTAAATCACGTATGACCAGATTTTCTCAGACATGTTACTCTTTGCAAGTAAGATACTTTGAGTAATGATTTGTTCCAATTTTTGCTAACTAGAGATTCTGTAGTTCTTGAATGTGCTAAGGAATTCATCGTAGATAGTCACCATTTGTTATGTCCTGCATCCCCATCCCTATATTTTGTGTGCAAAATGTTGGGTCCCCCCTTTTTGCTTTCTATTTTGGGCTCTTGCCCTTCTCTCTTCCTTTGTTTCTCTATTTTCCTTCCCTGGGTTTTCCTTCCCATGATGTTGGTCTTTTTTTAATCTTTGTTTTTTTTCCCTCATGTCTCTGAGACCTGGTCCCAGAGTTTGTCATTCTTTGTCTAGGAGCCGTATTTTGGACACCGAGATTCTTTGCCACGACATCTTATTTTTGCAAGGATATATGGTCGGATGGAATCCCCGAGCCCGGAGGCCGGAGGTCAGCTTTATTTCAGAGTTTGTAGAAGGAAAGGTAACTTGATTTTACCCTGGCTATAAATAGAAATCACTTGTCATTTTCACAATTATCGCGATTAAAACACTTAAGTGATTTGAGAGAATTTCAGAGCGATATCACAATGATTTGAGTAGAGTCTAGTGCAAGATATTTATGAGTTGTTCTAAACAATTAAGAGTGGTTTCTGGTGTGGATTGGTGATCCTTTAAGGGTAGAAGCTATTGCAAAGCATTCACGGGCACCTTGCCTTCCTTCCTTTCTCCGGTTTCTAGGTTGGTGTTCCTGGTTCTTCCATTTTTTTGCTTTCCTATATTTTTGCTTCATTTTTGTTTGGCTTGTGTTTGTCTTGCATTTTCATTTGTTTCTGTGTCTGGTTTCACCACCCATTGGTGGGCTGGCTCTACCAGAGGATTTTCCACCCTCTGTGCATATGTAGTATATTCTGTAGATAATGTAAATGATGTATATGCTTGTGCATTTTCTAATTTTTGTTTAGGGTAGTCATTCTATTTTGGCTTCGCTGTGTATTTAGTGTATATTAATGTATATCCTTCCATTTTACATGTGTATACCTTGAGGCCCTGATGTATATATGTTGTATATTTTGTGTATATCCACCCAACTTCATAACAAGCTCATCGTGCTTCATTTGTTCTCATTCCCAAATTCACAAGCTCATTTCATGCATGATACCACCTGGTTGAAACTTGGCTCTCGGCTAGTTTCAACCAGGTGGTTTTCTCTCTCCTCATAAACCAACCTTAATGCCTATCACATTTATGTCCCATGTATGCATTCAAAATTGTCCATGTGGCCTCTACTTTTTGTGTGTTCAGATAGTTGGCTCTGCCACCGTCGCCATAACTTTCATTTATTGCATAGCCACATGACATCCACATAGGTCTGATAGCTCACTTTTCACATAGCTTCCAATGGTTAGTTTTCCAGACTCTGGGTCTCTTGCCCTCACCCAACCCACATCTTTCTTTTTCTAACTGTGATGAGACCCTTGGGCCCAGATATTGGTTAAATTCCCAAGTTTGCAAAATATGTATGTACTTTCTGAGATTTTTGAATTAAAATAACTTTTTAGGGAAAACAAGCACCGCGGTGGTAAGATCTCTAGATCTTAGAAGTGTTATTTATCTATACATTCTGATGATCACCTTGCCTTACAGGTCTCTAGAGCAATATACTTCCATCATGTCTGAGGCTTCCGCATCTTCACCACCCGGAAGTCCAGAACTTCCTTCCACGGCGGTCACCCAGGTAGCCGTCAGATCCAAGATGGAGAGGGCCTTAGAGAAATTGCCTCTCACCATAAAGTATGCAAAGGAAAATGCCATCATGGGATCAAATATTGATTCCAAAGTTTAATTAATCACCGACACCAGCATCAGAACATGGCCCGAGATGTAGGCTTTAGTCAAAATGATGTATATCAAGTGGCAGTCTGGGGATCCACTGACGATCAACGTCAGGGATTCTGGGATCCTCAAGGCCACCTATTTTCCATGCTCAGTGTAGTCTTTGGAGTTAATCCCCACACTCACAACACATTACAACTCTTCTATCCAGGCCGTCATGCTCGCAGCCCTGGAACCCACCGGGTATCCTACCCTTATGGTGTCTCTTGATGCCGCTACCTTCCAAATGGGCTTGGGGATCCCCTAATTTGACAAACAAATCATGGTTACCAGAGAAGATTCCTTAGCATAGTTCAAAACATTGGAGGAAGCTGACCGCATATACATAAATAACAACTGGCTCAAGACCCCAAAGAGGGATCCAAAGAGAATGAAGCTAGAACTCCCCCGGTCTGAATTTAAGGAAAGTATCTAGATGGGGATAATAACACTATCCCAGGTCTTTGAGAAACCCCATGCCTAAGATTTTTTAGCATGGATGTACTATTTTCTACTTGGCATCTCCACCAAGGGAGAATATTTTGATTGGGCAGCCATCATCTCCAACCATGTAGATTCCTAGTTTCTACAGGTGATTCAAAAGTGGAAGTTTTACATGACTTCCTATGTTCTCTGGGCCCTAGCACAACAATGACCCCGCACCAATGGGTTACTCACAAAAGGCATATTCAGGATCAGCCCGAGTCAGAATGCTCCTTGGGATCATTTTCCATAAATTCAATGGGAGGCTAGTTTCCCTAGTTTCTACCAGGTGAATGACGCCTTTATTTATTACAACCTACTCACACCTACCCAGGATGCAGGATACCACCTATCCATAGAGGTGATGAATTTGATCAAAATTTACAACCATTATTATATACAGTTCCAACAACATACATAGATAAGGGTAATCAACTTCTCTGAAAAACCTTACTTGTTACCCAAGCATTATGGGAACAAGATAATTCTTTTAGAATATTGAAGACAAATAATGGAGCTGCATGCCTTCTACACCTTGAAGAAGGTAACAAACATCCCATTCCCAATTACTTGTGAGAATTACTCATCCAGTCTGGCCACGATCAAGGAAGCAGCCAACGATCTCAAAAGCTATAACTTAGCAAAATTCTACTTGGTGGAGAAGCATTTTGATCCATATAGAAAAATTGTGTTGGCACTTCCCCAGGCATCAGAGCCCTACCAATACCACATGGAAGACTTCTGGGAAGATTTCCAGGATGACATGGAAGTTCGGAGTCGGCATTATGTCCGAATGACCATGGGAATGATGGAAAGGTTAAAGCTTCGGAGATTTCCAGATGATTTCTCAGACTCCGGATCCACAATAGATCCCCAGTACAAAGAAAAGGGGATTGATAAGTTGGCCCTCCCACCAGTGGACTGGAATGCCTAGGAGGGGCCCACCATTGAAGAGTTCACCCGTAATGTGGTCAAACGCGGCCACACCTACTTTAAGAAGGTGTGCCCTGGGAGTGTCTGCAGGGCTACCCAGCCGGTACCAAAGTTAACCTCAGAAGCTGAAACTTCCTCGCAGAGAGAAGATAGGGGAAAAGGAATAATAAAGACTCCAACTGTGCAAGAGGTCCCCATAAAATAACAACTAAAGCAATCTATAGTAGCCTCCCAACAGATGAGGGAGAATTTAATCACACAGTTGGCTACTCCGGTACTCATGGCCAAACCTGTCCATCTTCCCTCTTCCCCTTCACTAGAAACACTTGTGATTAGGGCAACCAGAGTGGATTCAGGAGAGGAGAAGATCCTAAGGTATGTAGGGCCACCTTTGGTCACTAGGCAAAAAAAGAGACTCACTCCAAAGCCAAAGGTAGAGCCAAAGCTGGGGATGCCTCAGATCCCACAAGTTGAAATCCTTTCCTTCAACTCCCCAGAACCAGAGAGGGAACCACAACCTGCTGATGTCCTAGTCAATCCTCCCCCGCAGGATGAATTTGATGATGTTTTTACAACCGATGAGTTCAAAAATTTGTTGGGGGACATTGGGCAGACAGAGGCTGAGGCCCTGGAGTAGAAGGAAGCTCTAGAACAAGAACCTGCCTAGGAATAGGAGGAGCAGGTAGAAGAGGAAGAGGCAGAACAAGAAATTTCCTTTGAAGTCTCAGAAATACAGGATACAGGAGTGGACCAACAAAATCAAAGTGAACAAATGGCATCAGCTAGGGGAACCAGACCTTTGGGAGAAACCGTAACCTCAACTTCCATGTTCCAAACACCACTCCTAGAGGTGCCATTTGGGAAGGTAATCATTGTGGCTCAAACACTGAATCTTGGCCCGTTACCTCCCCCATTACCAAAAGATGTATCAATGGAAGAGGAAATCCCAGCAACAAAGGCTGAGGAAGAAGAGGAACAATAAGATGAAGAAAACCCCAGGGCGACAAATGAAGAGATAGACATGGCCAAAGATGTAGACACTGGGGCAAAAGATACAGATACCACTGAAGCAAATACTACCGGTGAGAAAGAAGATACAGGAAAGGAGGCGGGGGAGGCTTGTAATACTGAAGAGGCATAACAGGATGTTGGGGAGAAGTCACAGGAGCACACTTTGGATAACAATCCACCCCTACCACCCCCATGGTTAATAGAAACTAGAAAGAGAAAGGCACCTCTAGCAACACACCGAGCCCACCTTTCCTTAGCAGAGATGATGGCCAAGGCATAGAACCCACCAAAGGCCAAGAAAGAACGGTTAGTCCACACCCTTTAGACTAAGACGGGCAGAGAGATAGTCATAGTGATAGCGACACCTTCCCCAGATGCGGATGAAACAATGGCAGAGGCCAAATATTATAACATCATAGAGATATTGCTAGGGAAGAGAGGAAAATAGGGTGAGGTAGATATGTTAAAAGAGGCAGCCAGGGCAGTAGAGGCTTGATATGAAAAGGAAGCTCAAAAGCTCAAAGCAGAAAATGAGAAAAATGCAAACCTTATAGGGTTGCTAACTAAGCTAGCCTGGCCTATCAATGTTATTCCTCTAGAGGCCTCTACATGTGATGCACCACTACCGTAGAGTGACATAGATTCATTGCAGGTGATGAAGAAGAAAGCCTAAGCATTCGATGAATGGGTTTCTCTACAAGTGGGAAATGTTTGGCATTTCCTGATATCTACCCTCCTGGATCTATATGCGGCCCACCATGTCTTGCATCAGGCTGAAACCACTATCAACATATGGGAGGCAGATATTGAAAATTATGAGGCATGGAAAGTTGAGTTTGAAGAACTCATCGGCCTCGGAGAAGAAGTTGTTTTCAAGTCCAAAATTTTGGGAGAAGAGTCCTTCGATTTTGTGAGAACCCAGCACTCCAGAATTGACCTCACATTAGGGAAAATCAAGCAACTGGTGGGGAATCTATGGGAAAAAATCAATGCAGTACAATATTCTTTTAATTTATACAAGTCTTTTGTTATGAAGGTTTTCAGAGCTTACCCATTTAGCACTGACACTTGTACACTAGAGGAGTACATCCTTGGGAAGTTTGATGAGCTGATGGAATCAAGGTATCAACCCCTGGAGGGAGTAGATGGCACCCAAATGATGAGAATAACTCGTATGGTACTCAGTGGTCACGATGCGGTGAAAATGGCCGATGAGTTTAAGGGAAATGTTCTAGACCTGGGGGAACAGATTGAGGTGGCTAAGTACTGGCGGGCTGGCCTTAAAGAAGTTGATGAAGATGGAATCTCCCATCTCCTCTAGACCTTCAATGACAACAAGCAACAATAAAGATTCTCCGGGGGCTAGAGAAAACCTAAGTGTTTTTTTATTCTTTATTCTTTTTGGAACATAAGTTCCCAGATCTCGAAGTCTCAGATCTTATTTTTTGTATTCTTTTAGTGACCCATGTCCTGATCCCCAAGGCCAACCGGTCACTTTCAAAGCAGTTAGTAAAGGTTTCCAAAAGTGGGTAGTAGGCAATAAGGGTTGTCGAAGATTGTCGAAGGGTAGATGACTACATCAAGGCACATCAGATTAGCGAGAGGTTTTCTAACAATGGTTCTTCTTGAGGTGCCCCTTTAGAAGTACACCTAACACATTGGAGACAAGGTGCTGCTTTTCTCATTTATGAGGCATGTAGCCTCGATCCCCAAGGGATCGGATTTCTTCCTTCTCCTTCCTAGCTCTCTTCTCGAGGCTGATTCTTCCACTCCATCTTCTTGTCTTATTCTTCTGACACGTCAGACCTTCTCTATCTTGAGGTATTTTGTAAAGTGGTGTAGGTAGTACCGGCCACCAGATAATATATTTTATGGCAAGATGTAAAATAGGGTTAGGGTTAGGGTTAGAAGAAAAACATGTATAAATAATAAGTCTGGCCCTATTCCAAGGGTCAGAAAAATTGATAATTTTGTAGTCCGTAGTAATAGAGAAGTAGTATTTGCATTTCAGTTACAGAGCTCAATGCTCCTTGGTCTTTAAGCTTTCAGTAGTTAGATGCTCCCTTGGAGCCACCATTGTACTATGCACCAATGCTCGCTAGAAGGAATGTTAATGAAGAAGAGAGAGTTCTTGCAATGACGTTATTGGCACTTGGTCTTCTAAGTTAATGGTATTTTATGTTTAATGTTCTTTATTTCTTCTACTTTGATACTTTAATTAGATTAACGACCTTGTTTCCCTTGCTACTTATAAAATATGAACTGATAGTTGTGTATTTCTTTGGTATTTAGTGTAGTATATCAGAGCATTATTGATGTATTGAATGTTTAAACATAACTATAGGTAGATCAAATATTTCTAACTCTGTAGGATCTTTTTCAGTTTATTTTCTAAGTGGAAAATGCTTGGGAAATCTCACCTATTTGAATCCCCAAAGAGAACGAGTTGAAGAAACTAGCTATCCCCCTCAAAAATAGTCACATCTCCCAACTGAGCCCCGCATAATCGAGACCTGATTCTCAGGTGCTTGGAGGCCCAGGGAATCTCATTTCCTTGGATAAACTTTGCAGGTGAAGTTGGCTGGTACCCCAGTACCCAGTGACAACTTACATCTACTGGCGGACCCAGTCACCAAAGTCTTGTCAACACACTGTCTACGTAGATGGTGGTCAGGAAACTGCCATCTCCATTGCGGGATGGTTTGGCATGCTTTTTGAGTGTCATAAATGCAAAATAAAACTTAAAAATATAAAGGTCAGAGAGGTCTTCAACTACTCACTGGTGGTCCTGCATCTACAGGTTGCCAATGTGTCCTGATTCGTTCCCCAAGCTATGCACACTCAAATCACCACTATCTCTTCTCTTTTCTTCCATCTTTTTTCTTTCCGTGAATGAAATTATATCCCCTTGGGGACCCATTTCTTCCATCCTTCTCCCCATTTTCTACTCTGGTCCCCATTTTCCTCCATTTCTTTTGGACACGCCATGCAATTGGTTTTCTTTCCCCTATTACTACTTTTTTCAAGAAAATATTATTAAAAAATTATATTTTTTTCTATTATTTTCTTGAGGGGTACCCTTTGCTACTCTCATCGCCTTAGTTTTTCATGACCTTTCTGTGGCATCTTATTTTCTTTTCTTTGACGGGACGCCACTTTTGATGCTGCATCAAAGAGGGGCAAAATGTAGACATCTAAAATCATTCTTATATTAATATAATTAATATTCCCAAAACATTATATTAAATATTTAATTAATTATATTTGTTATATTCTTCTATCTATTTAATTAATTAATTTAATTAAATATGATTCATTTTCATAGTATTTAAATCTTAATTTAAATATTATTCCCCCTTTTTATGTATTAAATCTTATTTATATATATTTCCCTCATTTATCCCTTTAAATAAATTTATAATTCATTTATTCCTATACATGACTTAATTCTACTAAACCATAATTAATCTAAATCTGATTTGGATCAAACCAATTTGAACCTAGTTACTACCCTACCTCACATCACTCTCACCAAATAAACCTACTCACTAATTAACTAAAGTTAATTAGGCTAATTTCTTGATTCCTACACATATTAGTCCTAATTATTTGCTCACACATGTGTGAGCAAATTTCCAAATTTGACTTTTCAAAATCATGCTAATTTGGTGCCAACAAGGTTTCTTACAACCTTTATGACACTTTCTTACACTTTATAAAAGTTTTTTATTAGACTAAAACTCTTACACCTCTTACAAGATCCTTCACATGTATACTTTAAGTACACCTTGACCCATCACATCACAAGTTTCTCACACATGTGTGAGTAAAATTTGCCTATTTCATGACTTATGTGTCCCTCATGTGGCACCTATGTGGATCCCACATGAGCTCTACCTCATCCAATCCCTCTCCTTCCTCCCAAAAATCTATAAATAGAGGCTATTCACAAGAGCAAATCATCTCCCTTTTATGCATTGTTGTCATGCTAGTTTAGCTTTAGAGTTCTTAGTTCATTTTTATGTTCTTATGATTTTAGTTCATTTTTGAATATAGAAATCACATGCTAGGATTAATGGTGAATGAATCTAGTTTTTTTATCTCTTGCATATCATTCTAGCTTAGTGTTGTACCTTCATTTCATTGGTGAAGGTTTGAGACACGTTCCTCATACTTGTTCTTGAGCTCTTCATCACATCCATTAGTTGCATTATAGTTTCAATCCATAGAAAGAAAGAAAATCAAGTGGGATTTTAATATTGTGTTGGGAGAGAACACCCACATACATCTCTGAGAAAAAATCAACAAGGCATTGGGTGCCCTTGTTCAGCTCAGCAGAGGTTATAATGGAAGTCTTATTTTGAAGTATGTTTTTAGACATATTATTGTAGTTTATTGATTTATATCTCTAACATTTGCATGCATGAGCATGCTCCCAATAGGTAGATTTCTAGCATATACAAGTACTTATTCTCTACACATTCTTCTATTGCTTTCTCTGCATCTACATTCTGTAATGTGATGGCTTCGGTAATAACCTTCTAATTGATCAAGTATAGGAGAATTTTGATCAATGTCAGCATCAAGTGCAATCTATAATAAGATATCCTTTGTATATTCTAGTACCTATGTGTCCTTGGTCTCCGTTTTGAGTTTATCTTGGATAGCTTTCATTTTACAAAGCTCTACATACTTTGTAAGTGACTCTGGATACAATGTCCTAGGATCACAGTCTGGTATTTCAATGATCTCATCCAAGGTGACTGGATTTTTATTCTTCTTCTTTTTGTTTGAAATTGTGGTGGAGGAAGTTGTATGTAGTACCATAGAAAGATCCTTTGCCTAGTCTGATGTACTTGGTGCAGGCTTTGGAGGTGTTGTGCCTTTTACCTGCTACTCCATATTTTCTTGTTGGTATTGGTAGTGGACATCTCCATATCAACCTTAGCTTTATCTACAACTTCTCCTTCCGTATCCTTTGGTGTGGAATCACCTTCATCTTCACTTTCATCTTTCTTCTCTCCGTCTGTTACTTTCTATTCATCAGTTTTGTTTTTCTGCTCCTCTTCACCTTTATCCTCGGGTATGCTTGCATCATGGTCGGGTGACTTCTTTTCTTAGATGATATTGATAGCCTATATCAATAATGACATTTGTCCTAGTATTTTAACCTATGCAACATCTGTTGGTGTGTCCTATTCCTTGGCTTTCTTGGTGGAACGAGTGACATCTTCATCTTCTTTTACCTCATCAGAAGGATCACCAGTTATATCTATTATTGTCACATCTTGGATTGTGACATCTGTTGTGTCCTTTAATGACTGTGAAATCAAAGGTACATCATCCATGACCTTTCTTTCCTATGTTTCCAATTCAATTGGATTGACATCCTCAACATCATTTATTAAGATGTGTTCAGGGCTTGGTGTTGCCTCTTTTTCTTCATTGTGAGGCTTCTCGATAAGTGTTAATACTTTCTCGCGGCTTGTATCCTCTTTAGTTAGATTGAGTATTTTTCTCCAAGTATCCTCAATTTCTTTGTCAAGCTCTATTAAGCTTCCCTATAGTACTTTGTAGGCTCTCATTGTTGCTGAGAACTTCTTTGAATGCATCTTCATCATTTCATCAATTTCTTCCATCTTTGACTCGGGTGGCATAATTGACACTAGGGATCTTTCCCTTATTTGTCTTTCAAAATTCAGTGCATATGTCCACCTTTGTGATAACCTCTCATTAAGTTCTTTTGGCATCATATTATCAAATTGTATAGGTATATATTTGAATACACACATTGTCTTGATGATGGCTTCTTCTATCTTATTCTGATCCTCAGGATTCAGAGTTAGCCTTTGTCTAATCTTAGTATCAGTTATTCTACTTGACTTGATTGATGCAACAACCTCATCAATTGTGGTAGGAATTTTTTTCTTTTTAGGTTTTTCATCTTGTTTAGTGTCTTCCTTATCTTCCTTGCTTCAGATTAATCTCCTTCTCCTCTTTGGTTCTAATGTTTTCCCAGTTTGAGGCTTCTTTTTATAAGTCCTCACTTGTCCTTTCTTAATTGGCGGTGAGTCTGCTTTTGTAGTTTGACTCCTTGTTCTTGATGAAACATTTTTCCTTGGTTTCTTTGGGGGTGGTGCATCAGACTCTATTGATTTAGAGTCACTCAATTGTTCTCCTTCACCAATGGGTGACTGTCCCTCGGTGGCTTCTTGTTGTTCTGTTTCTTCATTGTTTACTGATAGCTTCTTCTCAAGTGTCTTTACCATTTTGGGCTTCTTTTTATTGATCTTCTTTACTAATAGGCCTATTTTGTTTCTAGCCTTTGCTTCTTCATAGGTTCCAAATATTGGAAATGATTTTTCTAGTGGTTCATTCAATAATTCTTTAATAGCATTTGTGGCATGATCTATGTTTATTTCATAGTCAAGAGGTGCTAACCATGTTGTCCTTGGTACAATTGGTTTGATCAAAGTTGTATTAGTGTCCACCATGAAACAAATATCATCTTTATATTGATCCACCAGTTGTTCTGGTATCCTCATCCTTTTTTGCATTCTATCCTTGAATCTGGTGAAATATTCATCCATGAATGATGTAAATTTGTCCCTAGTGACTTAATGAATTCACTAATTTGTATTGTCACTGGTCGGGTAGTGTCCCAATTCATTATTGATTCCTTCACAAACATTAGGGAATTTGTCATCCCTTTCACCTCAATGTGTTTATGTTCATCTTTGATGGTTCCGTTTTGTGCAAATATTCTTGCAAGCTTCCTCAATTTATAGATCTCCAATTTCTACAACTTTGTAGTGGATATACACTTTGACATCCTCATCTAGAAAAACCCTAGGCGGTATGCTTGAGAACACTCCAACATCATCAGGTTGTGAAGCTACCTCTGGACATAAATTGTATTTAGGCTCTGCACATGTAGTTTTCTTTATTAGGTTGACCTTTTTATCTTTGACATTCATGATCTTGGAAACATGTGAAGTGGTTTCCATTTTTTTTGTGAAATTAGGGCTTTTCCTTTAAGAAAACTATGAGCTTGGTGAGTCTTAGTTACTCACTTGATTTGTTGTAGCTGCTATTGATCTATCTGAATGCTATGAATATTCTTGTTAATCGCTTTTGCAATCTAGTCATTATTCTTCGCTTTGTGCTATTCTCTTCGCTCTGCTTCTTCTTTGTTAATCACTTTGTGAATGAATGATATTTTCTATCACCTTTTTATAGATGATTCCCTAAGTGGTGCAATAAATTATTTACCCACTTCTCAGTGTTCAAAGATAGAGTCATTTGGGGAACATGCTAACTTTATTCTCGGTGAGAGTGTGATGCTCAGGGTAAGTTTCAATTCAATTGACATTTCAAATGTTTACCGACGGAGCTCGGTATGTAGCAAAGACTAATTATCTTTTACATGATTACCGATGATGCTTGATTTACATTAACAATTTAGATTTTATATGTGTACCAACGATTCTTAGTATTTATTGACCGATGAGATTAGATTCACAAATTCATAACAAGTAATACCATAGTGCACCTTTATTAATGCTAGTTTTGCATTTTATCAATGTATAATGGAACTGATGTAAAATATAACTTGGTATAGTGCTGTTCCATACTTTTTCTTCTTAGGTGGGGGTGGTGATATTACCAGATCCATTGTATAAGGTATCACCAATTGTATTTCTTTGGCCAAAATGATCAGTGTTTGTAGCTTTCCTCCACATTTTGTTTCTCATTCTTCTGATATCTTCAATGGTATTTCCATTGGAAAAAGTGCTTGTCTCTGTCACTCAATCTCTGCAGTCCTTTCTTAGATGACCGACCCTATGACAGTGTAAGCATGCCATTCCAGGGTTAGTCCAACTTCTAGACTTTCTCATCCATTTTATCATGCAGTTTGTAGCTATGTGTCCATATCTACCACATGCTCTATAATTTTTCCATGTGTTGTAATCCCAAACATATGAGTTACTGACTCTTTTTGGTTGATAAATATTTTCGTTTTCTTTTGGCTTCCATGCTTGCTTTTTCTTTTTCCCGCATTCAAGAGATGTGTGCCCATGCATTTTTCAAGTAGGAAAATATTTTTCCATGCAGGTTTCCTTCTTTGGTTGTGTACGCCTCTCTCTCCAGTCCCCACAGCTTTCCAAACGCGAGGGTTAGTAGCAAACATTCACAAATGAATGCAAATCAAGTATACAATGACTACTAAATGAATAACATAAACGTGAGAAATAAAATGTACAAACAAGCAAAAAGAAGACAAATAAATGCAAACCCCACGATGCTTGAAGCTTCTATTGTTTCTCTCTACTCCTTCCGAAATGTTGTTCTTGATGCTCAGTATTGGCAGGGCAGCGTCTATGACTTGAGAAGCGTCGAGAATTTGATAATTGAAATGTGTGTGTGTGATCGCAAGATGGCTTGAATGCTAGAACCAAACTGACAGAGTAATGGTGCACGAGAGCTTGAAATCCTAGATCCTTCAAATGGTTATGAATGATTTATTATATAGGAATTAGTGATGAAATGAATGGTTGAGATCAATCCCAGAGATGAAAAGATGAATGGTTGAGATCAAAAGAAACAGGAGAGATCCTCAGTGAACTCCACCTCTTCATTTGGTAAAGAGGAGATAGGGTTTGGTTAACTGAAGAGCTATTTATGAGTTACCTTTTTGAACTGAAGAGGTGGGTGAAGTTACCCATGTGGACTAGAGAGATGGGTGGAGT
>MU227908.1:328744-356716 GCA_018584345.1 Thuja plicata
TATATATATATATATATATATATATATATATCTTTTTAAAAATTTGTTTTCCTTATAAAAATGAAAGAGAGTTTGAATAGAAACACGTTATTGAAAATGGTTATATTAATGGTGCTTATTTATGAAAATGTTCACGTTATTATTGATGTTTATGATATTGATATACATTTATGATTTCTTTTGTTAGTTATCATGAACAAAATTTATAATATTAATGTGCCTACTTATATGAGAATTACATACCATTTATTACTAAAGGAAGATAAATTTCAGTAATGGTATGTTATTTATTATTATTGTTATTATTGATTAAAATAAAGTTTTTTACGAAGTAAAAGAGTAAGTAAAAAGAAAGACTAATTAAAGCTTTGTATAATTAGATGATTATATCATTGATCTTGATTTGTTTCTATTTCTTATGATAAATATGAAAACTAACCTTATATCTATGGCTTTTATATATTTGAAAGAAATCAATGATAAAACGTTTATTATTTTCCATATTGTGAGCTGCTCGCTATTTAATATTATGTGATGGTATGGCAAAGAAGAGATAAAATCCCTTTTTGATAATTACATTTATATGGCATATTATTATATTCTTATCGATTGTCTCGTTATTGATTATTTAGGTTTTGCACACCAATGAACATAAAGGTGGTGAGCATGAACTCCCACGTATGAAATAGATTAACAGCGACCAATTCTTTGAAGGTTTCCACACCATGTCTTCAACAACAAACACCATGCCACATCTACTACGTTGATTGATTCCCTCATACACTGCAGGCGTATAAAGTAAAAATTTAGTACAAATAAGTATGTTGATACATATGTGTGGAGACAAATGTAATAAAGGAGAAAAATGACATCTATATTCAGAAATATCTTTGCATTGCTGTGTATTATTGTTTCCACCAAAGTGGTTGATGTATTCAGGCCAACAGTGATCGATGAAAATAATATGGCAGATGTGTTTTAGCACCAACAAGGGCGATACAAACAACATATATATCTAGCAATAAATATCAATACTATGTAGAATATATTGTCTGTGTGACCACCAATTGACAAAGAAATAATGTCCGCACCATCTAAAATGGCTTTCTCCATAGCAGCAACTATGTTGCTCTCATCGCATGCGGTTTCCTCTCCCCAGCAAGCCTTATACATGACCATTCTTGCTGTTGGAGCCATGCTCATAGCTGTTCTGTTGCATAAGCCATTGAAGTTCGATCCCCTTACAGAGGAACCCACAGCAGTAGAAGTAGTATGTGTGTCATGGCCATTGCTATCTCTTGCTGATACGAAACCCTCGCCTATGTGCGACTTCCAGCCCACAGAAAATTTGAATCGAGCATTGATGAGTTTTTTCTATTGCACACGGAGGAATCAAATTGCTCTCCACTCTCACATCTCATACCATCTCCAATGCAGCAAGGAGGGTTCCATGCAGCCATGAGAAGGTTTTTATAACAAATAAATCAGTTTGGAAGTTTTCAAGCGAATGGCTAGCAGGTGCAATCTATCATTATGAGAGATTTGTATATCAAATAGATGTAATCAAAGAATAGTTAGTTCTAGGTTAGTTTATAGAAAAAATGTGTGATGATCCAATGCACCCTTTCATTTTCATATTTATAATCATTAAAAAATATGCAAACAAGACAGAATAATAACATTATTTTGAACAAGACATGATGATACAATTGAAATGATAGAAACTTGGAGAATGATGGAATGAAAGATAGTGAATTTCAAAGAATTGTATGCAAGGATTCGATATACCTTTTCTTATCAAGCAGAGATAAGTCTGTGTTTATTCCATTTTTGAAATCATTCTATTTATTTCTTTACAATCAAGTCCTTCAGATAAACCATTTTGAAATTCCTTAAAGTGATAGTTTTGAATAGCGTATATTTCGTTTCAAAGTTTATATTCTATATATTCAATTATTTCTTTCTCATTTTCACATGGTTAAAATCTTATTGATTAAAGTATTGATCAATTAATCCGTCATTTGAGAAATCGTATTAAATTGAAGTATTTTTAAACTTTTAATTATATATGCATCTCATAATGCCTTTAAGGTGATAAGATTTTGTTCTCAAAGCTGTCTCTGAAGTTGAACGTAAGATTGAAGAATAATTGACTCTATTGCCCATTGTTGAAATAAAGCACTGGTCTATCTCATTAATTGATTTTGGTATATGGTTTCATTGTTTCAAGTTTTGAATTATGCTTTTATTTCATCTAATCCAGTTCATATTTTCAATCTTATCAAATATTAAATACATTACATTTCATTACCACATATATTTTTAGTTTCGTGATCTTATTAGCTCATTGAGTGGCAGGAATTGAAGTTATCAGTTATCCATTATAGGAAACTTTTAGAAGACTTTGAAGACAGGTTTTAAAGTGCAAGCCAACCGGCCTTGGTTCTATGGAATCATAATTGTAGAAGGTTGTCTAAACCTCATTCGTTGGAAAATTGATCGTATTTATCTTCATTGGATAAACGATATCCATTAGGAGTCCAATCTGTCGATTTGAGCACCAACACACCATATTTATTTCCTTGAGAAACAGATGAAATATTGTAGCACACAACTGGAAGAGGGGGGGTGTACCAATTGTATCCAAAAATCCACAAATTAAACAAAACTTCAACCCTAACTTCAAATCTGATAAATTAACAATGAAGCACAAATCCACAAGGCATCAAGAACAAATAACACCAAACTTTTTATCATGGAAACCTGGTCAAGGGAAAAACCACATTAAAATAACTATACCCTATTAGGAGTATTACAATGGGAATGTACATGTATTTAGGCATATTTCCTAGAGATCACTACTCTAAATACAAAAATGATTCCTACCTTGGGAAGGCTCACTGCCTTACAAATATGTGGACAATAATTCAAAGATCATGAAATAGATAATAGCATCTTCAACATGCCTAGATCAGTTCCACTTAAGTACAAATTTCTTTTCCACACTAGATCAATATTCACACATCTCTATCTTATCTTATCATCCACACACTCTAGCACATGATCAACAAATGAATACAATTATTTTTATACAAATCATCAACCTTGAAAGAATAAAAAAGGTTAAATAAAATCTCACCACCTAATTATAAAATATAACCATGCATAATACAATAATGAATGAAAACTAATGAATGATGGATAATACATAACACAGTTCAATAAAACCATCATTGAACACACTAAACATTCAATAATCACACCTTGATCATCCACAACATGCTACAACACCAAGTCGACCAAGAACATGAAGAAAATGAACCCACAAACCAAAAATCACCAAATATGATCACCTTGATGTTTGTAAACCAACAACACAATAGGAGCATGATCTAGAAACATCCACAAGAATCATGAATTATCACAAGAATATCCATATTAACTCAAATCACTAGAATCATCAAAATCATCATACCAAACCTCAAGAACACCACTAGTAACCTCTATCAATCAAGAAAAAATAGCTTGAAAGCGTGCATATCATAAACCAATCAAGTTGAGGACTTACCCAAACATGATACACAAATCCACATAAGAAAATATAGCAATGTGGATCACTGATCCAAATATTGTCACATTATCACCTCTGAACGTCTAAAATACAAGTCTCAATATAGAAACTCATAACTTACTCAAATCATTATGTGAACCTATGAAAGTTCAACTGAATAAACTAAAGAAAAACCTCTACACAACACACACATTCGCATACACTTATCTTCAACACAACATCAATATTGAACAAAATAACTCACTTAATATCATAGGAACATTGTCTTAAATAAATAAATATGTTGACATCAATGACAAAACATCAATGACAACATATATATATGCATATTTTTTTCAACAATCTCCTTCTTTGGTATTGATGACAATATATGATGTGAAAAACAATCAATGTCAAAGAAATCAAATCAACAGATCTAACAACAATATCTCCTTACTAAAATTTTCTCCCCCTTGCTTTTTCACATGAATATCTCTTCCCCTTTGACATCAATTACAAAGGCACATATATGCAATTAAAATAGAGGCCAAAAATATGAACATCAAGCTCACTAAACTCAAGATTGACTACTCCCCCTGAGTAGTAGCCACCAAACACCAATCCAGATCACAAGATATCTCTTTTAATTCCACTAGATAGATAAAAATCAATGCACCTTAATTTTGAATAGGATGGGAAATCACCCTTAGCTTGCCTATGAGATACTCAAAAGAGTCTTTAGGAAAAGGCTTCATGAAAACATCTATTATATGTTCCTTAGTAGGCAGATACTCCAATCTAAATTTCTTTTCATTAACCTTTTTCTCTCAAAAAGTGAAACTTGATAGATTTATGCTTTGTCTTTGAATGCAACAATGGACTCTTAGAAATGTTAATAGTACTTGAATTGTCACTCTAGATAGAAATAGGTTCATCATATTCTACTATGATATCTTTCAACATTTGTTTCATCCATACCACTTGAGTACAATTGATTGCAGTAGAAACATATTCTGCCTTTGTAGTAGATTGTGAAATACAATTTTTATTTTTTCTCAACCATGAAACTAATCTCTTACCCAAGAAAAATGCACCACCACTAGTACTCTTTCTATCATCCAAATTAATTTCCCAATCAACATCAATAAAAGCACTCAAGGTAAAATCATCATATTTGAATATTCTTTTAACAACAACCATATGAGATTCCTTCCCCTGGGATCCTAGACCAACCATCTTGTTGAGGCTATGGGAGCTTATCAGGATTTAATGTTTGAAAGAGATCTTAAATGTTGCAGGGTGTGGATTGATGGGGACTCTAAAAATATCATCACGTTCCTCAAGGGTCTAAGAATGGCCTCTTGGACTATTAATAATTTAATTTTTTCATCTATAAACATTATAAAAACCTTTGATATATATCATATTTCTCATTCTTATCGGGAAGTTAATGGCATGGCAGATTGGCTTGCCAATGCTAGTGTCAAAGCTGATTCAAAGATGACATGGATGGGTGAAGGAAATTTTAATACTGAGGCAAAATCCATTCTTAATTTTGATCACACCCACGTTAAAGTGGGAAAAATATCCACAAGTCCCAACGATGGAAAACACTAAGTGTTGCAATATGGTAAATTATGGCAGTTTTTCCCTCGAAAGGGTGGATAGTAATCATGATTTGGCCTCGCATGTTTTATGGGTCCTGAGTGCCTTCATTTTCATTATGAACATTAGTCTCTGGGGTTTCATTGTGCTTCATTCGAATTAAAGGTGGCAACTGGGATTTTTTGAAGAAAAATGAGAAAGCTAGTATAGGACGTGATAGGAAGAGAATGGAGCCCTTGTAGTGTTTATATTGGAAGGATAAACCTATGGTTTTGCATCTTCTTAGAAGGGGAAATCTGACTAACTATATGTAGCATCTCCATGGTTGAAACCCTTTTGTCACCAAAATCTTTAAGAAAGAGTGGAAGAATGGTAAAATCATCATTGTTGGTAGGACTGTCAAAGTTGATGAGGGGGTTATTGTGGAGGTTATTATGGAGGTTATGGATCTATCTTTAGAAAGAATGAACTTCTATAGAGATAGAAAGCTCACTGACTCTACTGTCAATCTCTTCCCCAAGGAAGAAGATGAAAAAAAAAGCTTGTCAGAATCAATAAGACCTAATATGCGCCCAAGGCTATCAAAATGGTATGTAGACAAGTATTTTTTTCCATTATGTAGTATATTACCCTTGATGGTAGGTTTATGAAGGAATATGGGTAGCATTTTTCTTTACTCAGCCATTTTCAGCATGATGCCAAAGTTTCTTTTCCTCACTATCTATTATGCTCTATGAATTCTAGTATTGAAGATTTAAGGGCTAACCCAAGCTATGGTAACCCTTCTCTTCATGAAGAGCTTATGCTCTTAATTTATGAACATTTTAATGTTATTGTTATTGATCATCATGTGTTGGGTAATGTTGATTCAGAGGATGAGAATCTTAACATGGAGGAAGGTGATGATGATGGTTGGGACACTAATGTTGAATAAATTATGGTTTCTTCTACCCTTATGAAGAACCCTAAGAAGGATGGGAAGGGTAAAGTTTCTTCTATTCCTAAGAAGGGAAAAACATAGAAAAATTGAAGCGGAGGAGAAAATATTGACTGAGGAAGAAGATGAGGAGATGGAGCGATGAGATAATGATGTGGGGCTTCCCCCCTAAGAAACATAAAAGAAAAGGTGGATCCCTTATTATTCAAGCAGGTAAAGATAAGGCTCTTACACCTTCTTTGTCCACCAAGAAACCTATGAATCCCACTCATGGAGATAGAAAACTAAAAAATGTAGAGTTTCATAAGGAGGTTTATGTTTCCCCTCTTGGTTTTGAGGAGTTGGAAGTGGAAGATATGGATGTCAGAGATGTTGTGGTGAAGGGAATAAGATTTAGGATGTTCTTTTCTTTGTAATAAGGAGATGGATCCTTGAGATCATCCTCCAGGTGTTTTGATCCACTTTGTGTGGTCAAAGATCCCTAAGGTACATCTATAAACCTTGGGATACCTTAGTCCAATTGGATCTTGCATTGTCATTTATTAGGTGTGATTAGGAGTTTTAGGTGTTTTAGGAGTTTGGTTATTATTTCAAGTGATTTTGGATCACTTTGGTCATTTTTGATCATCCTAAGATGATAGGACTCCATTTGTAGTCAATGGGGTTCAAAAGGGTACAAAATGAAAAAAATGTTGTAATGTTGTCAATGTACTTGAGCAACTTTTTCCAAAAGTTGCTCAAGAAGTTCAAATTTGGTTTCCAATGGTCATAATCATCCATGGATCAGTTGGAACTATAATTTTAAGGAATTTAGAACATGTTGAATCCTCTCCAATGGGGTTAGACAATGTATGTTGAAGTTTTGATACATTTTGAATAAGAATTACCATATTTCTTGAGCATTTATTGATGGTGCAGATTTTTAAAAATTGATAGGACTGAACAATTTACATGATCAAATAGAATTTTGAATCTAGTTTCCAGAACATTTTGTTTTTCCTCATTTGGTGTTGATTTGCTAAAGTTATAAATAATTTGGTGGAGACAGCCTAGGAAGACACCAAATCCAGGCCCATTGTACAAATGGAGCCCTAAATTTACATTTCACTGGTTAAATTCCATGGCCACTTGGGAAATACAAGTTAGGGATGTATTTGTAATTATTTTGGAGGCTCAGGTCAAGATTTGGAGGTTTGGTCTTTTTGGCATCAAGCCCTGGGCTAAATATCCCTATGTATTTATCCAGTCAAGCATGTACAATAGTGTGCAGATGATAAATTTTATTTGAAGGATAAATTTAAGGGTTGATAAATACCATTTTAAGTTAGGAGAAGACTTCCCAAACCCTGCATCCATTTTGTGAACCCATCCTTAACCACTTGCTTTGTAATCCAAGCCTAATTTGACCAATTAGGTATGTGAAATTTGTAAGGGTTTAGTGGTATTGGAGTAGAATTGGACTTTAGGACTTTGGGTATTTTAGTAAATCCATAAAGGGTACTTGAAAACATCCTTGTTTCATCATGTTCCTTCCATGATCAAAAGTTATCTTAGAATAACCACTTGGAAAAGGCTACAAGGATCCATAGGTCAGTAAAGGATCTTGGCATTGTGAGTGTTGAGGAGTCAAATGGTTGGGTGATCCCATGTATAAAGAGCCTAAGTAAGGTGTTTCAACCCTTATATTAGTTGGTTGAAGCCAGTGGTGAAGATTTTTACATTTTGGCTTAATTTAGGGCCCATTTATTTCACGGAATTGACTAGGAATTGGCATTTTTGAATTCCCAAAATGTTCAATTCCCTGTTTGGTTCCAAAATTAAAAATTGGAATAGGGTTATGCGAATACTAATTTTGGGTCATTTGAGCATTCCACAATTCCCTCTTCAGACCTGGAATTGGAATTTAAAAGTGGAATTGGAATTGAGAGTATTATTTTGGGAAGGAAAATGCATTCTCATTTTTGTGTCAATAATATATATTATATTGCTATAAGGATGTATATATATATATACATGTGTGTATATATACACATGAGTATATTTACATATGAGTGTATATACACACACATATATATACACATGTGTATATATACATGTGTGTATATATACACATGTATATACATATATGTATATACACTTGTGTGTATATACAAACATGTGTGTATATCTATATGTGTGTATGTGTGTATATGTTTGATATGTGTATGTATATACACAAATGTGTGTATATATATATAAATATGTTTGTGTATACACACACATGCGTGTATGTGTATATATATACACATGTGTGTATATGTGTATATACATACATGTATGTGTATATATATGTGTGTGTGTGTATACACACATGTGTATGTGTATATATATACATGTGTATATGTATATATACACATGTATATATATGTATGTGTGTATATACACACACATGTGTGTATATACACACATGTGTATATATACATGTGTGTGCATGTATATACATATGTGTATATATACATACATGTATGTGTGTATATATGTGTGTATATATACATATGTGTGTGTATATACACACATGTGTGTGTATGTATACACATATGTGTATGTGTATATATACATATGTGTATATATACATGTGTGTGTATATATACACATGTGTATATATACATGTGTGTATATATATATGTGTATATACATGTATGTGTATATACACACATGTGTGTATATACACACATGTGTATATATATACACATATGTGTGTATATACATGTATGTGTATATACACACATGTGTGTATATATACACATATGTGTGTATATACACACATGTGTGTATATATACATAGATGTGTGTATATACACACATGTGTGTATATCTATGTGTATGTGTGTATATATACATGCATGTGTGTGTATATACACACATGTGTGTGTATATGTGTATGTGTGCAAAAACAAAATTCCAACTCCAATTCCAGTTTTGTGGAACCAAACGTAGAATCTGCATCTTCTCAATCATCTTCCAGGTGAACCAAATAGGATAAGCCCATATTCTAGATTTCGTTTTGAGAATAGCAAAATTCCAGAATTGACAATTCCAGCATGCACAAATGGGCCCTTAGGGAAAGTGTCCCTAAGTCACAATTCGAGAGGAACTTGAACAAAACCCTTGGGAGTTGAATTGGGGTAAGAAAGGAAGAAAGACCTCATAGATAGTTTGGTATCCATCATATTTCAAGGTTGTGGAGTTTAATTGTACCAAGACCAAGGTTCAAGAGTTGTGGAAGAGATTGTTTATCTCTTTGTCTTCTTGTTGTGCTATCTGCATCAGGTGGTCTTAGAGCACTAGGAATGTTCTTTGGTAAGGAATTTGCACTATGGGAGATAGGCAAGAAGACCAAGGGGAAGAATAAGTCCCCTCAAGGATAACCAATGTGGAATTGGAAAAGATAGTGAGAGAAAAAGTTGTTAGAGATTTGAGGCTTGAATTAGAGATAGAGAGGTTGAAAAGAAACCAATGAAGAATTTTTGCAGAGGAGTCTAAAGAAGAAGAAGAAGAGGCTCTCATCCATGATAGACGAGAGATTTCTGCTAATCAAAGACCCCTTCTAGAAGCCCTTCAAATGGAAGGAAGGAAAGACAAGATTGATCTACCCATATTTACTGGCAAAATGGATCTAGAAGAGTGCATGGACTAGATTGAAGCTTTGGATAGTTATTTTGAATGAGAAGAGGTATATGAAGGACCGAAGGTGAAGTTGGGAAAATCCAAGATGAAGGGTCCAACCCTGTGTTGGTTAAAATTCTTACAAAGTGAAAGGGTATAAGAAGGGAAGAATCACATCACTACCTGGAGGAGGATGGTGATCGAGACCAAGAGACAATTTGTCCCTAAGGAATATGAAGTGTTCCTACATAAGAAACTTTAGAATCTAAAATAGAAAGACTTGGATGTTAGTGCTTACACTAAGGAGTTCCATAGAATGACCCTCAAAGAAAAGATACCAGAGAATGAGTGGCAAAATTTGGCTAGATACCTGAATGATCTCAAGTTCAATATCCGAGATGAACTCAGTTTGTTTAACCCTATGACTGTAGATAAGTGCTATCAAATGGCACTAAGGGTTGAAGAGAAGAAAAGGATAAAGGGAGAACAAAATAACAGAGGTAGAGGGAAAAATTTCAGAGGGAGAGGTAGGTTCAATGGTAGGAGATCATTTCCCAAGATCCAAGTTGAATATGGTAATCAGGAATCAGAGGGAGAGTCAAGTAGCAGAGGTACTTTAAGAGGTAGAAGGTCAAACAATAGGGGAAATTTTGGTGGAAGAGGACGTAGTCTCTTCACTGGTAAATGCTTCACTTGTAAGAAGATTGGGCATCAATCCTTTAGGTTTCCTTAGAATCTTGGTACAAACAAGAAAGAAGGAGATAGGAGGGTTCAATTGACACAAGAAGATGATAGTCAAAGTGTATCCTCTTACCACACAAAAACATCAAGGCCTGCAAATTCAGAGCAAGGTGAATGAATCATGATGCAAATAACTCTCTTAAGAGTACCTACAACCTTAGAGCCACCTCAAAGGAAGTCACTGTCCAGGAAAAGTTGTAAGGTGAACAATAAGGTATACAATGTTATTCTTGATTCTAGATCCATAGATAATATTGCATCCAAAGAGTTGGTTGATAAGTTAAAAATTCAAATAATCCCTCATCCATTTCCTTATAACTCTTCATGGTTGAAAAGGAAAAGAAAACTCTTATTTGTGAACAAGTTTGGGTAAAATTTAATATAGGAGAATATGTAGACAAAGTTTTGTATGATATCATAGAGATGGATGCATGTCACCTATTGTTAGGAAGGCCCTGGAAATTTGATGTTAGTGATAAAAATGATGGGAGAACCAATGTATATACCATAAACAATGGTGGTATTGAGTATATCATGAATCTACTTCTTGATGATCGAAAAGAAAAACATTTTGTGAGTAGTGTCTTGTGTGTAGGCAAGGAGTTATGAAAGTATTGAAGGAGAAGGATGCACCTTGTTTTGCATTGGTTGTGAGACCTAAAAGGACACCCTTAGAGAAGCTCAAAGTCAAAACCATAGGTAGAGATGTAGGTCCTAAAGAAGTTGAAGCATTGTTGGACCAGTACAGTGGTATAATTGCAAAAAGTACTATAGAGAATTTACCACCTCAGAGGGAAGTAAATCATTCCATAGACCTCATACCAGGGGCCACACTCCCAAATAAGGAAGCCTATAAAATGACCCTTGAATAGAAAAAATAAATAGCAAGACAGATTGAAGATTTACTTTCCAAAGGGTTCATTAGGAAGAGTGTGAGTCCATGTCCAGTCTCTGTAGTCCTAGCACCTAAGAAGGAGGGTACATGGAGACTATGTATGGATTCTAGGGAAATCAATAGGATAACCATAAGATATAGGTTTCCTATTCCTAGAATAGAGGATATATTAGATTTCTTAGGAGGTGCAAGTTATTATTCCAAGGTTGATCTCAAGAGTGGCTACCATTAGATAAGGATAAGGGGTGGAGATGAGTGGAAGACAATGTTCAAGACCACTGAGGGCCTTTATGAATGGCTTGTAATACCTTTTGATCTATCAAATGCTCCAAGTACATTTATGAGGCTTATGAATGAAGTCTTAAAGCCTTTTCTTAACAAATTTGTGATGAACTATAACTGATTGAATGTTTGAAGATAACAAAGTTGATGATCACTGAGATGCTGAAAGTTAATGCAAGACATTAAATTAGTTAATGTATTATATTGTCATTGATGTCAACTTGAAATAATCTTATTGGTCATATACATATTTTCAAATGCTTCAAAGAGCCAAAGAGATAAAGGTTATGTAATTAGTAATGCATAAAAGTTTAGTATACACCAAGTGACAGCAAACACCGACGGACATTGCACACTGACAGATAGAGAACCCTGAGAAGAGTCATAGTGATAATCGAGCAAGCATTACTGAGAAAAACCAAAGTGATGCCTGAGTAGAACTAAAGGTCACAGTGTTTCCTGATGAACAGACAACCCCGATGGTCAGAGATACCCAAGGACAACTGAAGGCAAGACCAAGAAAACAAGGAGTTAAACACCAATCAGAATTGAAGTTCAGAAATGAAAAAAGACTTAACTGGTAGGAGATAAATATAGAGTGAACTATTTGATTACATTGACCAATTAAAAGCTAAAGATAAGAAGGATATTTAAAGAATATTTTATTCCAGTCATCAAAAAGAAATTCACGGGATAAAATGAAAGCAAGCTTTAAAGAAAGAATGACGAGATTTGCGGATCACGTCAAGAAAAAGAAAGACAAGGAATTAGAAATGGTAAAATCAAGTCTATAAAAGAGACAAGAAATTCATTATGAAACAGAGGATGCTAAAGAGAATTCTGGTGAAGATAGGAAGTCTTCATATAGATTTGATCAAACAAGCTGAAGAACAAAGCTAAGATTTCTGCAGACATCGAGCAACAGAGAAGCAACAACATTCATCGAGCATAAAGAAGTGGAGAAAAGTAATTGAAGAGAAAATTGATCAGAAGAGGTATTATAAGATTGCAATATATCTGAACATCTTCAAGATTAAGTTGTATTTATGAATAGATCATATACTATTTTAGTTTAACCATTGATTTAGAAAATCTCTTAACATAGTAGGATCCAACCATCCTTTATATATTGAGATACATCCCAAGGAGTATCAAAAAGTTTCTCATGAATACAAGATAGTGAATGCAAGATGTCAAGTGATAAACTATTAGTGATAAATCCTCTAACAAGGTTGCACTTAATATTTTGTTTGTAACCTTTAACAGGCTTGGCTCTTCACCGAGCTTACTTCAGAATAGTGAAAATTTTGGGTTACTGGTCCCAAGTGTTTTTTTTCCCCTAACAGGGTTTCCACGTTAAAAATCCATGTGTCAAATGTGTATATGGTTCATTGCTTTGATTTTTTTCTTTACACATTACTAAAACATGATTGATCGGTAAACACTAAGTTATTTAATGTATTTCGGTAAAGGTTAAGATAAGATAGACTGCTATTTGGTAAAGCTTAAGGAAAGGATTAAAAGTATAAACACCGAGCAGTATATACATGTTAGTTTCACATGAGGGATACATCTTGTAGGACTGAAGATAAATAGAGGTTTATATTTATGGTAAAAATTTTTGGGTTGATCTATTGGATTAATTTTGAAGGCCACTGATTCATCCCCCTCTCAGTTATTCTAACAATTGGTATCAGATCTTGTGTGCTTAGAAAGGGAGTTTAAAGACTCAAGCAAAAGATCAAAAGATGAGAAAAAGGGATGTACCTAAGTTCAACAAAGACAACTTTTCATCATGGCAAAGAAGGATAAGACTCCACCTATCATGTATTAGAAATGATGTCACTCAATACTTAGATACTAAATTTTCTTTACCTACTAGACCTCCAATAGTTGATCAATTGAGAGAAATGCATGAAAACAATTCTATGATGATAGAACTTGCTTCCTCACTCTTCGATGCTGAATTTGAAGATGTCAAATCATGCACCACTACAAAGAAAATGTGGGACAAATGGAAGCTAGTACATGGAGGAGATAAAAATGTGCTAAGAGCTAAGGGAAAAAAGCCTAAGAGGAAGGTTTGATGACCTAAGAATAAAAGAAGGAGAAAAGATCACTTAGTACAATTGCATAATCAAAGAGGTAGTCAATTCTATTCAAGTAGGAGGTGTACTTGAAGAAGAAATAGTGGTAAGTAAAATTCTCAGAACCTTACTACTTGTGTATGCTATTAGAGTATCTTCTATACAAGAAATGAGAATAGTAGAAAATAACAATGTTACTCTAGATAGTTTGACTGGTAGACTTATTTCTTTTGAAATGAATAACTTTGACAACAGTGTTTTACCAACTATTGAGTCTGCATTCAAATCTTCTTTGAAAATAATTAAATCAAGTCATAAACATACTATGAGAAATGATAGTGAAAGTGATAGTGATGACCAAGAACTTGATGAGATTGAAGCACTAATGGCTAGAAGATTGTAGAGAGGCAAAGGCAGATATAGAGGTAAATTACCATTGGTATGTTTTAATTGTAAAGAGATTGGACACCTTGCTTCTAGATGTCTTAACAAAAGAAAAGAAGACAAAAACAATGACAGATCATATGAAAAGAAGTTTGATAGATGTGATGACAGAGATTACCGAAGCAACCGACAATCTAAAAAAAGAGACAACCAAGACTACAAGGACAAAGGAAAGAAAGATTTTTACCTCACTGAGAACAAAGCTGACAATACTGACACCAAATCTGATGAAGATATTGAGGTGGTATTTGTTTCTATGAAAGATGATTCAAACAAAGAAGAAAGGTATGTTGAGACTGCACTCATATCTAAGGTTAGTAAGAATGATGTCTGGATTATTGATAGTGGCTGTACTCACCACATGACTAGAGATAAGGAAAATTTTGAAACTTTTGAGTATTATAATGGTGGATCAGTAAGAATGGGTAATGAATCAGCTTGTTTGGTTGAAGGTAAAGGAACCATAATGTTAAATAATCTGATCAGATGTAAAAATGCATATTGGGTGAAAGGACTTAACTATAATCTATTGAGTGTTTCACAACTGAATAACACAGGACACCGAGTTGCATTTTAGAACAAAGAGGCAAAGATCTTTAATGAATCAGGAAGGTTGATTGGAACTGGTGAACATACAAAAGGTAACCTATTCTATCTTGATGATATTAACACCACTTGTTTAATGGCTAAAAAGGAAGACATATGGTTGTGGCATAAAAGGTTATATCATGTGAATTTTAACAACATGATTAGGATAAGAAATAAAAGGAAAGTAAGAGGCTTACTGAGCATGTCAAATCCCGACCATGTCATGTGTAAGAATTGTCAAAAAGGTAAAATGACAAATTCTAGTTTCAAGAAAAAAACCTACACATCTAATGCTATTCTAGAATTAGTCCATACTGACCTATGTGGACCAATGAGAACAAAGAACTATTATGGTGATAGATACTTCATTCTCTTTGTTGATGATTATTCTAAAATGATGATAGTTATGTTATCAAAAGAGAAATCCAAAGCATTCAAGATGTTTAAATGGTATAAAGCTATAGTTTTAAAAAAAGTGGAAAGGAACTAAAATGTCTAAGATCAGATAGAGGAGGAGAATTTAAATATGATGAATTCACTAACTTTTGTAATGAGCATGGAATTCAAAGACAAGTTTTTGCACCAAGAACACCACAAAAAAATGGGACTGCTGAAAGAAGGAACAAATCCATTTTTGATTGTGCTAGAACACTGATGATTGAGAAAGGCATCACACAAACATTCTAGAGAGAGGATGTCAGCACTGCTGTCTACACATTGAACAAAGTTCAATTAAAAAAAGACACCAATAAGACACCTTATGAGCTATGGTATGGTCATACACCAACTGTAAGTTACTTCAAAAATTTTGGATGTCAATGTTATATTTTGAAAGATGATAGAAATGGAAATCTTGACTCCAAAGGTGAAGAAGGAATCTTTCTAGGTTATTCTACCAAAAGCAAGGCTTATAAATGTCTAGATAAATCCTCTAACAAAATCATTGAAAGTGCAAATGTCAAAGTGGATGAATTTGCTGATAAAAATGATGAGGAAAGTAGAAAGGAACCAAAAGACTACAACATGTTTGTCTAAAGTGAAGAACCTAACACTCTTCTCGAGAAAAAATGTATCACTCCCAAGCAACACAACAATGCACCCTAGCATCAGGCTGTCAACACCAAAAATTAGGAAATTGCTTAAGATGATGCACCGAGCATTGGAGATAAAAATGAAGGCCAAGATGATGATAAAAATGATGAACAAAGAGCTGAACTGGTACTTGCCAAGTATGTCAGAAGACACCATCCATAGAACTAGATCATAGGAGACAAAAGAGCTAGAATGAGAACAAGAAGTAAGTCACTGAACACTAGATGTTTAATTTGTGATTTTGAGCCAAAATATGTTAATACTGCACTTGAAAATGAAGAATGAGTAAGTGCTATGAATGAAGAGATAAAGAAAATTGAGAAGAACAGAACATGGACATTAGTACCTAGACCGAATGACAAGAATGTCATTGGTACCAAATGGCTATTCTGAAACAAGCTAAATGACAATGGAGAAGTCACAAGGAACAAAGAAAGATTAGTATGCAAGGGGTATGCACAAGAAGAAGGTATTGAATATGGAGAAACCTTTGCACCCATTGCTAGACTAGAAGGAGTGAGAATTATACTTGCTTATGCTGCTTACAAAAGATTCAAGGTATACGAAATGGATGTCAAATCTGCATTCCTAAATGGAAAACTAGAAGAAGTATACATTGAACAACCAGAAGGGTTTGTTGATCCTAACAAGAGAAACATGGTTTTTAGACTACACAAAGCCTTGTATGGTTTGAAATAGGCATCAAGAGCATGGTATGAAATACTTCACTCATATCTTATAAGTATTGGATTTGTAAGAACAAGTGAAAATAGTAATCTATATTTAAAAGAAGATACTGATAATAACATTCTGATTGCTGAAATATATGTTGATGATAGCATATTTGGAGGTAATGATATGTTATGCAAATCATTTGATGCTAAAATGAGAAAATATTTTGAGTGTCAATGTTTGGGGAGATTAAATTCTTTCTTGGTCTAAAGACTCTTCAACAAGATGTAGGCATATACATCACACAATCCAAATACATCAAGGAAGTTCTCAAAATATTCAAGATGGAAGAATCCAAGCCAATTGGAACACCTATGGAAACTAGATGCAAGATGACAAAGGAAGACAAGTCAACCAAGGTAAATCAAAACTTATATAGATCAATGGTTGGGAAACTCATGTATGTTGTACATACTATACCAGATATAGCACATGAAGTTGGAATAGTTTCAAGATTCTTTGCTAATCCCAAGGAATCACACATGAATACTGTCAAAAGAATTCTGATATATCTAAAGAATACATAAGACTATGGATTATGGTGTAAAAAGGAAGGAAAATTTGAGCTTCAAGTCTATACAAATGCTGATTAGGTTGGAAAATTAGATGATAGAAAGAGCACAATAGGAAGAGCATTCTTTATGGGTGACAGAATTGTCACATGGATAAGTAAGAAGCAAGGATGCATCTCACAATCTACTACAGAAGAAGAATATGTGGCTGCTCTTGCAAATTGCTCTAACATTGCATGGATCAAGCAATTACTGGAAGGTATGAATATGAAAATTATTGAACCAATGATTATCTATTATTATAGTACAAGTGCAATAAACATTTCAAAGAACCCTGTCATGCATGCTAAGACTAAACATATTTCTATCAAGTATCATTACTTAAGGGAACAAGTGCAAGAGAAAGAGGTGATACTAGAATATGTTCAATCAAAGGAACAATTAGCAGATATATTTACAAAGCCATTTCCTAAAGATACATCTGAGTACCTGAGAAAGAGACTAGGGGTCTGAACCTTGTTTATTGGTCACTGAGCTAACTAGGAGGCTGCATCAGCCTACACATAATTAGAAGATCACTCAAGCTGATGCAAGAAAAGATGTGGACTGCAAATATATATCAGTACACAACAAGGTACGTATCTGCACTGAACACCAAAGTTATTGTATTGCTGATGGAGAGGAAATTCAAGGAATATATTATGAAAAAAAAGAGAGATTTAGTTTGGAATTGTTGTCAAAGGGAGAGATTATATCCATATGAAATATATATCAAAAGTATTCAAAGGGAGAGACAATATATTGTTGTCAAAAGGAAAATAGAAAATAACTATCCATCAAGGAGAGGAATAGTCAAAGGAAGAGAAAACATCAGAGAAAGATTCAAAGAAACATCCATCTAAGGGAGAGAATTGATAAAAGTTAAACACTGCATATCTATCCAAAAAAGGGAGAAGAGATTCTACAAAAAAGGGAGAGAAAAAATTAGAAGTTTCTACACCTATCCATTGAAGGAAATAAAGAATGAAGGGAGTACTCTGCAAGAATCAAATCTAAGCTAGAAGAGCTTACCGAGAGTCAGACATTTGTATTGGTTATAGAAAAATAAGTGTGGTAGAGATTGATGAACTACAACTAATATATTTCATATTGTATTAGTATTATGTAGTATGTTTCCATCAATGCCAAAGGGAGATATTGATGAACTATAACTGATTGAATGTTTGAAGATAAAAAATTTGATGATCACCAAGATGCTAAAAGTTAATGCAAGATATTAAATCAGTTAATGTACTGTATTATCATTAATGTTAACTTGACATACTCTGATTGGTCATATACATATTTTCAAATACTTCAAAGAACCAAAGAGATAAAGGTTATGTTATCAGTAATGCTTAAAAGTTTAGTATACACCAAGTGACAACAAACACCGACAGACAGTGCACACTAACATATAGAGAACCCTGAAAAGAGTCATAGTGATAGCTGAGCAAGATACTTGAGCAGAACTAAAGGTCACGGTGTTGCTCAATGGACAGAAAACCCTGAAGGACAGAGATGCCCAAGGACAACTGAAGTCAAGACCGAGAAAACAAGGAGTTAAACACCGATCAGAACTGAAGTTTAGAAATGACAAAAGACTTAACTATCAGGAGCTAATTATAGAGTTAACTGTTTGATTACATCAACCAGCTAAAAGCTAAAGATAAAAAGGAGATTTAAAGCATGTTTTATTCTAGTTGTCAAGAATAAATTTATGAGATAAAACTAAAGTAATCTTTAAAGCAATAATGGCAAGATTTGTGAATCACGTCAAGAACAAGAAAGTCAAGGACTTAGAAATGGTGAAATCATGTCTATAAAAGAGACAAGCAATTTATTATGAAATAGAGGATGTTAAAGAAAATTTTGGTTAAGATAAGAAGTCTTCATACAGATTTGATCAAACAAGCTAAAGAACAGAGCTAAGATTTCTATGGACATTGAGCAACAGAGAAACAACAAAATTCACTGAGCAAAAAGAAGTGGAGCAAAAGAATTGAAGAGAAATTGATCATAAGAGGTACTATGAGCTTATAATAGATTTGAACATTTGCAAGATTAAGTTGTATTTATGATCATATCATATATTTTTTCAGTTTAACCATTGATTTAGAAAATCTCTTAACAGAGTAGGATCTAACCATCCTTTATATATTGAGATACATCCCAAGGAGTATCAAAAGGTTTCTCATGAAGACAACATAGTGAATGCTATATGTCAAGTGATAAAATGCTAGTGATAAATCCTATAACAAGTTTGCACTTAACAATGTGTTTGTAACCTTTAATAGGGTTGGCTGCTCACTGAGCTCACTTCAGAAGAGTGAAAATTTTGGGTTACCGGTCCCAATTGGTTTTTCCCCTAGCAGGGTTTCCACGTTAAAAATCCATGTGTCAATTGTGTATATGGTTCATTGCTTTGATTTTTTTCTTACACATTACTAAAAGGAGATTGATCAGTAAACACTAAGTTATTTACTATATTTTGATAAAGGTTAAGATAAGATAGATTGCTATTTGGTAAAGCTTAAGGAAAGGATAAAAATTATAAACATCGAGCAGTATATACATGTTACTTTCACACAAGGAATACATCTTATAGGACTAGAGATAACTAGAGGTTTATATTTGTGGTAAAATTTTTGGGTTGATCTATTGAATTAATTTTTGAGGCCACTGATTCACGGCCCCCTTCTTATTTATTCTAACAATTTGTTGTTGTGTATCTTGATGATATTTTAATTTTTAGCAAGAGTAAGGATGAACATCTCAAGCATTTGGATATGGTTTTGAAGAAACTTCATGAGGAATAGTTGAAAGTGAACTTGGAAAAATGTGTATTCCTACAAGAAGAACTTGTGTTCTTAGGATTTGTGACATCAAAGAACACTCACAAGATGGATCTTTCTAAGGTGGAAGAAATCTACAATTGGCCACCACCTACTACTGCTTTAGAGGTAAAAAAATTCATCATTTGTGAAGTTTCTATAGGAAATTTATTAGAAACTTTAGTGGTATATGTAATCCTATCATCAATACTATTAAGGAGGAAGGAAATGTATTTTTGTGTGGACTAATGAGGATAATGAGTTTTTGAAGAAGAATATTGCAGAGAAACCCATCCTAGCTCTACCAAATTTTCATAAGGTGTTCACAGTGGAATGTGATGCAAGCAATAAGGCTATTGGTGGGGTTTTGAGACAAGAAGGGAGACCAGTTGCTTTCTTTTGTGATAAGTTTAATGAAGCAAAGTAGAAGTATTCAACTTATAATCTTGAACTCTATGCCATGGTTCAATCACTTAGAAAATGTTGGCACTACTTGTTTCCAAAGGAATTCATTGTTTTAAATGATAATCATGCTCTTAGTTTTCTAAATAGACAAGAGAAACTACACCATAGACATGCTAAGTGGATGGAATTACTACAATATTATACATTTACCATTAAGAATAAGAAAGGGGTTTTGAATAAGGTTGTTGATGCTTTCAGTAGGAGGTACTTAACTATTCAAACCATTCAGTTGGAAAGTGTTGGAGTTCATGCCCTGAAAGATATGTATGCCATAGATGATGACTTCAAGGAGGCTTACCAAGTTTGTATAGACATGACAAAGAGGTATCATACTAATTTCTCAGATTTCCTTGTGCAAGATGGATTAGTTTTCAAGGGAAATTTTCTTTGTGTACCTAAAGGATCTATAAGAGAGAATATTATGAAACAGAAGAACTGTGGAAGTTTGGCAGGACACTTTGGTGTTGATAAGATGCTAGAACTTGTAAGGAGATTCTACCATTTTCCATAGTTGCAGAAAAATGTCAGGAATTTTGTGGAGATTTGTTTGGTTTTTCAAAAATCCAATGGTCACACATCCAATGTAGGGTTGTACACTCCATTAACAATCCCTTCAAAGCCTTGAGATTTAGTAAGTATGGACTTTGTCTTAGGTCTACCTAAAACAAAAAATGGGTTTGATAGTGTTTATGTGGTAGTAGATAGATTTTCCAAGATCGTGCACTTAATACAATGAAAAACCATTCATGATGCCTCACACATAGCAGGTTTTTTCTTCAAGGAAGTTGTTAGACTCTATGGCTTACCTTTGTCAATAATATCTGATAGAGATCAAAAGTTTTTGGGATACTTTTGGAGAACATTATGGAAAAAGATAGGAACTAAAGTGTCTCTATCCTCTGCATATCATCCATAGTCTGATGGTCAGAAACAAGTCATCAATAGGTGCCTATGTAATCTTTTGAGGTATCTTACTCAGGATTATGGAGCTACTTGGGATTCTATTCTAGCCCAAGTAGAATTCTCTTACTATGATTCTGTCAACAGGAGTACTGGTTTGACTTCTTTCCAAATTGTATATGGTGTTAACCTTAGGGGTGTATTGGAATAGAGATGTCAAGGATATAAATAAGAGGAGTGCTTTGGCTGAGAACTTTGCTAAAGTGATGAAGGATATCCATGAACAGGTGAAGAGAAAATGTTAACATACTTTTGATAAGTATAAACAACATGCAGATAATAAGAGAAGAGATTTGCAACTAAATATAGGAGATATGGTGATGATTCATCTTAAGAAAGAAAGGTTACCTAAGGATAAGTATACTAAACTTATGATGAAGAAACTTGGTCCTTTCAAAATCCTAAGGAAGTGTGGAAATAATGCCTCTAATATTGACTTTCCTTCTCACATTGGTTTGTCTCATATTTTCAATGTTGTTGACATATATGCATTTAAGGGTCTTGGTAGTGATGTTTGTGTTGTAGGTGATCAAGATCTTCAACAAGACAATGATATGAAAGACTTACCCACTCCATCCATTCCTTAGATTGAGTGCATTCTAGATAAGAGGGTGAGTAAAAAAAAGGAGAACTACTTACTATGAGTATTTTGTTAAATGTAAACATCATCCTCTAAAAGATGCCACTTGGATGACCCCTGAATCTATTCAAAACGCTGGCTTCAAACTTGCAGATATCCCAACTCAAGAGACTTGAGTTCATTTTATCTTCAGGAGTATGGTGCAGGGAACCTAATGCATTTGAATAAGATTTAGGATGTTATTTTAATTGTAATAAGGGGATGGATCCTTGAGATAATCCTCCATGTGTTTTGATCCACTTTGTGTGGTCAAGGATCCCTAAGGTACATCTTTAAACCTTGGGATACCTTAGTCCACTTGGGTCTTGCATTTGTATTTATTAGGTGTGATTAGGAGTTTTAGGTGTTTTAGGAGTTTTGTTATTGTTTCAAGTGATTTTGGATCACTTTGGTCATTTTCTATCATTCTGAGATGATAGGACTCCAATTATAGTCATTGGGGTTCAAAAAGTTGCAAAAGGCAAAATATTGCAATGTTGTCAATGTTGCTTGAGCAACATTTTCCAAAAGTTGCTTGAGAAATTCAAATTTGGTTTCCAATGGTCATAACCATCCATGGATTGGTTGGAACTATAATTTGAATGTATTTAGACATGCTGAATCCTCTCCAATGGGGTTTGACAATGTATGTTGAAGTTTTGATGCATTTTCAATAAGAATTAACAGATTTCATAAGCATTTATTGATGGTACGAAAGTGTATGGATTGATATGAATGAACAATTTCCATGATCAAATAGCATTGTAAATCTAGTTTCCAGAATTTTTTTTTCCTCATTTGGTGTTGATTTGCTAAAGTTATAAACAATTTTGGGAGACTGCCTAGGAAGACACTAAATCTAGGCCTGTTGTACAAATGGAGCTCTAACTTGACATTTCACAAGTGAAATTCCATGGAAACTTGGGAAATGAAAGTTATGGATGTACTTGTAATAATTTTCAAGGCTCAGTTTGAGATCTAGAGGTTTGGTATTTTTGGCATCAAGCCCTAGGCTAAATATCCCTATGTAATTAGCCAATCAAGCATGTAGAGTTGTGTGTAGACAAGAAATTTGATTGGAAGGATCAATTTAAGGGCTGATTTAGACCATTTGGAGTTAGGTTAAGACTTACCAAACCCTGCATCCATTTCGTGAGCCCATCCTTAACCACTTGCTTTGTAATCCAAGACTAATCTGACCAATTAGGTCTGTGAACTTTGTAAGGATTTAGTGGTGCTAGAGTAGAGTTGGAATTTATGACTTTTTGGATTTTAGTAACTCCATAAAGGGTACTTGAAAACATCCTTCTTTCATCCTATTCCTTTCATGATCAAAAGTGTCTTAGAAAACCCACTTAGAAAAGGCTACAAGGATCCATATGTTAGTAAAGGATCTTAGCATTGTGAGTGTTGAGGATTCAAATGGTTGGGTGATCCCATGTATACAAAGCCTAAGTAAGGTCTTCCAACCATTAGATTTATTGGTTGAATCCACTAGTGAATATTTTCACATTTTGGCTTAGTTTAAGGAAAGTGTCCCTAAGTCACAATTTGAGAGGAACTTGAACAAAACCCTTCGGTGTTGAATTAGGGTAAGAAAGGCATGAAGACCTCATAGATAGTTTGGTATCCATCATATTGAAATGTTGGTGGAGTTTAATTGTACCAATACAAAGGTTGAAGAGTTGTGGAAGAGATTGTTTATCTCTTTGTCTTCTGGTTGTGATCTCTACATCATGCTGCTGATTTGAGCGAGTTGGACTGATATAATGAGGAGCCTTCTTTGGGTGTTTTTTAGATGGATAAGGAAGGAGCTATGGAATTTTATAGGCTCATTAGGTGGATAATTCATGAGGTTAAGGAGATTAATATCAAGCAAAGGGCCCTCTCTAGTAGGCTAGATAGCTTACAGTCCTCTGATGTGGCTAAGGACATAGGCATCATTCTGGGTAGTTTTAATGAAATTTGGACAGTTATGGAATAAGCCTCAACCCTGGATAATATCACCCATGTGGTGAAGGGTTTCAAAAGCATCAAGAATAAAAATGAAAATAAATTTGGGGAAATTGTGTCTAGGGTCTCAAAAATGGAGACCAGCCTGATGAAAATTGGAGAACAAAGCTACAAAATCCTAAAGATTTTTGTTCAACACCTGAAGATTATAGTTGTGAAGTTGGAGAAGATTGATCAAGCCATAGTCATTGAGGAGGTTAAGGGAGACAAGGACATTGGCTCTGAGGAAATTTATGGACCTGGTAAGAGGATTCGTGCTAGCATAACAAAGAAATATCAGAAGCGAAATAAGGACATTGAAGATCTTAAGAGTATTTTTGTTGAGATGAAAAAGTTGGAGCTAGAAGCTTTTGAGATTCTTAAAAACATCACTTCATTTTTTTGTGGTCTTCAGTCTTGCTGCTATATTTTTGTTGCTCTTTGGTCATTTGCTGGCTCTTTGTGCCAACTTAGTTTTATGTTAACAAATTTGTCTTGGTTTCATTTTAGTGGACTTTAATGCTCATATCTATGTAATTTCTATATAATGGGTTTTGGGTCCCTAAAACATGTGTTTACTTAATAAAAAAACAACATGATATTCCTTAGGGTTTTCTTGAAATTTAACAAAAATACATACAACACTCATGATATTAGGTCTGGTCTGAATCAAATGAAGAAATCCACCTATGATAGATCAATATATAGTTTGATTTCCTTTAGTAGAATCATCATCCTTTTTCAACTTGCATATGGTTTGTTGGTTCCTCTTCTTTCTACCCCTGATTCTAAATGGTAAAATCAAATTTTAATCTCAAAAATAGAAAATATACAACATTATCAACAAATCAATGACAAGTACAACCAACATATACAAGACATACCCATATTATCTTTTTGCACTTTGAGCTCCACAAAAATCAGATGGGTGCACCTATGACACATCTACCTAATCAAATTACTCAACACATTTCCTTTGTAGATGCAAAAATTGTGGATAATTCTCAAAAGGTCAAATTCATTCTGTGAACTCAAGAAATAACTTATACTTAAGAAAAAAATAGAGTTTATAATTTCAATATGCTCACCAACTTATATTACCTATCAATTATGACCAGTGCTTAATCCTAGGGTTATAGAGTCATTAAAAATAACATATGTTTGATAACTTCATCTATCATATACAACATTGAAATCTATAAGAATATATATGTCTAATATACAAATTCTTCACACATATTAAACACCATCATCAAATTTGTATTTACATTTAAATTTCACAGTAATCATCTTCAACATAATTAATTGTTTCCCTGAAAGAAAGAAAAAGATAAAAATCTCAATATCTACCATACATATAGATGAATTAAAAATATTACTTGAATATATATTCGATTCATATGAAATTTTAAATCACATACAAAGACAATAGTATATGCTAATTTATGATTTCAATTTTTTCTTAAAGCTACCAAGACATAGTTCATACATCTACCAGACATAGCTCATATGACTCATACCCTATTTCATATTACTTATCCTTCTAAAAGAAAACAATTTGGGAGCCCTTATCAAGTGGTCTTGGAATCCATTTTATAACACAATGGATGCAGCATGCTTCGAATCACGTGATCAAAATTTGATTTGGGTTCAGTTTAAATTCCCTCCAAAATATTACAACCCAAAAAATAAACCTGAGGGAAACCCAAGACAATTGCTAGAAAAGAAAACATAAATTTTGAATTTGTAGCAATTATATCTTCAACCTCCTTGGTGATGCAGAATAAAAGAATAAACTGGAAAGTCAAATGTGACAGGAACAAAGGCTGAGTCATTTCTTCATCTTCTAGATTAGTTAAAATTTTAAATACATAGGACAATCAAAGCTTATATTCAGAAAAGGTAAGGTGTCCACCTAATGTAACTGATCAACAACATTAAGCCATATCAACACAAAACAAAAGAATCATGCATAAGAAAAAAATGAAAGAACAAATTTCTCTCTATTCAGTTTGACCCTTCTTTTCTTTGACAAATATCTCCCATTTTTTAACTTCCTTGTCTCTAAGCCAGTTAAAAATTTTCAATTGTTTGAGCTGACTCAAAATTTTTGTCCAACTAGAATCCATTATTGCACACATATCTGATATAAACTTTATAAAGTTAACCTCATCTCTAAGCATTGCATCCAACATAATATTAAATTTAGATAAGTCTACATCATCATCACTACAAAGAATAGTCTTAATATTGAGAGAAATCAAATCAAATTCTCCACTCGAGTGTTCAATAGACTTGACATTATTATTTTTGTCATAGATAGAAGGGATCAATGAGTAGAAACCATCAACAAATGATTTAATTTTCCATTTAATCAAGTGTCCCTTACCCTTGAAGAATGGCAACAGTGAATTCAAAAAATTCACTTTGTCTTTTGTTTCTTCTATAGTTGCTGGCATGCCATCCCTATACAACAAGGTTGTTTCCAATTGTCCCATTATCATGTTTTCAGCTGACCATTTTAAGTAGGAGATCTAAGAACACAACGATCTCAACACAAAATTTCCCTATTTAAATTAATGATACACAATGCCCATGAACAATACACAATTCCATCACAATTATTTTGATACAATGTTCCACAATCTACATCAAAATAGAGATACCCTTATTTTGCATTAATTCTTCTAGATTCTCAATGCTACCTACAAACTCTTCTAATATCAATTCCACATCGTCAGGTATTGACTTTTCACTTGAAACAGGTTGGTTATCAACCCGTTGAACTAAAGAAATAATAGGAGGATATGAAGTATAACTTTCTAGCTCTTTTGTCAAATCAACATTTGCAATCAAGACATATTCATACTTTTTGGCTAAGGTAATCATATCTAGATATATTTCATGGTTTTTATTCTCCATATCCTCAACTTTTACTTTCTTCATAAATGAAACATGAGAAATAAAATCAACAACCTCCACAAAAGAAGTATTTTGAATAGTTTTGAATATTGCATCTCCCCCTTTCTCTTCTCCTATATTGATCATGTGGGTTTTATGAGTAGAGGGGGAACAAGATCAAATTGCCAATGTTTTTTTTATTTAGGATCAAATCCTGATCCTCTTAGGAACTCCCCAAATTCATACTCTAAGTTGAAAATAGGTTCATCTTGCTTTATAACCTGATTAATAAGGAAAGTAGACTGCAAATCCCAACCAAGAATTAAAAGCATACTCCTACTCATGACCAATGCTCTGGCTTGTTCAACTATTAATTGCATAGAATCTGGGTCAAACTATTGTAGTGGAATTAGTACTTTTTTGTCAGAGTTGGTACCTTCCTCATTTGGGTTTATTTGTCTTCTCAATTCCATACCTTTTCACTTAACAAGGAAAAATTTAAACTCATCAGTATGAATTAAAGTAGTGTCATTTCAAAAGTCTTGAGATATTACCTCCCTATCATCAATCACTTTAGCCAAAGGAAAATCATTACCTTCTGATCTTTCCTTCTCTTTTCCTTTTAGCTTCCTTTTCACTTCCATGGTATATTTGTCAATCCTATCAGAAATCACCTAGGACACATCTTTTGTTGGAAATACAATAATGGGAAAGCAAGATACTGAGAGGGGGGGTGAATCAGATCTTTAAAATTAAACACTTAAAACAAGTTGATCCACATTCATATATAAATGAATCTAATGTAATCTTAGATAGCATCCACACCATGAAACAAATAACACATAACACAACAATTTGGTAACCTAGAAACCCAAATAGGTAAAATTGGGGTGGGGATGACACCCATAAAAGTCTCCACTACTATAGTAATAAAGTGTACCTATTAAGGTTACAATGTTTGATTACAAAATGTAATCTACCCTGTTAAAGGTCTGCTCTATTAAAAGCTTCAGATCATTACAATCTACCTTGTTAAAGGATTTAAACTTACA
>MU227908.1:369828-383472 GCA_018584345.1 Thuja plicata
CTGCATTTGACACTCAGGTCGAGTAGAGTTAGTGAAAACTCAGAATTGCCTAGTACAATAGGACTTTGATGATTTAGAAGAATGACAAATGCAACAAAATTGGTTAGGGTTGCAAGATGCCAATTTTAGGGTGTTACAGAAGGTAGAGGCATGTGTCCTTCCTTCTTACATATGTCAAATTCCTTGCAAGGAAGAGACTCCACTAACTTGGAGGAAGTGAGGGTCTTTCCCTTTCCCCTAATTTTCGCCACTATCAAAGAAAGGCATTAAAGAAGGCCTAGAAAAGATGTTATGACACCCAAAACAAGGAAAAAAAACCCCTAAACCATAGTACTACATGAAAAATAGATAATATTAACTCTAACTACCTCAAAGGACTAAATTTAACCCTCCAAAAGCCCCCTCAAAGTTTGCATTCGAATTTCAAGGATAACACTCATGACTTGGGTTATCAAGGAAACTTACCACCCATGGTAACTCTACAACCTAGCCTAGGGTAAAACTCAACTCAAAGATCCACATAGGCATGCCATGTCACAACACATGTGTCAATTGACTCTAAAAAATCACATCACATTTACACCATGGCATGTTGTAAAATAAAATTACAAAATTAAAGGAATAAATTTACAACCATGCAAAAGAACACATTTACAAAATAATCAAATTTACAATTAGGTTATTGTCCCTTTAGGGATAACCTTGGCCTCACAAGGATTTTCACAATTTATCCTAAACTTGTTTTCTCAATTGAAACCATGGTTATTCCTCTTGCACACTTGAACAGAGCATCAGTAGTTCAAGAATGAAAACAAATATTCATGATGTTTCACATTATAATATATTCCTTTAACCAAATTTACTACATTGCTATTCAGAAAACTAGATCAATCCTGAACATTTAACTAATAATTCCTATTACAATGAAATCTCTTATCTAACCTACCAATATAAGGAATTTGTAGAATTTAAAACAAAGATCACTTTTATATGTCATAAGATCATAATGCAATATCAAACAGAATGAAAAAAACTATATCATGTCATCAAGGATTGAGAATCATATATATATATTCATCTAAGAGTCATTGAAGTAGAGTCATCATAAGATATCTATACTATAAAAGGTCCAAAATAAAATATGTCCTCCAAATAAATATGATATAATAGTATCAACTCTAAAATGGATGGTGGGGGTAGGACCTCACAAGAGTATTATACTCCTTCAACATTATCTCTATTATTTTAGGAGTCAAATCAGGATTAAAAAAACATGAAAGCTATGGTCAATCTCTCTCAACCTATCTTCACACATCATCAAATCATTCCACTTACATCTTTGATCTTGTATTTCAGATTCCAGGGTAAGAGTCCTCACTATATCCTCATCATTAAGTGGTTCATGTGAAGGAATTGACACCCATCTAATAATTTTTCCAAAGGTTGTTGTGACAAATGATTCTAGATCATAGAATCTTGTAAAGGTGGTAGTCATTCTGTATTGTTTAAGAAAATTGTTAAGCTCTTCAAGAGCTTTCTTCCTCACCAAAAAATCTAGAACATTTCACAACCTAACCAAGAATGTACCTATTTTCTTCTAGTGCAAGTATTCCTTCTCAACTAAGAACAATTGCATCATGAATTTCATCATAACTATTCTAGGGGTACAAAAATAGGGATGAACTAAGGTGGTTGAGGACATCCATAGATCCTGATTATTGTAAATTTATCAAAGAATAAAAAATCTCCCCAATTATATGAAATATGGCATTTTGGAATGGTTTGATAAGGCCTCAATAATCTCCTAACCATGACATCTAATATCTCCCTCTTCACACCAAGTAGATCCATAATTGGGGATGCAATCCAACTCTTGAAGTAAAAATACAAGAAGAATAACCCATATCCCAAACCCTAGTACATAATTGCACACGTAATGGTTCATCATAATTATACTCTTTTATTAAAATAATTCTTTTATTCATAGCTTCAGAATTGTAAAAGAGTATAAGATGACATAGAATTGAATAGAACTTAAAGTCTATTAATTTGGGATTATTTTGTATTTCCACTAATCCCTCATGCAGAGCCTTAACTAGATATCCAATAAAATCATAGTCATTGTTGACCTTAGGGTTTTGAATTCACATGACCATCATAAAAAGGCCTTTTGGAACCATAGTGTCATGATCAAAGCCTAAAAACTTAAACAACCCATATACCATGTAGGCCATATAATTATGAAAACCTTTAAGATCAAGCAACTCTTTCACAATCATCTTTATCACAATGATTTTCCTATCAGGTCCTCTAGGCATGTACCTTGGAATTATAGTCATTTTTCATAAATTCCTTGTGAATATGATAATTACTTTTTTCCTTGTCAAAATCTATGTCAGTGTATGTGGCCCCTAAAATTTGAAATGCTTCTGCCAAAATCCTTCCGTTTATTGCAACTAAGGCTCTCTTGTCTACTTTCTTTACTACTATAGTGAGAGGATAGTATTGTTGGGAGACCACAACACACATGAAATTTTGGCCCTTTGGCCATGGGGATCCCCCCTTTTCTTTTTATCTTTTTCTTTCCCACCCTTTAGTTCCTTGAACTTTTCCCAGGGGGTCCTGTTGAGAAAGTGCTAAGTCTTTTTGGACTTTCACACTTCCGCACTTTAAGACTAAAGAGGTCACCCAACCTCCAAAAGCCTGAAAGATAGAAAGTGCTAATTCCTTTCAAAATTTTGGACTTTTGCGCTTTCAGATTGACGAGGTCACCTGACCTACGAAAGCCTGAAAGCCTGAAAGTGTAGAAACCTAGGCTGACACTTTTTAGTGTTTCAGCCTCTGAAACACCAAAATGGGTGAGGGTTGTTTCAGAATCTGAAATACTGAAAGAGATATGTCACCTCACCCATAGGCTATAAAAGTGACACCGCACATATTTATTCTCACTTTTCTTCCTTGTGTGTGGGTGTGTTCGCCTCCTCACTTCTCTTTTTCTTCACATTTATTTCTCATGATTTGTTGCAGCACATATACCCCTTCTCTTCATAAGCCCTAGTAGGTTGGTATCTTCTCCACCTTTTCTCTTTGTCTTCTTTTCATTTTTTCCTTCTTCACGTGCTCTCTTTTCCTTCTTTTGTTGTTTGGGTCATTGGTATTCCTTTCTTTCCTCTCTCCATGCTGCTCCCAGGTCACCATGTCCTTGGCTCTAGGATTTGTTGTTTTCATTTGTCACCATTTATTTCTTAGATTTTTTCAGATCTCAAGCATAGAATCACTTAGTGCAACTCTTCAAACTTAAGACATTTGAAATTGCAGCATTTTAAAGATCCCAACATCCCCAACATATGATACACCAAAAACAAGGTCGTCACCCAACTTTTTGGCCTTTTGCACTCCACAACCCCAAAAGGGAATCCTTCAAACCACCTTCAACCTTTCGCACTTCAAGGCATTTTTTGAATTTTGCACTCTGAATTTAATTTTCGCCTTTGCACTCTGAAAGTTTGAAAGGGCATCCTTCATATGAGCCTTCTAGTAGTTTTCAGCCTTTCGCACCCCAACATTGTTTTTGATGTCCAAAAGTTTGAATGACCAAAAGATCTACCAAGATTCATTTCTAACTAATTTTGAGCCACTACTACTGTTTGTTAGAGTTTTAGTTTTTCATTGGATTATTCTTTAGCAGTGTTTTTAAAGTAAATGCTAATGTTTGCATTTTTTTTTACTGGAATGCCAAAAAAGAGTGTCAGATCACCTATGAAGTACCTTTTCAAGGGGTACCACGTGCCATCCAAGATCATAAACCACCACCAGGATATCTCTGACACGGACATAGGAAATATATATTGGAATGTATTCTTGGTCAAGTGTTCCAAGCCTACTGGAAGGTCATTTGATTTCCCCACCTTGGTCCTATCTGGTTTAGTGAATGCAACTACACACCTAGTATCAATTCTGTCCTTAGAACTGGTCATGACCTTAGTGAACCATTATGTACTTTATGAGAGGGTGGTTAAAAATAGAGAGGGAGATGTGGTCTTGGATCTTAGAACAGATAATATTGAAGATGTCTTCCATCTCCAAAAGGGGGTCAATTGGTTCTATGAATTCTCCTTTAACTAAGGCCTAAAATGGTTTATAAAACACACTCTAGATGTGTACGACATTGCCAATCAAGAACATTTGATTCAATCCCTACCCAAGAACAAAATTGAGAGGATAGACTTGAGTAGAGGATACCTCAAATATGAAATCCAAGGGGAAGTTATAATGCTGAGCTGAGTGTATGGACTACCTCAGTCCATCCAAGTTGAAAATTGGATGATCCTATTGATCGAGAGAATCAAAGGGTGAAAGGTGAGGTTCGACTGGGAAACTAGTCTAAGTGACAACTTAGAGGAGTAGCTGATCTCATTAAATCATAACCCAAAATTTTATATGACATCATATATGGCATACTTTTTAGCCGCAAGGGTAGAATACCCGAGACTCATGAAACAAGGAGCCTTCAGAAAATCAAATGCATGTCCTCACACAGTCTACCCACAATTGAAAAGGAAAGAGAATATGGGCAAAAATAGTCTAGATTATAGGATAGTGAATGATGGTTTCATCTTCACAATCATCCGGTCAATAGAGGGTGATTATGCTAAAATATTATCAGAAGAGGTTTCCGCCAAGGTTAGGGAAATAAGGGATTTATACTTAAAGTTTAGGACATTCACTTACATCAAAGTAGTAGGATCCACTCTCAGCACCAAGAAGCTACCCAGATACCATTTTGACTGGGTAATCTTCATAGAATTGGCCAGACACCTTATAGACACATATGAGCACATAAATCACAAGAAGAAGCATTGTTGGGATTTCCCCATATAAATAAGCCCGTATAATTTGAAGGATATTAAAATATGCAAGTTCCTGGCATTTGAATGGGATGAGTGCCCATTGTAATTGTATGCACATATTAGGACCAAGTTTGACCCCATAGGCACTTATAGCCACATTATGGGTAAACACTACATTCATGAGACACATATAGAAGATCACTGGAAGAATTGTATGGATGAGAATGAGGTATTGATAAGGGACTATTGTAGGATGACTTTAAAATTGGAAGAGGTGGCCCTAGAGATCAAAATTCCTCTCAAAGTTTGGGATAAAAATATAGAAGATGTGTTAAATTCTTTGTACAATAAAGACAAGATATACACCATGCCAATTTTGAATTCCAAAGTAGATAAAGATGAAAATAATAGCATCAATTTCAAGGTGAGGTACGTAATTAGGGAAACCAAGTTGTGGATCAAGAAACCATTTTGAATGGATCCTATTCCCATGAAGCAACAACTAAATTTGCCAACAAAAGGAGATAGAAAATGTGGAGATAAGCCCACAGTGCCTCTACTAAAGAAGGTCCCACTGTAGAAGCTGAGAACAGTATATGGTCATGAGAATCCAATTGTGTATGGTTCTAATCCCAAGCATAAGCCACCAAGGACTAAGATGACTAGGATTTGAACACCACCCATTGACTAATCAAAGGTAATACAAGGGGAACTTCCTAATACCTCTGGCTAGTCTCCTATTATAAATATTGCCACAAGAGAGAGAAGAAAAGTATATAAGAGGAAGAAAGAATCTACCTCTCTACAACTAGAAACCCTACAGGAGGAACCAGAAGTGGAAGAAAATGAGGAGGACTATATATCTCTGGTTAGAAGGATAAGGTCCAAGATAGTTGCATTAAGGGAAAAGGGCCTAGATGAAGGCACACCTACCAGTAAAGAAACAAAGACACATTAAGAACAATAAAATGCTCTAGACATCCTTGGTTTAGATGAGTTTCTCATGTATAACTTTGAGGACCTTTAAGGTTTAAGAGAACAAGCCAGGTATTCATTTCATTTGACAGTAGAAGTTAACACAAGGGGACAGGTGCCAGTAAACCCTCAGGTTATCCTCACTCCACCTCTAACTCAGTTTAAAATTCCCACAATGAATGTACCACTCATAGTAATAGACACAAGAGAAAAAAATGAGATGGGAACCCAAGGTTTATTTGGATCCTCTATTGCCCAGTCTCACACACTACTCTAGAGAAGTCACTCAAGGATACAGGAGATGATAAGAAGATGGAAAAGGATATAGCTCCCAATCCACCACCTTCTCTTCCAACTACTACTCCCACTACACCACCTTCTCTTCCAACTCCTAATCCCACTCCTCCACCTTCTCTTCTAACTCCCGCTCCCACTCCTCCACCTTCTCTACAAGATCCTACTCCACCACCTTCAATTCCACTATCTTCCTCCAACCTGACTCCCCAAGTACCACTGAATATGGGAAAAATGCCTCCTCTTAAGACAACACTAGAGTCAATAAATAGTTTTAGGGCCAAAATATTACCCAACTCCTCAAAGGATGAAGATAGAACATAGGACCATGGATCAAGAGTATATTAAAAATGGTTAAGGTGTATGAGAAGTGCCTAAACTGCATAAGCTAGAGGCATGAGGGAGTCATGTTGTGGGTAGAACATATAGAAAATTTCTTCATAGGTATTGACATGGAATTATACAAGGATGAAGAACATCAGATTCTATGCCTGACCAAAGAGATCATACAAAAATTCAAGGGCATCCTAGAAGGGGTCAGCATGAAAGATGATCATCATCAACTCTTTTACTTCAAAGAAGATATGCAAAGAATGGCAGAACATGAGGAAGAAATAAACTTCTTCACTTTAGACTTGACCACCTTTACTGAGGAGCAATAACTACACCTCAGTGAAGTGAAAGAGAAAGAGGTAGACTATGAGGAGGTGAAAGAAATAGTGCAAAGGCTGTGAGAAGCTCATTGAGAAATACTCCCATAGTGATTGCTCACTAGAGACTTAGCCAAATTTTGGGATAGAAAATTTTCCTTTTTTGAGGGGTAGTTTACGGGCCTTTTAGCCTCTGAAATTATGAAATTTTGGAGGACCCAAAATTTGATTTTCCATACTTAGTGAATTTTTCCCATGTCAAGTTTCGGAGCAAATATACGGGTCTAAATTTTGGGCCACTGCAACGTGAGAGTTTTTTAACATGAAAGTAGAGTTGCAAATCCTATTGATCAACAAGTGGGGTTTATTTTGCATGTCTAAAGGTCTTTTATCACTCTTCACCATACATGGAACTCTAGTTGAAGATTCTAAGGGAGGACTTAAAGATCAAAAGGAAGACTTTAGTTAGAAATAGTGGATCTCCAATTCATTTTTCCTCTTCTTTCTTAGCGAGTTTGACCCTAAATTCATAGGCAAAATTAGTGTAAACAGATTAAGGATCAATGCAAACTATTTAGCATTAGTTTAGTAGTAGAAATCTTTAACAAGATTTATATTTATCTTTATTTTCATCATTTTTAGAGTTATTGAAACCCTAGTTTTGGGGTTCAAAGTTTTTAGATCAAAGCGCTATATATTGTAATCAAAAAAATGTATCATGGCTCAATCTTTTATGCAATAAAGATATAAAATTGGTGCTTCATTTACGATGTGATATTTTCTGCTATCTATGGAAATTTTAGGAATGTGTGTTTGCTCATTCATTTCATTCAAAGAGCCAATTGGGTTTATTATGTTTTTGATCTGCAATTTATTAAACTGGAGTTTTCCGTTGTTCATCGATCTTGCTGTGATGAATGTTTAGGAAATATAATTATGTTGGTTCAATGATAAATTTGTCTTGTGTGTGTGCGCATACTTGTGGTTTCATGATTTTGATAGATTTTGAAAATATTGCATTTTGATACATTTTTCTCCAAACAATTAGATTTGTTGGGTATAGAATTGTGACATGGTTAGATTCATATTCAATGGGTTTCCATCTTTCTATCATTCAATTTTCAAGGGAGGTTTAGCAATGGTCTATGTCCGTTAGGATTTTATTTTCAGCAAATTTGCTTAATCTCTTGTTACCCAAATCTTTTGACCTTCTTTGGAAATCTAGATAAATAGATAATCATCATAGGTTTAGCATAGATTTGCATCATTAGTAAGTTATATGCATTGATAAATTGGAAAATACAAAACAAGTACTAAAGTTGTTTTGCAGTTTGACATCTTGAAAGTACCAACAAAGGCCTCCTTGCGATTATTCACATTTATCTTCAACCGAGTTTACCGAGTAGGTTGTACCACAAACATGAAGAACCTTGGGAATAAATTTGTTATTCTTTCAAGAGAGGAAATTGAATCTCAAAATCCTAGCAATTGGATAGTGTAAAAACAACACTCGACAAAAGTGGCACTAGAAGGAGGGCCAAAGATTGAAAATCTGGATAACATCAAATCCTTCTCACCAGAACAGTTTGAGAAAGTGCTTAGATCATCTCCAAAGAGGGTGAGTTCCTTGAACTTACCCACCATTGGAGAGCTCCCAGTGAAAAAGGGATACCCAAATCTGATCATCATCCTACCAAACCCCAAGAACCCTTTGAACAACAATCCCACATTGCTTTCCCATTCATCATGAAAAAAATCCCTCAAAATCAAAACTTGAAAAATAAGAATTTACAACAACTTTGCCCCATGACTTTCTTCGCTAATGCATAAAGTTCTCCATTGAATCTGGTTGGTCAACTCCACGAATTGGTACAAAATATAGATAAGTTTTGCACACATTTTTTATATGGAGAATCAAGGAAAACAAAAGAACACATTTGTGCCTTCAAATAAATTTGCAATCGTAAGGATATTGCACCCCAAGATGTCATCTATTGTTTTTTCTCATACACCCTATGTGAGTTAGCATACAACTGGTACCTAAACTTACCACACATTTCTATCTTTGTATGGGTAGAGTTTGAAACAAAATTCCTAAACCAATTTAAGTTGTATGTGGATCCTACCACAATACATCACTAATTCATAACATCAAGAAAGGATTCTACTAAGCCAATGGCTATGTTCAACCATCTCTTCCACAAAATGCATCAGAAATTAGAAGCACCTTACATGATATCCAAAGCAGTAGTCATACAAGTTTATTTGAAAGCTCTAGATCCACTCACTTCCATTTTTTTAAGAATAATCCCTCCTACAGATAGAGATACTATGTATAAGTTATACAATGAAGCCATAAATTTCACTCAACAAATGGATCCCCAAGGAGGAGGGAACTTTGGCACCTTACCCACTTTGGGAAAAATTTCTACTCTGCATTAGTTCTTTTCCATAAACCAGGCTTTGACCACCCATAGACCCTTATTGAACCCAATCCCGGTGTAACCACTTGTTGCCCCTCCACCAGCCATCACCTATCCAGAATATGAAGCTTGTAAAACAAATTTCTTTGAAAAATGAACTGTGCCTTCCCTAGATCCTGACAATCACCTGTCATCTGAATTAGATGTTATAAAGAAATTTTTTTCTCAATTGACCAATGAGATCACCCAGATGAAGCTGATCCCATCCCAAAACCGAAGAAGTTATCAAAGGACACATGTGATTCTAAATGCCTATCCTCAGAATCAAAATCAGATATTCAATATCTATAATAACAACAATAGTTCACAGGATAAAGAGTTTCAACAACAAAGACCCAATAGACCTTGGAACACCTGAACCAACAATGAAAACATCCCCACTAATAATTCCAATGCTTATGATGCTGCTAATGTGAATTTTGCTGGGGCTCCAAACCAACACCAAGACAATGACGGGTGTGGAAGAAATACAAACCACCAACACCCACAAAGTTTTGAGGAGCTCCCTGTTCAGTTCAATGCAATGGTTTTTTATTCCTATGAACCTAGGAGTGAGTAAAGTTCTAACATCTACAATGAGGAAGAATAATTTGTATCCCATTATAGAGGGAGAAAGAACCTAAATATTCCAAATTTCATACCTTTCAAAATTATCATCAGAGTCCATACAACTTAAGGAGCCGAAAGGAACCTCTAATAGATGGTATACCTCTAGGAAAACAACCAACTCCACCAGATGCTTGAGCTAGCAACAATCCCACACCTCATAAGGGTCTGAATGTTCCTACATCATCTCCACCAAAAATGTTTGCAAGTTATAAAAATCCAACTTGGTCAACTAACAAATACAGTGTGGTCGAGGAACTAAAGAATACAAAGGAAAAAATCTCTATGTTTGATGTGATTCAAGGCCCCCTTCCTGTATAGAAGCACTCCTAAAGTGTCTAGACCACTCCAGAAAAGAACAACAACTAGAAACACAAAGACCCCCACATCTAATATCAATACTTCAGAAGCTTTCCCTGCAATGTTCAAAGACAAGATAGAAGTGTCGCCATTCCTACTTAGTCTACAAATATTTAGAAAAAACTTAAACAATTCCTTGATTTATTTAGGAGCCTCATGTAATGTCATGCCCATATCCATTTTCCAGAAGCTAGGGATGGTCTCTCAGACAACCAACCATGTGGTAATCCAACTAGACAAGACATAGGTCAAAGTCATCAGTGTACTTAAAGATGTGCAGATCCAATTGGTTGGGGACCCAAGAATACAAGAATATATAAACGTGCATATAGTGGATATTCCCAAGACCTATGGGATGTTGCTGAGTTGAGAATGGACCAAATGTTTGAGAGGATGGTTGTCCACTAACTTATCCCAACTATGGCTTCCATGGAAGGGATTGAACAACCAAATCAAGAATGACATTGAGCCTAAATTGAAAAGGATGATTACTAACTATAATGCCTTAAATGAGGTCTTGTTCATACAAACTGACATGGGAACCTACCGGATGGATGACATCCTCATGTTTCAAATCAAAGAGACTGAAGAACAAGATTACAGTCCCATACAAGGTCTGCAAGAGTTCAACCCCAATCATGATATATTCAAAAGTTTCATTAGCAACATGATGACAAGCCTACAACACCTAGGATGAGACAACAATCCCAACATCCTTCTTACCAGGATACTCTCAATTACACCAAGTGAGCCTCTCAGAATTCACATGTCCAAGTTGTCAAGATGCGTTATCATGAGTGATAACCCAAATTTCCTTACCAATCAAAGTTTTAAAGGTATGGGAATAGAAGACAAGAACCCTAAGAGGGAAAACGTATGTGACATCACCCCAAAGGCAGACAACCCCACTAGTCAGGACACCCTAACTAGAAGTCAAGATGGTGGATTTGATTCAGATAGAAAGATCCCTACTCTTGATATTTTTAGTGACTGGAGTACTTCAGATGATGGTGCCTACCCACCCTACAGGAGGCCACATGAAAACCAAGAAATTGAAAATGCCAAATCTCTATATCCTGATGGCACTCAAGGGATAGGGAAAGAAGAATTGGCCTCCTTGAATAGTGAGGGAGGAAAGGATAAAATGCCCAAAATGAAAAAGTTTTTGGGAAATTTCCAATCCAAGTCAAACCCCACAAAATGATACCAAATATGGAAACTTCATTTCGACGGGTCCAAATGTAAACAAGGAGTCAGTGCAGGGATTGAACTGATAAATCCAAGAGTTAAGTCTTTCTATGCTACTTATCATTTACAATTTTTGTTTACAAACAATGTTGCAGAGTACGAGGTGTTAGTTCATGTACTCCTCGTGGCTCATGAAAAGGGAATAAAATCCCTGATAGTGGAAGGCACTAGTAAATTTTTGCCCAATTTTTGACATGCATTATTTGATTTTTTGATGCTCATCGGTCAAACAAATGACCATTATTCTTGTCAAACTTTCTTTGTTGATTATTCAACACAATATGTTTGTATCGAACATTCAAACCACCTAGTGGTCAAAATGTCAACCTATCAAATGTAAAAATTCACAAATGGTTGGTTAAGAATAATCAACCTATCTTTAATCATTTTCGACCATGCATGGTCAAACAATTGACTTGTGACTACGTTGAGAGTATAGCATTAGCGTCAAACTATATAGTATTTTTGGTCAAACCATTGACTGTTGACTACGTTGAGAGTATAGCAAGTTTGTCAAACATTTGACCCACCTAGTGGTCGACATGTCAACTAATCCAATGTCAAAACAATCAAATGGTTGGTCGAACCATCGACTACTGACAACATCATGAGTTTGGCATTGGCATCGAACTATACAATTTTGTTGGTCGACCAGTCGACTGCTTCCTGCATTGAGAGTATAGCATTAGCATCGAACTAAATTGTTATGGTGTTAAAAAAAGTGATGACATATTTAGTTTCTAAAAAAAATTATATTATTAATCTATTAATATATTATTAATAAAATGACATCATATTATTAGAATGGTCAATTATGATCATTGATTTTTAGAATGATCATAGATCCAATCACTTTAGGGGTTGGCCTAAGGAACTTGTACCTAGTGTTTGGGATGCACTAAATCAAAAAACAATGTGATTGCAATGATCTCCATGTTAAAGGTATGTCCCCTCTATCTTCCTTTCCATAATTTACTCAATGTTTCAAGACTAATTGAAAAGCCATTCCATTTTAAATCTATGGGATTTTTAAAAAACCATCCTCTTTTAAATCGTTGAGTAAAAAGGTCACAAGGTCCATACACTATAAATTATAGGGCATAATCTCATTTCTTAAAGAAAAATTATTGTGTGCAACACAACATTTCCTTTACATTCTTTCTGATACACCCTTTTTGTTAGAGTAATAATCTTTTACACTTATTAATTAGATCACATCGGTTTAATTAGTTAAGTTGTTTTATTACTCTTATTACTTAAGTTGTCTCTTAGGTGCATTATAATTAATATTTATATTAATTATTAATGCGCAACCTAGTTTTTCTCTCCTTTAGGGTTTCATTCACCTTTTAAGGTCAAACTTGTAATTATTGTTTCAAAACTTGGATTATATTTTTTCTCTCTCTTTTCGTGTATTTTAGAGCTCTTCTTTTTTCCTCCTTTCAGCTTCTCTACTGTAACATGTTATTTGCATTTAGGTGTTCTTGGCATTCTATGGATTTTTATTTCTCAAATCCTACATGGTATCAGAGCCGCACTATTGCTGCCTAGCCTGGTATTTTTATAATATTTTATAGGCACAGTTAGCAAAGTGCATTACCTCTAGTGTGGACTCAGAGCATCTTCATATGACACCTACTAGTGGTCATGTAAGTTTTAAATATATATACATACATAGGTTTAAGCATGCATGTGTACACTTGTATGTTACATAATATATTACTAAATTTGATGCATTACAATTAGAGGATGCTTGTGACACTCAGGCAGAGCACATTACCTCTAGTGTGGGCTCGAAGCACCTTCATAGAAGAGATTCAGTAGATGTGACACCTACTAGTGGCCAGGTAAGTTTTAAATATATGTAATTTTAAACATGCATTTATAACATGTTTGAGTATTTAAATATATGTAAGTTTAAACATGCATTTATATTCGCAGGAATCAATTGTTGCTTCACAGCCAGAGGATGGTCATGGCAGTCAGTTAGAGGGTCACTCTATTCCCATGCTCTTGGATGACTCCCTAGTTTAGGACATGTTGCACAGATATTTGATTTGAGACTATATTTGATGGTTTCATTCCAGATTTGATATTGGATTATATGGTTTCATTGGATTTGATATTTTCAGTTTATGATTCAAGACATATATTTATTAGCTGATTAGCTGATTTGAT
>MU227908.1:391636-403575 GCA_018584345.1 Thuja plicata
AACAAGTAGTAGACAAAGAAAATGTCAATGAAATCCATAAGAATAGATAGCATACAAAGAAATATTCAAGCATAGCTCAGCCTGTTTTAAAGTTTTCAAATGTAGATGTGTATGAGGTGTTGAAAAATACCATTGTGCTTGTGCGCGCATTGTGTTTGAATGTTATCGATAGATGTTTACATGTGAGATATCTGACATGTGTTAAAAACACAGATGTGTCCAAAGATAGGGTTAAAAAACACTATTACGGTGGTGTTGAAAAACACCAGTTTGTGTCAGTAGCGAGTTGTCCTTGAAAAATGACAAGATTACTGAGTCAGATGTAAACCAAAGATGTGGTCAAATGGAGGGCTCATGCCCCCAAGTAATGATGACTGACTTGTCGTATGTTGCAAGGAAAAACAAGATGTGATTGCCCCCAAGTGTATGGCGTTGAATCAATGTCAAGTTAGGAGGGTTCACAAAGGAACGAAAGTGTCACAAAAGTGACTAAAAGATATGTACAAACTAAAGCATATAATCGTCAAGACTGAGTATCGATAGATAGAGCATTTGAGTATAACTCCAACTGTAGCAAATGTGAGTAGTCTCGATAGAATAGCGATAGTAGGTAGACGTAGTGAGGACCAGTGGTGACTAATGCAAGAGAGATGCTCAAATGAAATGATCATAGCATAAGCTATACATCAGTAGGCAGATGCAGTGAGAACCACTAGTGACTGATGTGAGGGAGATTCTCAAGAAGACAAAATTTGTTATAAGCTAAGTGATAGTAGGCAGATGCAGTGAGAACCACTGGTGACTGTCACAAAGTAGATCCAAAAGATAATAAGACAATGCCCCCAAGACCAGGAGGGTTTCCCTGAGAGTATAACTAGTTTCAATCTATGTGAGTTGGTGTCTTGACAGGAACTTGAAAGCAAATGAAAGTAGGAAAGCAGCAATGTGGAAAAGCAAATGCATAAAGCTAACCGGGGCTGTGATAGATATACCATTGTGGAACAATAGGCGCCTATTTACTAGGTTTTCACCTTCTTGGTAGAAATTCTTTTTTTGCTACCATGACGCCTATTTGCCAGGTTTTCATCAATGACACCTTTTTCTTTTTTCTTTTTTTTGTACTTTTCAATTTTTAATTTTCTTTTGTATTTTTGGAATGTATGTTTTTTTTGGAGATACATCAAAGCGCCTATCACTAGGTTTTCACTAAGATGATCATTTTTTAAGGACTTTTTCAGACTTTTAGAAAATTTTCAAGACTTTAGTATATACATGAGCATATTGAAGATGTCTCAGCTATAGAACCACTTCAGATGAAGAGCGTTGATGGGCTCTTTGAGTTGTTCTCCTTCAGTAGTAGAGAGTTGATAGGTACCAGACACAAACACTGCAGTAACAATATATGGACCAAGCCAATTAGGTTCAAACTTGCCTTTCTGGACCTGATGTTGCTGATTCTTAGGGTTCTCTCTCAGAACGAGGTCACCCGCTTGGAAGTCTCTTGGTTGGACCTTCTTGTTATAGCTTTTAGACATCCTCTTTTGGTATTCTCTCAGGTGATCGAATGCCACTTGGCAATGTTCATCAAGTAATTCTAGCTCTTGTAGCCAAGATATTCTAGTATCTGCATAAGTGATGAGGCCTTTCAAAGAGACTCGCAGAGAATGAATCTTGACCTCAATAGGTAGCACAACATTTTCTCCATAAACCAAGGCATAGGGAGTAGCCCCTATTGGTGTTCTTATACTTGTCCTATATGCCCAAAGAGCTAGATTGATCTGGAGATGCCAAACTCGTTCGGATTTATGTACTGTGTGGTGTAGGATCTTAAGGATTTTTTTGTTGGAAGCTTTCACATGTCCATTACCCTGAAGATAATAGATGGAAGACCAGTGTTGAGTAATCTTGAACTTAGAGCATAGCTCTGTCAAATCCTTATTTTTAAATTGTCCCCCATTATTTGTGATAATCGCTGAGGGTATGCCATGCCTACAGATAATGTAATTGAGAATAAACATTGCTACTGTTTTGCCACTGGCAATGGTGAGAGGGACTACCTCCACCCACTTTGTAAAATAATCCGTAGTTGTAATGATAAACTTATGTCCATTAGAGGATGAGGGGTAGATCTAACCCACCAAATCAAAGGTCCATTGTTGAAATGGCTAGAAAGTAATGAATGGAATTAGCTCCTTGGCTGGAGCGTGAATCAGGTTTCTATATAATTGACATTGTTTGAAGGACTTAGCAAACTGTGTTGCTTCTTTTTCCATGTCTGGCCAGTAGTAACTAGCTCTAATAAGTTTGCGGGCTAATGTCAGGCTGTTAGAGTGTGACCCACAGATGCCTTCATGCACCTCTACTAACACTTGTTTGGACTCATTGGGTTCTAAACACCTAAGGAGGGTACAATCTAGACCACATCTATACAAGTCATTAGCGATGATGATGAACCATGAAGCACTACGAATTAGGTGATGTTTCTCATTTTGGGAGTAAGTGTCCAGAATGATCTGGTCACGTAGGTAGGAGAAGATGTGATGGTAGCAGGATGAGTCATGACCTATAATAGAATAGAACATCTGGGAGTCAGGGGAGTCATAAGATGGGTAGCGTAATGTCTCCACCAGGAATTCATGTCTAAAATCATTTTCAGGCATTTGCAGCATAGAGGCAAGAGTAGCCATGGTGTCTGCTGCTTTATTATCTGCCCTCAAAACCTGTTGAAATGTGATGTGAGTAAAATACTGTTTAAGATCATCAACCAACCATTTGTAAGGTATCAACTTGTCGTCCCTTGTCTGATAGATATCATTGACCTAATTGATAACTAATTGGGAATCTCCAAGAACATTTAGTTCATCCACGCACTACTCAAGGGCGATCTTCATACCGTTGATGAGAGCTTCATACTCAGCAATGTTGTTTGTACAAGGAAACAACATTTTGTATGCTTTTGGTAATGAGTATCTTTGAGGTGTAATGAACAAGATCCTAGCACCTGGCCCCTGTTGGGTAAATGACCCATCAAAAAACATAGTCCATGAGCGGTGTGTAAGAAGTAATATGGACTCATCTGGAAATTCAATGTACAATGGTTGATGATCAACTAGAGGTGCTTCCGCCAACTGATCTGCTATTGCATGGCCCTTAATGGCTTTCCTTTCAAAATATTCAATATTGAATTCACTGAGAAGCATGACCCATTTAGCTAGTCTACCTATGAGGGTAGCTTTAGTGAGCAAGTATTTCAGAGGGTCAATTTTAGCAATTAGACATGTAGTATGAGCCAACTTATAGTGTCACAATTTTTGTGAAGCAAACACCACTACAAGGCAAGCCTTCTCTATAGTAGAGTATTTTATTTCATAGGAGACCAGAGTCTGACTAATGTAATAGATAGCCCTTTCTTTCTTGTGCTGATCTTCTTGAGCCAATAAGATACCCAATGATGTATCCGTAGCAGATATGTAAAGTATAAGTGGCTTCCCATGAATGGGAGACATCAAGATTGGTGGGTTTGCAAGATACTACTTGATTTGCAAGAACCCTTCATCACATTATTTATTCCACTAATAAGTCACACCCTTGTGCAATGTCTTGGTAAATGGTTGTGACTTGTCCGCCAGTTGAGAGATAAAATGCCAGATAGACTGCAGTCAGCCTTGAAGGCCTCTCATTTGTCTGATATTTTTAGGTGGCATCATTTCCAGAATAGCTTGTACTTTTACAGGATCTACTTCAATACCTTTGGCCAAGATGATATAGCCAAGTAAATTACCAGATGTTACACCAAATGTGCATTTCTTAGGGTTGAGCCTTAGACTGAATTGTTCCATACGATCTAGTATAGGACCTAGATCAGCAAGATGTTTCTTTTGGTGCATGCTCTTAGCCAAAGTGTCATCCACATAATCTTCCATTGTTTTATGCATCATATCATGAAATATAGTGGTAACTGTTCTCTGATATATGGCTCTGGCATTTTTGAGTCTGAAGGGCATGACATTCCAACAAAAGGTGCCCCAGGCACATGTGAAAGCTATTTTATCTTGGTCCTCTGGTGCAATATTTATCTAGTTATAACCCGAGAAACCATCCATTAATGAATACATTTCATACCCATCTGTCATATCTACGATCATATCAATATTAGGTAATGGAAAATCATCCTTAGGACATGCAAAATTTAGCTCTCTAATGTTTGTGCAGACTGTTATAAATTTATCATGTTTGGACACTGGAACAATATTAGAGATCCATTCTGCATAATCAATTATTCTGATGAACACTGCCTTAAGCAATTTCTCTAATTCAGCTTTGACAAGTAGAGCTACGTGTGGATGCATTTTGCAAAGCTTCTTCTCGACAGGCTTAACACCTGGTGTGATTGATAGATGATGCATGATTAGATTAGGGTCTAATCCAGGCATATCTGAATATTTCCATGCAAAGTTAATCTTTTTCTTTCTAAAGAATGTGATGAATTCCTCTCTTTCTACCTCTGATAGGGATTGTGCCAAGTGAATAATCTGAGGTTCTGCCTCTGTACCCAAGTTGATAAGTTGGGTTGGTTCAATAAGAACAGATGATCTTTCTTGAAAATGACTTGGAAGTGCATCAAGTATCTCATCCTCGGGCACCTCAGAGAGGTTTTCACCTTTGGATACATCTTTTATTTTGACTATTTTAGGCTTTGATACTGCCACAACTTGGTTTTCACCATCAGAGCACCTATTTTTTCTTCTTTTTATTTTGTGACTAAGATACTTGATGCCAGCCTCAGTCATGTTGACTCTTGCTTCACTGGTAGGAGATGTTATAGGTTTGACAGCATGTAGGTAACAGGCAAGAGCATAATCATTCTAGAATGTAAGGACTTCATTAGATGGGGAAGTAGAGTTCCAGTCTATAAGCTCAGGATGGTGAAGTGAAAGAGGAGTGACGGGTTCAAGTGCATTCATGATATAATCATCAAAGGCATGGACAAGTAAGTTGAGACCCAAAGCGATCTCATCCAAAGGTATAGTCAAATTCCTTTGATTCCTAACGACCGTAGTAAACGACATGTCAAAACCTAGGGAGTCAAACTCATGTGACCCTACACTAGACCGTTCACCTACTTTGAGAAGGTTTTCATATGCATTTGTTGTATTTGTATCTCTGTCAGAAGTGGCATAGGATAAGCTGTCGAACTCATATTCATGGGGGTCCATTTCATCATTAGGTCTCATGTCAAGGATGTGAGTAAAAACAACTCTTTGTCCCCAGTTGGGATGAGTTCTACCTAGAACTTCTGCTATGGTCAAATGAGCACCTATTGACCTAGGTACCTCAGTAGTGTTTCTGTCATCACTTGCCTCTTGTGTAAGGAGAAGTGACTGGAATTCCTAATCAAATTGTTCTTGAAAGTGTGGTGGTATGAATAAATCACTCTGATGACTAGGGTTCAAAGTATATATGTCTTTCCACTCTTCATAAGTTAATGGAGCAATTGAGGTGGTGGTGTCAGAATTGCTATCAGTGTCTATAGTAGTGATATGTGGCACAAAGTTATCTGGTTTAGCAAAGAATGCTGCCAGGTCTAGTCGAATAGGATAAGGAAAAGTATCCTCATCAGAGCTATCTTCAGGTTCTGCAACTTGAGGTGTTTCCTCAGATGTTGGTTCCTTATCTTCTCAAGGTACAAACTTGTTTATTCCCAATTGGAATGTGAGTTTCTGGAAGCCTATACCTATAGAGTTGCGTGTTCTGTGACCAATAGCTTCAAGTGGTGAAATCAATCCCTTATGATTCGCACCTATGGGGCCATCTCCTTTATAGCCAAAATGTTGCATAATAGATAAACCTTTGCCATATTGCTCAGGTTTTATGTCATAAGAAGGAGTATTTTCAGAGTTGTCTTCTCCTTTATAGATCCAAGCTTTGATAGCTCTGTTTTTAGCTTCTTCTTCTAATGGTACTGTGGCTTGTACAAAGGTACCACCATACTTTGTTGGAGAAGAAACCGTAGAAGGTTTAGTGTTCTCAGAAGGTCTCCCAAAAGAATAGAGAGACAAAGGCAAAGATGTAATATACAATACAGGTCCAATCTGATATCCTCCCATATCAGTTTCTTTGAGAGTCAAGTTCTTTTCCATTTCTTTTAATTTATCCTCAAGGATTTCAATAGATTCTCTATTGGTAGGAACAACGATGTCAGCAGATTTTGTGAGAGCATTGCAATCATAGCATGTATTAGTAGGTATAGTCACTTCAGAGCCTTGGAATGGGAACTTAATGCATTGATGGTATGTAGAAGGGGCAACTTGCATTTCATGAATCCATGGCCTTCCTAGTAGGATGTTGTATGCTAAAGGGATGTCAAGCACCAAGCACTTGATAGATAACATCACATTCAACAGGACCAACTCTAATTGGGAAAACAACTAAACCCTTGGATTTACGTTCTTCCTCATCATAGGCTTTAACGGTTATCTTTTTGCGAGTATCAATGTGGTCTTCACCATAGCCTAACTCAATAAGGAAACTAGCAGAGCAAATATTTAGGCCAGCACCGTTATCTATGAGAACACAAAAAACACGCTTGGGACCAATCATGACTTCAATGTGTAGAGGATTATTATGCAGGTGACTCAAAGAATGGTCATCTTCCTTACAGAAAGACAAGTAATGTGGGGAGGTCAAGTGACCTACCATAGATTGAAATAGGTTGAGATCAAGATCTTTTGGGACATTTTCCTCAGTGAGGGCTTTGTCCAGGATTTCCCTATGACCAGGGGAGATTTTTAGGAGCTCAAAAATAGTTATCTGAGCATTAGTACATTGCAATTGATCAAGAATCCTATAGTTAGAAGAATTAGATGAGGAACCCACTTTGGGATTCTTAGTAATAGGGTCAACCTTAGCTTTATCTAAAGGTTGATTTGATGTAGATATAGAAGGCTCAGGGCCTTTGAGAATGATTTTAGCGCGAGATCGAGTAACAACATTAGCACTCACTTGAGACTAACTTTGTTTAGAAGACTGAGGTGCGGGCCCTCACAAAATGAAAGGTGTTTTAGACATGGAAGTATCTTCCTTTCCCTTAAGAATGAGGATATTACAATATTCAGTATCAACAGGTTCAACCATATTAATGACATTGTCATTATTGGTGTAAGTATAGTTGACCTTAGCATTTGTATTTTTGCCTTTAGATGATTCACATTTTCCATGAGGAGGAAATGGATCTTTGAAAGCTTGGTGATCAAAATTTTTGTTGTGACTTCCCACAGCAATGACTTCACTATCAATGAGATCCTGGATTGTATGCCTCAATTTTTGACAAGAAGCTATGTTATGACCTTTGTTTTGGTGAAAATCACAATAAGGGGATTCATTCCACCAATGAGGTCTTGGTTGTGGATCAAAAGGTCATGGGTTAGCCAATGGAGTAAGCAAATTGTTGTCTACAAGAGTCTTGTAAACTACCTCGAGAGGTTCTCCTAAAGCCGTGAATTCTTGCTTGGGTCTAGGAGCCCAAGGTTTAGGTCTAGAAAATTGTGAAGTGCTTGGTTTGGATCCTACCACAACCTATTCAATAGCTTTGGCCACTTGCATCGTGGTAGTGAGATTAAAGGCAGCCTTGCAAGGTTTAGTAGTCACATTGTCTACAACACCATCATTCACAACATTTTGGTTCTTTTTGGGAAATTTGGATTTATCTTTGCTTGAGGAAGAAGACCCTTGTTTATTTTCCTTGTGTAAGGTCAATTCTCCTTTCTTGATCATAAATGTCTCAATTCTTACAACTTGTTTAATCATGTCATCAAAGGTTAGAGGACCTTGTAGCTGTACTTGATACCCAAAGTTGGGGAGGAGATTATCGAGAAAGATGTCAAACTTTTTAGATTCAGGTATCTTGTGAGAATATCGTGTATAGAGTTGTCTTCATCTTTGGAGAAATGCCAAGAAGGATTCCCCATGATTTTGTTTCAATTTGCAAAGATCTCAAATATGAACCGGATGTTGGATGCTGTGAGAATAATGTTGTAGAAATAAATTGGCAATTTTGTCAAAGGTCTTGATTCCAGTTGGTAGCCTAGAAAACCATTCCATAGCTAATCCTCCCAAGCTACTTGGGAAGAGACACATAAGATAGGTTGTGTCATGCATGAATTCCATGGAGAGAGCACCAAATTCTCTCAAATGGTCTTGAGGGTCAGATGTACCCAAGTATTTTTCATATTTAGGAAGTTCAACTCCTTTGGGAAAACGAGGCATGTGAAGACCTTTATCAAATGGGAAAGGATAGATGCTTTCCAACATGAATTGTGTGATAGGTTTGTCTTTCTCTTTCAAGAGTTGAGAGAGTTTCTCTCGCATATTTTGCATTTCTTTTTGCAAGTGGGAATTTTTTAGTTTCTTCCTCTTTCTCAACAAGTGTTTCTAAAGCATAATTGGAAGGTAACTTAGCCCCTTGATTGGCTAGTTCAAGAATGCATTTTTCTTTCTCTTCAGCTAGTAGAATTCCCATCATTTTATAGAAATATTTGTTAGCGTGAGCTTTTGCAATATCTTCTTGAGTGATTTCAACTTCTACATAATTAGGGGGGTCTTCAGAATGGGACTTACCCAAAATTTTAAAGAGGTTAGTTCTGCTAACCTCACCACCTGATTGGTTATGATCTGCCATCCTGCTAGAATGCAAGGATTCAAGGTGTGAAGACTTGGTATGAAAATATTGAGTGTTCTCTAAATTTGAGTCTTCTTGGAATAAAGGATTTCGAACCCTACTAAGATCCATAGGAAATGACCATTTATTGTAAGGTCATCGTACCAGGGAAGGAGATCAAGATGATTCCTTACTAGATGTAGCCGGTAATGGTGTGGAAAGTATAGATTTGTCTTGATTGATTGAAGGAAATGTTTTTCCACTTCGAGTTGTGATAGTCAGACAAAGTTTTGAACAAGGAAAGTGAACTAGGATCAAACTTGAAACTGTCTCAAAGATTACACAAACATGCCAAAAGGTGAAGTATCCTTGGTGCAAATTGTCTAAGATGAGGCTAAAACAAGCCAAGAGATGACTATTGTGACACAAGGCATGATGACATAGATGAAAGAAATCAAAAGGACATGAGAGAAGACCAATTTAAGAAAGAATCATGTAGCTCTCAACCCAAGAAACTAAGTTTCAGACTGTGTGAAGATAGATGGTAGAAAAATAGACCCATATCAGAGACCAGATTTGATAGAAGAATAACTGATTGGCAGATTTTAGCTTGCTATTTTAGACAAAAGGCTACATTTTTGGGCGATGAAATGCTATGTCACGCGAAGATTCTCATAGGGCCGCGTGAAGAAATGCTTGCTTCACATGAAGAAAGACATCAGAGGATAGAATAATGACTAACAAAAAGTGGCACTATTGCCAAATGTCGTGCAACAAAGAATTCTGTATCGCGCGAATATTTTCACCGACTCGCGTGAAGATTGGAAAATTTTGCATGAAAGTATGCAAATATTTGAAAAAAAGTACATTTACAAAATCAGACTGTTAAGTCTAGTTTGTATTTTCCAAGATGAAATCATGCTATTTTCTGACAGATAGTTCAAGTTATGGATTATTTTATACATGTTCAAGATTGACAGTTTGTGTGTTTTGATGATAGTTTCGATTGTTCAAATGATACACCCACACAAAACACATTAAACAAAATGTTTGTAGTACTAGAACAAGCACATTACAATCCTAGGATAGCTAGGATGATATCTATTGAATCCCCACTTGAATTGAAGTTCAGCTATGCTTACTCTTAGCAGATAACTTAGAAGCTTGGAATCACAGGCTCCTCCTTACATATGCACTCACTTTTGAGTCATACCAAGATTCGAACCCCAAAGGAATTGCTTTCCAAAGGGCTGTTATCTCTACTAAAAGCCATAAAAATGTGGGGCATCTTAGTCAGTCTCTGACCTTCTGCACCAACAGATAGAGGGTTTTTTGGAAAAATAGAACAATAATTTGTAGTAAGGTCATCTGTTCAGGTGGTTGTGATCAAGTCATTTTTCCAATAAAGCGGGCTCTCCCAATCCGTTCAAAGCAAGGCTTTCACCTTAACAATGTCAAGACTTTAATGCACCACTAGGGTACTAGAGGAGATTTTGGTTGCCACAATGAATTCACACTTGTCTATTGTGACATTAATCACAATAGCATTTTTTACATACCGGTTTGGAAGGGCTTGGCTTTAGCCTATTACCAGTTGGGCATCCACTCTCACTAGCTCTGCTAAAGCTCTCAGGAGGTAGCCACTCTAGAAGAATCACATGAATTTCTCTTACACCTAAGATCCATAAATGTGAGGGGAGAGGATACATTCATATAGTTCTTAGGATTACAATCTAAAAAACACTTCAATCATGCAAGATAGTGATTCATTTTAAGCACCAACCGAAGTGTGTTTTAACTATTGAAAAGAGATATAAAAAGTTGTGAAAACATGCAAGGTATTCGACAAACATCCTACAATGAAACCCATTATTAGTTTGTCATGTCTTTCTTCATATCAGCATCCTGCAACAAGCATGTCAGAAGTTTGTGATGGCTTTTCTTTGTCTCGACATCCTGCAAACCACTGTTATGCTGTTTCAAAGGATAAAATCAGAGAATCACAGATGTCAGAAAATAGTAGGTGGTTAGAAAACTGAGGCAATGAAATATTAAATTGAAAGTGTTGGACTATAATTTTGTGTGATAAAGTATAGTAGATCACGCGAAGAAGTTCTCTACCCCACGCGAAGAACTAGAAAGTTCGTGTGAAATGAAAAGAAAGTTTGCATGAAATTAAAATAGAACTTGTACAAAATACAGACAGAATACAAAAAAGTGAAAAATATGAAATAAAATGAGGCCAGATAGAAATATACCTGCCCCACGGTGGGTGCCAAAAATGTATGCGATAAATTTGGCCTTGTTAATTCAACATACACTTCAACATAGCCCTTCTTCACCAGGTACACACAAGACTAAGTATGAGATTATTCATCCTGTCTGCTGCATGATTTGACCTATTTCCTTCTATCCAGATGGGGTTTTTGAAATTGCTCTCAAAATGAGAGTCTCACAACCATGGACCAATCTAGGAATGAAGGATTTATCATGATGGATGCAATACAATGCAAGATTATACTAAAAATTGAAATATGAGAGATTATCTAAGACATGATGATCAATACAATTAATCTAGAAATTGAAACTATCTTATTGCAAGATTATATTATTCTATATGAAGTTATGATAATAATTCAGTATTCGAACAATGCATATTTTCTTCAAAAATTCAGGAGTTTTGAATGAAGAATGAGAGTTCTTTTATAGACTCTGAGATGATCATAATAGAAACTTTCCTCTTTGAAATAAAACAGATAGAAAAGCCAGTTTAAAATAGAAAGCTTTATTAAAAAGAATTCAATAAATTGTTTTCTTCCTACTTTAACTATTTTCTTTCTTTGATTTAATATTGTTTGATTTGAATTTAATTGTTTTATTTCTCTTTAAAGCACAATTAATTCAAAGTTTCCATTTCTGAATAGAGATAAGATTTTTGAGAGAATATCCAACTAATTAAATAAATATGACCTCATAATTGCTTTTTCTCAATTATATGAATAATTAAATTCAATTATTGAAATGAGGATAATTATTTAATAATTAAATATTATTTAATTCCTTTTCATGTGTCTCAGCTAAAGAGGGTGAATTTAATTCAATTAAAGTGCTAGGACTTTATAATTAAATTAATTCAATCATAGGGTTTGTTTAGCCAATAGATATTTAGGAATTAAATATGATGTATGATTAATACAGATTTAGGATTTTCTGCATTTTGACACTCAGGTCGAGTAGAGTCAGTGAAAACTCAGAATTGCCTAGTACAATAGGACTTTGATGA
>MU227908.1:403625-418303 GCA_018584345.1 Thuja plicata
TGTGAAATGTGTCTTGCACCATTCAACAACATCATGTGCATTTTTTATATGAACTCCCTTATAATTTATTTGATACTTTCGTATAGCACGTTTGATGCAAGCTCCAACACCATCATGTTCACCTTTTTCGTGTCCACTCTCAAAGAAACTCTAGACATGTGGTATTTTTTCACTACAATGATATCTACATATTGCATAAAATGGTCTGGATGATTTGAATTGTGCAGCACATCCATCTGACCAAACATAATGTTTATCAATTTTCAATCATATCAGTTTGCATGTCAAAAACTTTTCTCTTTTTTGATGTTGCATCTATACCCAATAATTTTAATGCCCCTTACAACTTTTTGTTTATAAGTACAACTGAAAGCAATTGATCTTGTTCAAGTGTTTCTAAATTATCAAATTTAGCCAACATTTCTCTTGATATCATATTGATTGACCTCTTCTTAGCAAGAATTAAGGGTTGAACATTAGCAAGTGATCTCAAATTTTCCACATCCATTGTAAGTAAATGATCTAAGTTTCTATAATTAATATTTCTCTTTACAGTTTGAGCTAAATGTGTAAGTTCATCCATACCACTAGGAGTACATGATCCTGAACCTTCTCCAACATCAATTGCCTGAGATTCCATAGGGAGTTATCCTGACCCTTCTTCAATGTAAAATTCTTTGACTTGACTTGACCCTCCTACTTCAACTTGTCCTTCACCTTTTTTAGTATTATGATAATATCTCAATGTAGCATCACAATTTCTTTAATCGGTGCCAGGCGATCTTTTTCTAGCAAATTTATGTTGTCTTCCCTTCTTCTTCCCCAATTCTTCTCTTCAAAAATGTCTTCAAAAAAATACTTTGATATAATATTTCTCCTCTTCAAAATTATTCCTTCAAAAAAAATAGAAATAACAATTGTTATTCCAAAAATGCCATTGTAAAAACTATTCACAATAATAGAAAAATTGAATTTACTTGTTGGAATTCGGTAAAAATAAAAAAATAAAAAACCTTACATTTATACCTTTCTAAATTTTTCAGAAAAAAAATTTCAACATGGCCAACAGAGTTCGAGTGAAGTGGCCAAGATAAAAATTTGGCCGGATGATTTTCACCATATTTTTCACATGGGGTTCTTCACCCGAAGACCCCTAGACCCCTTCGCATGAAGGGGGTCTTCGTGCGAAGTACCCTAAAATGAAAATTTCTTGAAAGAAAAAACAAAGTCCTAAAATTTGGTCTTTCAAGGCCTCAAAAAATGACCAAATCAAATGTTTTCCTCAAATACATAATTCCAAATGATTTGAATCAGAACAAGCTTTCTAATGAATATAATTTTAATACATATTGAGTTTGTTATCACTTTCAAATATTACTTTAACTAAACATAGGTTGTTCGGCAAATCAACAACCTGTCTCTTCAAGGCTTTGGGAAAAATAGTAAATTACAAAAAAAAAATTATGAAAAATATGTAGGAAAAGCGTAATTGTGTTACCTTTCTATATAAAAAAAAAAATTTAAATTTTGATATATACATTTCAAGTTACAGTGATCAAAGTGACCTTATGTCTAAATTACAGTTACTGTCACTTTAGAACTTAATAAACTATGAAATATTGACCCAAAATGAATAAAACCAATTACATACTCTAGATATTGAAGTTACAAATATAATTTTGAAAGAATTACATTGTTATCATATTTTAAAAAAAAGTTATGCTAATCAAAGTGAAAGTCACTTCTTCAAATCACAATTTTTTCACACAAACCACTTTTTGAAGGAGAAGAAAAAATGAATTTTAATGAATTTTAATTTTTTTTTTAAAATAGATTTAGAAACTAGAAAGAAAATGCTAAAATACCCTAGTTTACATCATCTTCAAATTCCTTATAGTTTGCGTCAATAGGTGTTTGAAAATGAAGTTTTTTCTCAAAATGTTGATCTCTGTGTCAAAGTTGGCCAAAAAGTGGGACACACTATTGTGCGATCACCCACCACTGAAAAAAGGCCTCACTCTAAATAAATGCACAATTGAGTCCAAAATTACCTTGGAAGGTTGTAAAGGCAAACAACTATTTACCTTCCAATTTTCTACTGCATCTAGATTATAGAATGGCCTCACCTTTCCAATAGTCTCTAGATCACTAAAGTAATCAATATAATCATCCTATGAAGAACACAAAAAAGTATTTGTTACAAAGAAGAATAATAGGAATTGTGTGCAAAGAGAATAGGACTTGAGTTTACCTAGGGATGGGTACTTTTCCTTGAGGAATAGGACTTATGAGAGTTTCTAGCCATTGGATCTGCATTGAAGGTACTTTTCATTGGTTTAGTTTGAGCTTCACTTGGTTTCAAGAATAGTTTAATATTATGTACTTAACAAGGCCAACCACATGAAGGTGGTGTTAGTATTGGATAATACTGAGAGGGGGGTGAATCAGTATTATAGCACTTAATTAAATTCTTCAACCATTTAAACATTAACCATAAACTTGCAATAAAGAAAAGAATATAAGAAAATGACATAGTACTCATAACACCATATTTTGTTTTTGAGGAAACCCTAGCCAAGGGAAAACCCTGGTGGGGATGGTACCTGCAAGCATGTACTAAAGTATAATGTCCCTATTAGGAGACCCATCCCTATTAGGAGTTGAATATTACATAGCACATTTCCTTGTTAAAGGAATTACAACCCTGTTAAAGGTTCACAACACCCTGTTAGGGGCCAACTGAGCTTACAACTCTTACAAAGTAATTTTTTTTACAAAGTGTTCACAGTCATGAACAAAACAAGCATCACTAGTGCTTAGATATTTCCTTTATATTTTATCAATGATCTTTGTCATTCTATTCTCTGCTATTCGCTCAACATACTCATCCAACCATCATGTATCTTTATCAAAAAGATCTTACATATATATCTCACAACTTTACAAAGTTGGCTCCTAATATGAATATTACAAATATTAAAAAGTCGGCTCTTAGTAAAAATACATTTAGTAAGGAAAATAATAAATGTATAGTTGGTTCTCTTTCATACTCAAAATCTAGGTTATCAAAAACCATAATCCAACTCTGATTTCCTAGAGTCCATATCATACTCTCTCAATCTTCGCTATTGTCCAACTGCTTTGTATCGATGTTCTGCTGCAGTCTGTCTGTCTTAAATTATTTCTAATTAACCATAAATATTAACAAAACCAAATCGATCTTAGGTGGAGGTCATACATACCCCATACTATCTTCCTCAAAGCTCTCTTTCCCTAATTCATCAATCTCAATCTTTGATATCCAAAATGCTTATGTATCTCTGCTTCTATACTTAGTCAATTTCTGAATCAGAAAAACTTATCTTTATAGGAATTGATCTGTAACCCAGATGTGTTTCCATAAATGACAACCAAAAATTGAATCACATTATACCAAATTTATCTCTTTCCAACAATCTTTCCCTTTGGCATTGATGGCAACACTTAAAAAAAATGAATAAGTGTTCCAAAAAAAATTTGTCTCCTCTATGTTCTCTCCTTCCTCTCCTTGTCTCTTCTCCCATTTTCTTCTTTTCTCCTATATTTTTTTTTCTTCTCTCTTTCCCCCCTTTGACAAAAATGACAAAGGTGCATATAAGATGATTGGATTTAGTGCTTGCTCACCAGTTTTAGAATATCTTGAAAGGAATCTTCCAAGATCTTCACTTCTGTACTCCATGATTTGTACAATATTTGACTAATATGAATAATGCCATTCAATGCAAATGATGTGGTCTCAGCTTCTTTCAATTCTTTGGAAATATATTTAGTCAATGAATATGTCACTTTCTCCATGTTTGATAGATGAACCTCAAGTATGGATAGCTTAGGAGTGATTAAACTCTTTAGGAAATTAAATCTTGTCAATACTCTCCCTTTCTCATTATCTAATACACTGAGTTTTGCCAAAATTCTTGTGACTTCCTTGTCTAACTCTATTATAGATTGTGAAGATGCTTCACAACTGTCCATCATACTTTTTAGAGTTTCCCTCTATTTGGAAATAATGTCTTCCACATTCTGAACATGCTTGATAGGATTCATGTTGTAACTAAATAGTTTTCTTCCATGTCCAATGCAGCTCTTTGCATTTGTCAAAAAAAAATTCACAATGCCTAAGTCCCATGTGATTGACTTGAAAAATTTTGATAGCTTCTTCTCTAAATATTTCTTCTACGCCTTCTCCTCTGCAATCTTTATCAAGTTCTCATAATGTCCATCAAATTCATCAAGTGTTATTCTCAGATTTTCAATGTCATCTTTGTGCTAGAAAATAATAGGTACTGGAAGAAATTTGTTCACAGTATCAATTGCTCTTGTAATCACTTTAGCATTTTTGTCACCTTTCTGTTCTAATTTTTCCTTAACTTTGTTTAGTGTAGTAAATGCCAATTTAACCAACTCAACTTCATCCATCCTATCAACATTAACATCAATTCTTGCCAACAATGAGATAGAATATGTGTTTACCTCTTTCTGTTCTACTTCATCTACTATAGTGTTGTCCAAATTCCCTACAAATGGGTCCTTTTCATCTTGTGATATGTCAAGAGTCACTGGCACACCAGAAACATAGAAATCTGGTTGTGGATTTACAAAACTTTTCTCAACATTTGTCTTAGTTGCTTTTGAGATTTCTCCCATTCCTAATTGTGTAGGCAAAGTGGTCTTAGGAGGTGGAGGCTTGTCAGAAGTAGTGTTCATCAATATTTTCTCTAGTGCCTTCTGAGTTTCCTTAGTGACTTCATCATACTTCCTCATCACGATTTTTAACAATCTTACCTTGGTCCTTAGAAAAGGTTTCAATTCCTTGAATATTCTTTCCCTTTCTTGTAAGGATATTACAGGCAACATGTTATCAATTTACTGATTCCTAATTATATCATCCTCAATTTGTGCTAAGTGTTTTCTTGTCTCTAATCTCCCATACAAGTCTTTAGGTATACTTCCTTCAATTTCTAATAGAGTCTTTTTGAAAGTAAGTAAATAATCAATCACAATGTCTTCAATCTTAAGCTTGTCTGAATCTCCATACCTGTCATAGTATCTGTCAATTGTGACTAGTCTACCTTGTTCTATTTCTCTCTTCTCTATCATCTTTATGTCAAGCTTCCATATGTGCTTCTCAATTTTCTTCTCTTCTCTCATTGTGCTCTGTTCTTTAGGTGATGTCTGCATGCTCGATTTGGTGTTTACTCTCAGAGTAATGTTCTTAGTTTATGATGTCTACTATAATAGAGGAGGTGGACTGTCTACCAGTACTACCTCAGGAGTGGGAAGGGTTGTAGTACTTTCACTTTCAAGTCCAAGAGATCTTTCTGTCATTTTATTTTTCACTTCTTTCAGTTCTTCTTCTATCAATCCCTCTTTTACACCACATTCATGCACAAGGTTTTCAATTTTTATTTTCCTCAGACCTCTAGTCTACTCCTCTCTCACCTTAGCTGATTTCTCCTTATATGTTCCCCATATTTATTTTGATGTATAAAATTCTGATGCAAGAACATGTTCTACTTGCATGGTAAGTACCTCTAAACTTACTTCATAACTCATGGGATAACACCATTTCTTTCTAGGTGTGACTACTTCAAAGCATACACAATCAGTTTCAACCATGAAATATATTGTATCCTTGTATTTCTCAACAATGTACTCATGTATCCTATACCTCGTTTTCATTTGTCTCTGAAGGATCTTGATCATAGCAAACAATTCCCCATCAACCCATATATTATTCTATCTTTTGTTGCTCTCTAAGATTACACTACCATTAGGTATCCCTGATTTCCAACCACTAGGATGCAAGCCAGAAAATTTGTGTCGAATGTGTATAAACATATGCATAAATAGTGAACCAAATATGAAGGTCTTAGTTCTGTCTTTCTTCACTAGTTTTACATTTTCAAGAAATTGTTGTGCCAAAACTTCACATACATTATATTTCACATTTTCCTTCACCATTCTCCATGCCATCATGATTACTCCTATAGATACTGAGTTAGGTCTACTAATCTAGTAGAATTTATATCCAAGTATCATAGAAATCAGTCTCACATCTTGCTTAAAGGTGTCATTCACAATCATTGCCCGCCTGTCTCATTTAGAATGAGTTAAGGTTTCAACTTCTTTCTTTACATGTCTTTCTGCAATAGGAATGATTTTAGTGTTGTCCATTCTAGTGATTTCATGAATTAGGTCACTACAAATCTTCACAGGCTGATCACCTATCCAAATGAATTGATCATGTACCCTACTCAACAATATCTGGAACCATTCATCTTCGTCGAATTCACATAGTCCATAATTTTTATTATGCTCAACTAATCAATGTGTTTGTATTATTCTTTCATGATTCCATTATTAGTCATATACTCCATCTTAGTTGATATCTTATCAATTCCCAGTATATCATACTTACAATGTATGTAAGCCCTAATATCTTCTACATGTAATACGCCATAAGGGGTTTGAGAAAATTCTCCTCTGGGATCCTCTTCACAGGACTTGAATGAATGTTTCTTAAATTTGTACCTAGGTCAATCTACAACATCAAAAATAATAGTTGCATCCATAGCTAGATGATGTAAATACCTTTCTTCCGCTGAATTCTGAGTTTATGCTTCAATCAATCATGTAGGACAATTATAGAATAGAATGAATCTTTCTTCTCTCTGATCTCCTTATCTCACTCGTCATCAAATGGTAAAGAGATAGGTCATCAAATGGTGCTTTATACAAGTTTAAGTCATAAAGTTCACTTTTCTCAATATTGGCCAGTCAGTTGTTAGATCTCGCGAATAAAATATATGTGTCGAATAATATTGCGCTCTCAAATGTATATTTCATGATGTAAGACAAGTTCATACCTAAGCTTGCTTGAGCTCAATCCTCAATTTTTGGGGTAGGATATATTCTGATATCTGTATCCAATGCTCTCCCTAAGGCCATGATCATCCAATTAGGTCGATTCTATTTTACTACCATTAGGCGAAGATCCAGTAGCATCTACGGACTCTCCCTGAATTTATGTCTCACTTGTTTCTTTGATCTTCCATATCTTAACACTATTGTTATCTTCTGATTTCTTAAAACAAATTTCAAAATCATTCTTCAAATTTGCAGCACTCTTACCAATATCATTTCCATTCTTCTGTGAATTCATAGGAGGTGGTAGTCTTCTGTTGTTTGATCCATGTTATACCTGCAAAACTTCACTATATGTCCTAGATTATTGCATTTGTAACATATAGGAGGTCTTCTTTCCTAATTAATTTGCAGTTTATAGTACTTCACAATGTGTCCAATGTTATTACATTTGTAACATGTAGGTTTCACTGTAGATTCTCTTCCATTGTCTTGTCTATATCCAGATTGATTAGGTTTTATGCATTCTATTTTCTTGTGCCCATATCCATTACAATTAAAACAATAACTAGAAAAATTTCTGAAAGGGCATTACCTCAGCAGTTTATCTTCATGTGTCCAAATTTGTTGCAACCAAAGCATCTACCTCTGAAGGGTCTGATATGCTCTCTAGGTTATTCAATAGAAGATTTCTCAGCATCAATCTTCTAATTGGATTTCTCTTCCTGATTCTTTGAACATTCAGCTTCATTGAAACCAATACCAGTCATATCACCTCTAGGTTTTTGTTTGTCTCCCTTTTCATCAATCAAATCACTACTGGTGTGAATTTTCTCAATGTGTTTCTTTGCTTCAACAAGTTCACCTTTTATAATCTGATTGTATTTCTCCATTTCTAGATACTTGTTCTTGTAGTTTTCAGCCTCATTCTTCATTTGATCTAATGCACTATTTAAAGCTTCTTAAACTTTCTTCTTATCATCCTTCTGTATCTATATTTCTTTATTCATAGTCTCATTTTCAAGTTTTAGAGTTCATTCTCTTCTTTTAGTTGCCTCACTTGATCTAAATTATCTTCATCTGAATCCTCTTTTATCTGAACCATAAGATCTTGTCTTTGAATTCTGGAAAGCTCAATTTGTTCCTTGATTTTATTTATAAATTTATCTTCTCTTGACATGGTGAATCTCAACTCTCCATTTTATGCTTTTTCTTTGTCAAGGTCTTCAAGTGCAGCATCAAAGTTTTCTTGCAAACTATCCAAATCCATTATAATCTCCCTCAAGTTGTTAGACTTTATCTCCAAGGGACAGAAGCTCTGATACCAATTGTTAGGATTGGATAATACTGAGAGGGGGGGTGAATCAGTATTATAGCACTTAATTAAATTATTCAACCATTTAAACATTAACTATAAACTTGTTGTAAAGAAAAAAATATAAGAAAATGACACAGTACTCATAACACCATATTTTGTTTTTGAGGAAACGTTGGCCAAGAGATAACCTTGGTGGGGATGGTACCCACAAGCATGTACTAAAGTATAATGTCACTATTAGAAGACCTAGCCCTGTTAGGAGCTGAATACTACATAGTACATTTCCTTGTTAAAGGAATTACAACCCTGTTAAAGGTTCACAACACCCTGTTAGGGGCCAACTGCGCTTACAACTCTTACAAAGTAATTTTGTTTACAAAGTTTTCTCAGTCATGAACAAAACAAGCATCACTAGTGCTTATATAGCACCTTTATATTTTATCAATGATCTCTATAATTCTCTGCTCTTCTATTCGCTCAACATACTCATCCAACCATCATGTATCTTTATCAAAAAGATCTTACATATATATCTCACAACTTTACAAAGTCGGCTCTTAATATGAATATTACAAATATTACAAAGTTGGCTCTCAGTAAAAATAAATTTAGTAAGGAAAATAATAAATGTATGGTTGGCCCTCTTGCATACTCAAAACTTAGGTTATCAACAACCATAATCCAACTCCGATTTCTTGGGGTCCATGTCATACTCTCTCAATCTTCGCTACTGTCCAACTGCTCTGTATCATTGTTCTACTGCAGTCTATCTATCTTCAATTCTTTCTGACTCACCGTAGACATTACCAAAACCAAATCAATCTTAGGTGGATGTCACACATACCCCATACTATCTTCCTCTAAGCTAACTTTCCCTAAATCATCAATCTCAATAATTGATATCCAAAATGCTTATGTATCTCCGCTTCTATACTTAGTCAATTTCTGAATCAACAAAAATTATCTTTATAGGAATCAATCTGTAACCCAGATGTGTTGCAATAAATGAAAACCAAAAAGTGAATCACATTACACAAAATTGATCACTTTCCAATAGGTGGAAGCTCATTTGGCCCCTCTCCCCCCTAACATCACTCTAAATTCCCCATTAACATCTAAAAATATTCATTCATTCATTCATCCATTTTTGAAATATTAAATTCAATCATTATAATCACATAACATTCATCAACATTTACTAGTAAAAATTTACATTTATTAAGACAACGTTCTTTCATTAGCATAAAATTTTAATTACAATCATTTCTTTTTTTGTTTCTTTTTCATTTTTTTAAGGTAACGACTAAGAAGAGCATCAATATAATCATTATTCACCTCCTCTACTGCTTCTGATCTCAACACACGTCTCCTCATCATGTGTTCAGGAAGAGGAGGCTTCTGCGCCAAAGGGGGGTCCACTGCAATAACAACTAAATGGGTTAAATTCACATCATTTTATATTAGTGTTACAAGTATTTCATTAATTAAAAGAACTATAAATCAAAAAAGAAATTTAAAAGAACAAAACATAGATTTTCTTTGCCTGATTGTGCCACATCATCTACAATAACATTTTTTTCATCCCTAAAGTCAACATGGTGATCACTCCGAACATCCTCCACTTGTTCAGCATGACGTTCTGTATGCTCTAAAATATACACAAAAAGGTTACACCAGTTTCAATTTAAGCTGTTAAATTGTATTACTAATTACATAATTAATTTTCAATAGAAAATGAACTCCTCCATTGACACTGGAATGTACATTAGGGCCTTAATCATGTGACGTAGGTTTTGTGTTAGGATTACGAGGCTGCATTGCAATGTCATGCACATTGTTATCATTGCTTTCTTTTTAAAAACAAAAAAAAAGTCAATTTATGTTTGAAATTAACAACAAATAGATTGCTCAAGTATTCAATTTCAGATATTTTTCATTTGGCATATTTACCTGTTCAACCGATGCAGGACACCCTTGGGTTGGACCGATGGAAGCTTGGCGTAGGCGTTCAGGCATGACTTGATAACCTTCCTCGAAGGAAATTTTTTGTGTTCTTTCGTGGAATCTAAATTAAATTCCGAGCCTTACATTTTTTGATTAAACAAAATTATTTTCAATTTACAAAAATTTAGATCTAGAATTTCATTTACTACTACTTACAATTCGTGCTTAAATTTTTGAATAGCCACAAGAGCCAAGTTTGTACTGGCCAATCTTTTGTAGTCTGGCCTTTGTAGCCTTTGATGTGTTCTGCAACCTATGAAAAGTTTGAAATATGTTAGATTATAAAGATATAAAGATCACTAATTAGTGCATAACTACATTCTACTAGTAGTTAATACTATCGCATACCTTCTTTTCTCATTTGGTGGTGTAATTCCTCTTTGTGTATCCCCTTCCTCCTTTGCATCCAAAATGAATTCATTCCAATGCCACACCAAAATAAAGGGAGGATGCTCATAGTTTGGGTTATGGACAACACTCCCTTTATATGAGTCCCTCACAGTCTTAAGATGTTTGGCATCTTTTTCTAAAATTTTCTTCTCCTCAAAAATGTTACTACCAAACTCATGCTCTAAATATTTTATGAGTTTTTCTTTTAATTTTTTTTCTTGGAAGTTCCACCTTTTAAGAAAAAACACAAAATTGTTAGATAGAAAAATTAACTAAAGTTGTATACCTTGAATATAGTAAAAGAAATGGAATGAAAGGAAAAATATTATACCAATTAATGATATGAAATAAAAATAGTGGGATAGGGTTAGTTCACTTATGATGTTCCACCTTGTACGTATGGTGGGCCCAAATATCTTTAATGTCAAGTCATAAAGCATTTTATAAAAATAATCGTTCCCTGCAAAATGTCATGTGATCATCAATCCAAAACTTGTTATGAATAAGGAGATTACAATTACAATATAAATAATAATAATTTTAAAGTACCTGAAAGCTTAAGACATTTTAAATGCATCAATTCTTTATCATCCATCAACAATGATGTCTGCATTAATCCTGTTCTAGAAACATGGGTAGATCCAAGAAACAATGGTGAATTATCACTAATACAGTTATTCTGATCTATATATGGTGTAGCACTCGCCAGTGTATCTCTTACTACAAAAAATTAATCCACTATTAGATGCACCCAAGATTAAAGTACAAATTATCAAATCATAATTAACACAAAACCAAATATAGAAAAACAAGGATTTACCAGGCATAGACCGTGAAGGCATCAATGTTTGCATTCTCCTTGTTGCCGACATTGCACTTGGAAGTCTCAAATGGTTGGTCCTTCTAGGAGGATTCGCCTGCACTTGATGACCTGAACAATACATTGTTAGCAAATACATTCTAAAATAATAAAAGAGTAGCTTTCAATAAAGTTTGAGTGAAGATTTTCTTAGAAATTTTGAATTAGTTGTAACTGTACCTTTTCCTATAGATGTATCTACAGTATCAACAAGTCCAATGAAAAATGTACACTTCTAATTAGTAAGTCCAATGAAGTTTTTGAATGTTCCAAAGAAAAAATTCCTTGTAAATTGTTAACTTAAGGATTATTTTACTTGAGGTGGGAGTTCTTCTAGTACCGGTCTCACTGCGATGTCCATGACCAGGTACTTGAGAAAACATAAATTCTTGTAACAAGAACACATACATATTTTAGTTCATGACATAAAAGAGTATAAAATATAAACCTTTATTGAAATTTTGTTATAACTAAAGAATCATTACTGCTTACTTCATAACAACGTGTTTGCGACATCAATTCATCTATCCTCTTCAGCATCTCCTTAGTTGGATTTGGATCATCCAAAATGTTAATAATTTCTGCACTGACTTTTTTTTTAATTTTTTCTTCACCATATTTACAGGATTAGAGATATCTGGGATATCCTCATCTGTATCTACATCTATTTCCTCTAGTGTTGCAGGTGCTTTTCCCCTATCTCGAACATCAATTTATGACAAGAATATCAATAAAACTATCAGAATAACTCCAAAACCTTAAATAGAAGAGAATAATAATATAACATTTTTCAACTGTCTAATTTGTACAATTATAATAAGGTTTACCTTTGCTAAAGAATGGGAGGGAGGAGCATCCCCATGGCCTCTATCATGTGGGGGATCCATGTCATCTTGTGACAAAGATTAAATATAAAAACTTTAGCGAACTCATGAAAGCAATAGACTTAGCAAAAAAAACTTATTAATAAAATGGTATATTGGAGTCATAAACTTAAGGTTAGTTTAAATGGTATATAGTACTTACCACCCTCATGATAGTAACTTTTTTTGTATCGATGCGATTCAAATGGTAATCTATTAGCATTTCTTCCCCTGCATTTATTGATTTTATCACATATACAAAAACACAATTCCCCTTACGTGCCTCAAATATGCAATTGGGTTTCTTATTAGTTGACCTAGGTCACATACTATTTATAAAACCTACAATATTCCCTGTTTCTTTTGGTTTCCCATCAATTTACATAGAAAATATTTTACTTTGATCATTTTCTTTTCATTGTATATAATTTGCTGACAAGGCATACCTACGCATACTTTTTTTATATTGAACAATCTACATCCAATCATTGTAATTGTAATGAGATCCAACATACTCCATCAATTCAACAACTTTTTTGTAACATACCTTTATCCCATCCATGGAAAATAGGCCCAAACCATGTAATGAGGATGGAGCGATACGATATATCCTCTCGTTTATACAAAAACTAGTGTTAATTGAAGGTAGCTCCTTGGGTACCCATTCTTTCTCAAGATGTGTATACCGAAAGGGCACCTTGATGTCACCTTTGGTCTCATCATCATAAGAAAATAACCCCCCCTAAGCAAGGAAAAAATGCATGCATTTATTGATTTTTTTTCTAATCTTTTGACCTCTAGTTTATCTCCCTATTTTAGTCGTACTACATGTCAAACTTTCATCTACCATTCCTACATTTCCCTCATTCGAGGAAGATAGATCTGACAAGTACCTATTTGGTGTTTCCTACAATCCATCAAATGAGATATATAGTTGGTAAGGAGCAAGATAATTTTCTAAATGAGGGTATTGTTGATGAAGTCGACCATAAAATTGATGTTGAGTGTAGTATTGTTAAATCATGAGCAAGTTAATACCTTATTATTAAACCACTCAATAAAGATGGGCGTAAAGAGAAAGCAAGCAATTAATAAACTATTCTATAGGGTGTATTGACTTATACCCACTGATCCATGTCACTATGTAGGATACTCATCAAAGGGGTTAAATTTCCTACATATGTAAATCATTTATCTTAAGTTAGCTAAAAAATACGTGATACGTATGCTACAAATTACATAGAAGACAACATGAACAATATGCAAGATCTTAAATATGAAAGAATTACCTTTACCTTATATATGGAATGCAAGATCATCAACAAAAGGGGTGATGATGTGTTGAATACATCAATAAATCAATATACCATTCCATTAGAGTTGAATACATCAATAAATAAATATTAAATATATATACTAATCAATATAAATGTATATAAATGATTAAATCACATACCTTGTACATTTCAATCATGTCATTGATCATCTTCTTCATCCATCTCATCATCATCATCACCATCATCACCACCACCACCACCACCACCATCATCTTCTTCTTCATCGTCTTCTTCTTCTTCTTCTTTATCTTCAGTATCTTCTTCTTCCATCACATTATACTTTACCGACCTTCCTCTTGGATTATGTTCAATAAAAAATGACCAACCCCATTTATGTGAAACCTCTAAGTGAAACAATCGCTCACATTGGCTTGGAAGAACATAGGGCTCATCTCCAACTGGCCCAAATGACCTTGTATTAATCATTCACTAGTAGATTTGAACCAAAATTTCGACCAAAATTTCCGACCAAAGTGCAAAATGGTTTTAAAATTTTCTTTTTTTTTCCTTCTATGCCCGTGTTGGTCAAAAATTTGAACCAACACATCCTGTGTTGGTCAAAAATTTCGACCAACACGGGGCATAAAAGTGAAAAAAAAAAAATACATTTCATTTTAACACGACTTCCACCTATGAGGCCAGTTGCGGAAGATTTGTTCCCAGGGCTGTGCTCATGGATTTCGGTAGGGTAGAAATGATGTTTACCTAATGCAAGATTGTACGCTAGTTTTTGCCATATACTTTGGTACATTCCCTGACATCCCCCATTAAAGCACTCATTCTTTACATAATGTTCTGTGGAAATCCTCCATTTCACAGAGAAACCCCATAGCAAATATTTGAGGCAGTTTACACAGAAGGCGTGGCTCACAATCTTGCATAGCGTAGAGGATTTGCTTCACCAAATGATAGAGCAAAGATATTCATAGGAGATTCAGCGCAAAGCAGGTTTTAGGTAAACTTCTATGCGGTACCTAATAGGAAATTGCATTTGGGGCAACAAA
>MU227908.1:423975-436425 GCA_018584345.1 Thuja plicata
TCATCATTTTAGATCACTCTGTAATCCATCATCAGGATGAGAAAGTGCAGGATGTATGCAAAATGTCAAATTATAGGCAAGGCATGCGAACTGTTTTATAGAACGCCTAAAAATTTTTTTGACCAATCATTGGTCAAAATTTTCCACCAATGATTGGTCGAAATTTTCCACCAATGATTGGTCAAATTTTCCACCAATGATTGGTCGAAATTTCAACGAAACCCCAACACAAATAGCACAAACAACATGCACAATGTTCGACCAATAGCTCGTGGAACTTTCGACCAACTATTGGTCGAAATTTTGACCCACAGGAAGATGGTCGAAATTTCGACACCAAAAATTTTGACCAATTTGTTGGTCCAAATTTTGACCAACTTGAGTCAAAATTTCAACCAATATTGGTTGAAAATTAGGGTCAAATGTACTAGTGATTGTAAATCCTTTATCATGTTGAATAACAATTCTTTCAGGATCATTTTGATTTAGTCATAGCCTGTACTATTTGATAATGAATATAAATAATTTGAAGGAGTTAAAGTCACACTCAAGTATATCATCCAAGATCTCATAGTATCTATTTTGACATTTTTGAAGATGTATGTCATTTCTAGATGAAATATTAGTGACCTCGAATACAATAGTTATCCCAGAATCACAAGTTTTCTTTGTGTCATCCAACTTTTTTATGCAAAATTTATGGCCATGATAGTACATAGATTTGTGGTGCTTGACTTGCAATTTTTCAAGTGTGTGAAAATTATTTGCATCGTGAGTTAATATGAAACATATGGGTCGTGATCATTAATAAATTTTTACGTACCTATCTACCTCTTAAACCATATGCTAGATCAATTACCATTGGCGTAACATTCAAATCTATGTTACAATGAGCTTCTATAACCAATGAACTAACACTTTCCCATGTTAATGAGCAACTATTTTGTTGACATCGTTCAATCCATTCTTTCATCCAATCAATATTGTTCGCAATATACAAATGTATTGCATCACACTCTTGGCCAACTGTATGAAAAAATAGACCAATTACAAATAACTTATAATGAATATTTATAAGAATTAATTAACTATAATAACATCTTATAATTACCTCTCAATTTCATCAATCTACCTTTCTCCATCAAGTACTCCCCTTCAAATTTGCTACTAGAGTTGGGATCCCAAATACGATCTACATGGATCTTTGTTACAAATTTAGGAAGATATTAACTAATGTACACCATGGTCTAGTATACCATATATCCCTCCACCATAGAACCCTTAGGATGTCCTCTCTCTCAAACCAAGCCCTTCAAAAATTTCAAGTTCCTCTCAACCATCCACATTGACCTGGTTTGTACAGGTCCACACAATTCAATCTCCTCAACTTGATGTATGAGGTAGTGTTCGTGTACATTAAAAAAATTTGAAGGTAGACACTTTTTCATTTCACACATAAGATGAGGAATTTTTTTCTTCTAATATTTAATATCTTCTTTATTGATTTCTTTCCATGAAACCCACCTCATGTATTTTCTAAGATCATATATAACTTGTTTGACACTATTGTCAAAGTGTTGTGGGAGAGATATAGGTAGAATGTACTGCAATAATTGTAAAATGATCTTTTAAATATTTTATAAAATAATAAAATGAAAAATACATGTAGTATACAAATATATAGTGAATGCAAAATAACCTGAATTACCTTAATAAATGTATGTCAATCGTGTGTTTTCATCCCTGAACCAAACTCACTTTTATTTGATATGAAATTGTTTATGTTCGCAACAAATCCTATAGGAAATCATATTATTTGTATGACATATTTTATAGCATTTCTCTACTTCTTTGACAATAACCAAGGAAGAGCACTTATATCAATCTGGTCTCCATTTTTATTTGATCAAATGACATTTTTCATTAGATGGTTGGATTCCTCAATGTCACTACATATTTTGACAATTTTCTCTTTGTCATGTCTTCCATCTAATATTTTTCATAATGTCTATGCTACATTCTTTCTAATATTCATAGCATCAAAAAATACATGATTGGTAGTTTCTCATAGTACGACAACCTACTAAATTGTGTAGGATAATTTTTTACTCCTTTTGGAAGTTGGTCATTAATGCCTTGACAACCTTTAGGAGCATCAATTACATCATTAGTAAACAAAACACAATATCAAAATATAAATTTCAAACAAAAACCATAAGATGGAATGACACTATCTTGATAAATTATTCTATTATATTCCAACTTCCATAGGCGAGGTGTCATTATTTATGGCTTTGATACAGTTTCTTCTTTCCCATTGAAAATATATTTTTTAGTAATTTGGTACTTATGATTTCTATGGAGAAATTGACTATACTCATCGAACACCTACTTTCCTAAACTTTTTGAATGATGAGATTTCATCTTTGGACCACAAACTGGACATGCAAATTTTCCCTTTGTTTGAAGACCTACAATATCGTGTATAATTGGATAAAATATGTTAATTTTATGTTAGCACTATGACATACCAAAAAATAGGTGTTAACAAGAGAACATAGCACAAAAATGTGTTAGCCCAGGGGCATTATGTACTGTCCATACAAGAATTGTATGGAATTGAAATTGTCTTTGACGTATTGGTCTAGAGATGTCATACATAGTGACCCCATTCCATAACACCATCAACTCATTGATAAGGGGCTCAATATATATATTCATATCTTTAACTTGTTACGTACCTAGTTGAATGAAGAAAAAAATTACATAATGATTATGACCATTTTGATGGATTATTTATAGTAAATGAATTAAGATGACTATTAAATTAAAAAAACTTGGAAAAATCAATGGCAACATTATGTGCTCCCTCTTTATGGACATCCAAGGAAGAATTTTATTGTTGATAAAAAAATAGGCCACACTGAGTAAGCAGATCCCATCTCTCCAAACAGATTGACACCATCCGTTGCCAATGAAAGCCTAAGATTATGAGGTTATTTTTTTAAGTGTGGCCAAGTTTCCTCTATTTCCTAAAATGTTGAACCATCCCCATGCAATCACATAATGTCATCTCAACTTCTATTGCGTGCATGGTAATCCATAAGTTGTGCCAAGCTAGTGTACCTAAATAATCATTGCAGACATGGAATAATGGAAATATACCAATGAACCTTGTGAGGCACCTTTTTTGTTATTTAGTTTGATTGATATCTACTAATATGATAATCAAGGTATTCTATTACAAATTCATGTTGTTTATGATATATAATATGATCATTCAAATATGTATGTATTGTTTGATACTCCATTCCAATATCTTTCATAATGGCAAATAATTCTTGGTACAAGCGAGGTAGAATGTTTGATGGTGGTAACAAACACTCACCTATAAACCTACGACCAAAAATATAATTTGTTAATATAAAGAATATTAATTGGTACATGATTCACCCTTTGTTAACAATAAAGAAATTATGAATAAAAAAGATGAAAAAAGATGACGTATATGACATACCTTAACATACGTGTGATTGCTACGTTGGATAAATCATTAATAACATTCATATGTTAATTTTGTGTTAGCACTATAACATACCAAAAAAGAGGTATTAACAAGAGATCATACCACAAAAATGTGTTAGCCCAGGGGCATCATGTATTGTCCATACAAGAATTACATAGAATTAAAATTGTCTTTGACCTATTGGTCTAGAGATGTCATATATAGTGACCCCATTCCATAACACCATCAACTCGTCGATAAGGGTCTCAATATATACATTCATATCTTTAACTTGGTACTTACCTAGTTGAATGAACAAAAATATAACATAATTATTATGACCATTTTGATGGATTATTTATAGTAAATGAATTAAGATGACTATTAAATAAAAAATACCTGAAAAAATCATTGCCAACATTATGTGCTCCCTCTTTATGGACATCCAAGGAGGAATTTTATTGTTGATAACAAAAATAGGCCACACTGAGTAAACAAATCCCATCTCTCCAAACAAATTAACACCGTCCATTGTCAATGAAAGCCTAAGATTACGAGGTTCTTTTTTAAAGTGTGACCAAGTTTCCTCTATTTTCTTAAATGTCAAACCATCCCCATGCATTCACATAATGTCATCTCGACTTCTATTGTGTGCATGGTAATCCATAAGTTGTGCCAAGCTAGTACACCTGGATAATCATTGTGGACATGGAATACTGAGAATAAACCAAAGAACCTTGTGAGGCACCTTTTTTGTTATTTGATCTGATCGATATCTACTAATATGACAATCAAGACATTTTGTTGTAAATTCATGTTGTTTATGATATATAATATAATCATTTGGACATGTATGTATTGTTTGATACTCCATTCCAATATCTTTCATAGTGGCAAATAATTATTGGTACAAGCGAGGTAGAATGTTTGATGGTGGTAACAAACACTCACCTATAAACCTATGACCAAAAATATAATTTGTTAATATAAAGAATATTAATTGGTACATGATTCACCCTTTGTTAACAATAAGGAAACTATGAATAAAAAATATGGAAAAAGATGACGTATATGACATACCTTAACATACATGTGATTGCTATGTTGGATAAACTATTCATAACATCCAATTTCACCAACAAAAATATAACAGTCAGAAGAGTTGTTTGGGAGCCTTCGTATAGGGGCTCATATGACTTCTCAAGTATAGGTACATCAAGGTCATCTTCATCATCATCATTATTTGCGCCAATACCATCATCTTGATCACCGTGATCTTCTTCCATGGGATCATTACCTTCTACTTTGATTTTCACACCTACATGTTCCCTCATTTGAAAATACATTGCTTGACAATGTTGCTTGGCCTTGCATAGTTTTATCTCAGCCACAGTGATAGTCAACTAAAACTACCTAATGAAATGACTAAGTGTTGGTCACTAATCATCAACATAACTTAGAGATTAACAATCTCCCCCTTTGATATTAGTGGCAAAAACACTTATCATAACTTCTGTACATTGTATCAAAAGTATTGTCTAAGTACACTAAGTACTCCCCCTAGGAATATACTTACAAAAATTTTACATGCCTTCAAAATTTATATACTAGTGTACCTATGCTGTACTGATGTATCCTTTCATAACTCTACCAACTTTTGTACTAGCTTCCTCCTTTAGTAGTACTAATGCTAATTTCCTTACTAACTTCCCCCTTGTTTCTGTCACTAATTGCTAGTGGGGTTAAGTTATACTTATCCAAAAATTATTTATGAAGCTGCAGGGTGGATGCAAATGTCATATCCTAACTATCCTGTGCAAATTTCATAACTTCTAGTTTGATTTCTAGCTCGGCAGCTAGACTCACTAAACTTTCTGTAGTGGATAAGTTTGCACTGCTCTGTGATAACTCCTTAGCTTTTGAAAGTTCCTTCTATATTACCTCCAAGTGAGGCAACAAGCTTGTCTGTATATTTATCAACTTAGCTCTTATGTGACCATCTTCAGCCATAAGCTTGGCTATTCTCCTTTATGCATTTATCAACTTATTAAAGTGTAAAGAACTGGAGGTAGTATCTTTACCTAAAGTAGCACCAGTTGATCTCAAATCTAATTGTAGCTCCTCAACAAGCTGTAATTTATCCTTTGTGAAAAATTCAACATCACATAGTTTCCTATACAAAGAATAAACATTGGATGTAACTTTCTGTAGAGTTTCTACAAGAACAGAAAGTTTAACCTATTTTTTTGCTATCTCTTCTGAGATCATCTCTAGAAATTTTCTCTCAAATCTTCTCTAGGACCATTATAGAAGCTTCTCATTACTGTCTATGTCCTCATCTATAAATTTTTGTACAATGGTGATGAGCTGATCAATGATTGGAGCTTGAGGCATTTCATCCTCTAAGTCAAAAGCTTTTGTAAATATATCTTTGATGTCATGCAACGCCTTCTTTTTCTTTTGTTCTATCTTCATCTCTTCCTGTCTTTTCTTCCTTTTAAGAAACTCTTGAAGAGTCCCAATTTGTTCAAAATATAACTCATTGGGATTCCATTGTGGAATGACAATGACTTCATCTAATGTTACATCTAAAATCGGAGACTTCTTCAAGATTTTCTTCTTCTTCATTTCTGGAGAATTTATGCTCGGCAGCATAATATCTTTCCCTTTGATAGTTTCAATATCCAATGCCTCCTTTAATTCTATCAATATGGTCTATGGATTCAGCATACCACCAGTTTTAGGACCTGTGGGAGTGGATGATGTAGAGTGTGGTAACTCAACCAACACTTGTGATGCCTCTTCTTTTGGCTTATCAACAACTTCTGTTGTTATAACTCCACTATCTAAAACTGTCTTCACAACCTCTAAAATAGGTGGACCTTGTGAAGTTACTTCTTGTTCAGTTGTTTACTATTTTCCTTCACCTTTCTGATCACTAACAACTTTAATTACTTCCTCAGATGCTGTGGTCTTCCCTTCTTCTGTATCAGTTGCCTTAATAGGAAAATTAGTGTCTTTTCAAGTTGGCATATGTTGTTCCTCAGCATTCAAATTTCTTGGATCATTAATGATGTAATCCACAGGACTATCTGCAGTCAGATCAACATTGTGTGTTGCATCTAATGCATCCTTGGTCTTGTCTATTTCTTCTGCAATTTGATCTTTAACTATCTGAGGTTCAGGGGTAGTCTTTTCTTCAACTTCTTGTTCCTTGGGCTTGGATGGCCCTTCACCAGATTTCTTGTCTTTTGGAATGAGAAATCCAAAAAATCTCTTTCCAAATCCTTGTGCTTTGTTGCATGACACCTTCAATGTCATTCTTCAAAATAGCATATCCTCTAAGTTTTGGTACAAACCTATTCTTGTACTCCTGAATGAATTTGGCTCTCTATTTTGCGGTTAAGTATGGAATTATTTGGGCTAAAGTTCCTCCTCAGATCTGTCTCTTAGTGGCAAGTGCAAATTCCCATTTTATTGACAAAAAGTCATATAGTTCATCAGGCACATGATTTCCTATCTATGTAGGAGTCAATTTAAAAGTGCTCATCATGTCTAAGAGAGCTTCATGAACTTTGTGCCTATCTGCTATTTTCAACTTGTCATATTTGATGAACTTGAACATTGCTAACCCTACTGAATTCCTTAATGTATCACATACCTCATCAATGCTTGCTGGTTTCTTGAACTGAGCTATAGGTATGTTGCTGGGCATATCTGTTTCTGTCATCTCCTCATCACTATCTACTGGCAGATTTAATTTCTTTCTTGGTCTCTTTGCTGGTGCACTCGGCACAGCCTTAGAAGCAACCTTTGCTTCCTTACCAGAAGTACTTTCAGCAACTTTTCTCTTACCATACACTTTTGTTTGCTCTTCTACTGGGGAAGTGACAGTAGATGATCTTGTCCTTGGATGATTAGCTGCAAGAGGTGTAACCTTGGGTTTTGCTCGACTAGGCTTGGTTACAATAACAATTGATGGCTTCTTTCCCTTAGCCTTCTATGTAATTTCTTCTGATGTACTGACTTCCTCCTCAGTTGAAATATCCTCACCTTGTCCAGTGGATAGTCCTAGAGGTGCATCCTTAGGTTCTTCATCACTACCCAAGCCAACCATTTCCTTTATATTTTTCACTATCTTCTTTCTTTTCCTCTCCATAGTTCCTTCATTCAAAATTCTAGAGATCTTAGCCTTAGCTTCATCATGGTTTCCAAATCTCTGTGTAGTGGTGTCAATTTCCTCGGCTAAGAGTGCAATGATGGTGGCTGATGCTTCATCAACATTAATCTCATATGGAAATGGCTCTAAACATGTTATTCTAGGAGTTACTGCCTTGATATAAGTGTTATCTGTGTCAACTAGAAAACATATTTCCTCATAGTGTTTCTCCACTAGTGACTTAGGAATCCTAGTCCTTAATCTCATTCTCTTCTTGAATTCAACAAAATAGCTACCCATAATGCTATTGAAATTTCTCCCTAGTTTGTTTATACATTCACTGATCTAAACTGTTATGGGCCTATCCTTTTTCCACACAATATTTCCTAGAGTAGGAAATGTTAGCCTTTTTGATTGATGCAAGGTTCTTGGCTCACTATGTCTATTATAGCTCGGCAAGATCATATGTGTGATTCTTCTTCACAATTTTCCATGCCTGATCAACTGCTATACAAGGAACATTGTCCAATCTTCTAGACTGATAGAACTTGTGTGCAATTACCCTTACTCCAAAATCAAGTTCTAAATCAGTAATCGTAGAGATAGTCATACCTCTTTTATTCCATACTGCTCCAGTGTTTAATGTAATTTCCTCTTTTCTATTATTCCTCATGGTTCACTTCCCATTCACTATAGGATATCCATTCACTTGATGAATCATACTCTTGGTGATCTTGACTGGTCCATTGTCTAGCCACATGCTCATGTCATGAACGCTGCTAAGGATAACTTTGATCCATTCATCTTTAAAACCTTGGGGAAAATCTAGGGCATGAGATAACCCTTTTTCATCTAAGCATTTGAATTCTTCCTTTAGAGATCTATTAACACATAGTTTAACTGATAGAACTTGTGTGCAATTATCCGTACTCCAAAATCAAGTTCTAAATTAGTAATCATAGAGATAGTCATACCTCTGTTATTCCATACTACTCCAGTGTTCAATGTAATTTCCTCTTTGCTATTATCCCTCATGGTTCTCTTCCCATTCACTACAGGATATCTAGTCACTTGATGAATCATACTCTTGGTGATCTTGACTGGTCCATTGTCTAGCCACATGCTCATGTCATGAACTTTGCTAAGGATAACTTTGATCCATTCATCTTTAAAACCTTGGGGAAAATCTAGGGCATGAGTTAACCCTTTTTCGGCTCAGTGTTTGAATTCTTCCTTCAGAGCTCCATTAACACATAGTTTACAGTAGGATTTCCTCAATTCATTATCTCCTACTTCTCCAATTTTAACCATATAACATGATCGAACATCATGAATCATGAGTACCTTGGGAGGAATGGATGAGAGGGATCCTATTAAATCACTTTGAATTACACTTTCTGGAATGGCTCAAAAGTTGAGAGGTTCACATTCATCACTCCTAACCAACTGAATTTGTTCTTGTTCTACCTCCATACTCTTGGCTGGTGCAGAAGAACTTACAGCCATAATTCTGAAATTTAGGGTTTGAGAGATGGAAAAGAGAATACCTTAGTAGGTGATGCTTCACACTTTTCTCTATTCACTGTTCACTTCAAGATTTCTATCGACACACTGATGAAATCTTTGTTCCTAGCTTCGTTAGGATTAGTTCAGCAAATCGCTTCACTTCGCTCCATAAATAGTAAAAATCGCAAGGTAAAAATGAAATGTCAACTGTTCATCCCTTATATGCTTCAAAGGGTAAAAGTAGGTGAGCATTAAATGTTGTGCCTGTTTGAGTTAGTGCAAGCCAGCTATTCTCAGCTTTAACACAACTTGCATCCCACTCAGCTTATTACACTCAGCCTTCACAAAATTTCACTTGGCCAACAAAACTCAAAACTTCACTAAAAGAACTCAGCTTTAGTGTCCATGAATAGTACTCGACACTTATAGTGCAATTGACTTATCTCAACATTTGCATTCAAAAGTATGTCCTTGTGCATCTTAACCTATGCAAATATGGACTTTTTGTACATTTTATGTTAGGAACTGATGTAAAATAACAATTTCAAATACAATTCCTTACATACCTCTTTCTTTTAGTTGGAGATGATGTGATCACTTGATCCATTGGATTGGGTGACCTTGGCTTCATTAGCTTCACTGCTGCATGGTTCAGACTTCTTAACCCATGTCTTGTTCATCTATTCCCTAATTTGCTTGACTATCAGAGCTGGTACTCTAGTCTTGCAATCTGTCCTTGTATGTCCAATTTTCAAACAACTGTGACAAACTAGGCTTCCATTCATCCAACTTTTGGACTTACCTCTAAAATGTGTCCTTATGCAGTTCTCTGGAACATGTCTGTACTCACCACAGTAATGAAAACTATGCCATGTATTATAATCCCAATTGTAATGATTGTCTTTTCTTGGTGATTTCTCTTATACCTTTGATGTGCATTGTTGTTTACCTTTAGATCTGCAATCTTGTGCTCTATGACCAAATTTGTGAAAATTATAGCAATTACCATTAAGTCTAGGAGTTTTTCTTGTCTTTGCCTTACATTCATGTGCTTGATGTCCAAACTTATTATAGTTAAAGAAATAACCATTAAAGATAGTGTTAGGATTGGACTTACCATTCTTGCTTCGGCAAATGTTTGTTGTATGACCTGGTTTTCCACAGTGGTCACAAACAGGTTTCTTGTTTCTCGGCTTTGCATTCTTTCTTTCATATGTCTTGGATGATTCTCCATCTTCAGTGGTGATGCAGGAGCATCCTGGGTGTAAGGGCAATCTTGCATCACCCAAAAATATGTGTTTTTCTATTCAATAAGGGCTATTTTGTACAAAGCTGCTATTTTTAGAAACTTACTATTTTTAGTAAGTTGGTCGTTTGAACTCAGAATGTTCTAATTTTCTAGGTGAAGGTTCATCTTATTCATATAATAATGCCAGTTGAATTTCATTGCCAGATCATCTGTATTGGCAAAGTTATTAAGGATTTACTGTTGAGATTTTAGGGTGCAAAATCTTTGAGCTCAATTTTCAGGACCTTAGAGGCTCTAGATCGAGGTCAAACCCCCAATTGACTTGCGCTTCGCTAACTAGAAACTATAGATCACGATCTCCCCTTTCCTAAAAGTGGTTATAATAGCCAATCAGAGCTACGGTTCAAAATTTATGGCTTCCAGAAGTTGGGCTACCTATCTCATGTTTTGTAAATATTTAAAGCCGACCCTTTTGTAATAAAAGTGAAAAATAATTAAATGCTAAAGGTAGTCGGCCTTAATGGCTAGATTTCTGGAACCTTCTTGGGCGATGGAAATTGCCTATATGAAGATGGCCTGTAGTGTTGTCTAGGGAAGTTCTGGGTAGATCTGGGTAATAATTCAAGGCTTTGTCCTACAGAATATATTAAGGGGAATGCCCATGTGGCTTTGCATATTGTAATTCTGAAAGTTTGTAATTCCACATTTGTGGAGATAATAAGAAGCCTATTTTCTATTCTTGCAAATTATTGTTGCTTCTTTATTTCTGTTGTGTTTGTGGCATTAAGGAAAGCACCCTTCATCAAGTGGTATCAAAACGAAAAGTTCCTGAGTGTGTAAACAGATCGCCGACTGTGAGACATTTTGCACCAGGACCGTGGGTTAGGGTTTTTGTGTAAATAGATCACCGATTGTGAGGCATTTTGTACGAGGAGTGTGGTTAGGGTTTCAGCGTGCATCACAAGAATGCCTCCATGAAGGGAACGTGGCAGAAGAGCTGGCGTTGTGACACCTGAGGTTAGAGAGCTCAAGAGATAAGTGCAAGCATTGCAAGAAGAGATTCACAGAGGAATGAATCTTAATGTTAGAAATGAAAGTGAGGATGAAGCCGAAGAAGGAAACGATGATCAAGAAAAAATTAAAGTTTTGAATCCAAAAGAAGAAAGGCTTTTCCGAGCCATTTCTAAGATTGGGAAAAGACCTAAGATTGAGGTTCCTACATTTTCAAGGAATCTTAACCCAAAGGAGTTGATTGACTGGATCAACGAATGTGAAGAATATTTTGAGTATGAAGATATTGAGGATCCTGATCGGGTCAAGTTTGTGAAGGCCAGACTGAAGGGTCATGCAAAGATCTGGTGGCAGGAGATCCAATTGGAGCGAAATCAAAGGGGAAAGGATAAAATTACAAGATGGGATTAGATGGTGGATAAGTTGAAGTGACAGTTCATTCCTATTGATTATGAGCTTGACCTACTGAAGAAAATGCAAAGTTTGAAGCAAGTAGGAAGATCTGTTCAGGAGTTTACAGAGGAGTTCTATCGAATCCTCATCAGAACAAGCCAAGCCGAAGCTGATAAGGAGAAAGTTTCTTGTTACCTTAATGGGCTGAGGCCAAGCATTCAAGAGGAGTTGAATCTGGTTCGAATGAACAGTATTGAGGAGGCATACCAGTTTGCCCTCAAAGTAGAAGAAAAGCTGAACAAGAAGTTTGAGAGTAGGCAAAATGGAAGAGGTCGTGGTGGAAGACCTAGTGGACAGTCATATGGTGGCCAAAATGAAGATCTAAAAAAGAAGGATGAGGCTAGTAATAGTTAGAATCAGCAAGGAAACAATTCCAATCATTTTCAAGATTAGAATAATAGAGATCAGAGAGGAAGAGGAAGAGGACAAGGATCTAGAAAAGGAGGCTTCCGTGGAACATGTTTTCACTATGGAGAAGAAGGTCATAGGGCATTTGAATGTCCTCAGTGCCAAGGAAGAATAGACAGGAGAAATGAAGGCCAGGCCAGAGTTGCACATGTAGATGAA
>MU227908.1:462174-489744 GCA_018584345.1 Thuja plicata
TATATAAATAAAAAATAAAAGGATATATATATCCTTTTATTTTTTATTTATATATATCCATGTATGCATATATATATATATATATATAAGGTGTATATATACATAAATATACTTGTTGTTCATAAACACAACAACAACAAACAAGTCATAAAATTTTCCCATACAGTTACATTAGTCTCTTTTTTTGTATATATTTTAGGTATTCTATTATATCTGAGTATATAATTTTATACCATAAAGAAAGTTTGTGTATATTAGTAGTTTAGATTTCTAAATAGGAAATAGAAGTTTGCAAGTTCAGATTAATATAACCTTTAGATTAAATGACATATAGATCAAATAAAAGTAATCCCTATACGAAGATTTGCAATTAGAGTTGAAGGTTTAATATCCTCTTATTTTCAATAATTTATTTCAAATCTGCTTACTGTACAAAAATAGTAATATGAAACTATTATGTAACTGAATTAATTTGGGTTGCATAAGATAACAATATTTCCTTTACAACATAGTTTTAAGGTTAATTTTATAAAGAAATAAGCTCACATAGTCTTCTTTATTTAACAGAATAACATGCACATGGAGGTTTATAAAGCAAGAAATTCAAAATCATGTAATTTAACCAAATGCATAGTACAATACAACTTAATGTGGAAATTTACACCCTTTTATAAATCAATTCTGTTATCAATTGTACACAAAATTTTCTCCTATAACAAACATTTAAAACAATAAATCTGCTTATAAAGTTTCAGAACAGATTATTTCAAACAAAAAATTTATACTTCCAAAATTTTTCAGCAACTTAACTATTACATACTGTTATTGTAGAAACTTGATTACATCTAAAAAAAATTAAAATCAAATTACAGTTCTTTTTCATATAAAAATCCAACAGCCCATGGCTTAGATTCAAATGTTAACTTCACAAATCTTTTAAATAAGAGAATAGTAATAACGGATCCCCTTCCCTCTAGCTTTGACCTGAATCTACCAACAAGGTAACAACTAAAAATCTCCAAATACAGGATTTGGAATATCCCATGGGAGCTCACCTTCCAGCCTAGGCCTCTTATGAGGCTACCCTCGAGCTAGGGGAAACAAGAAGGGGTAGGGTGACAATCAAGCAACCATACACTAAAATTGGCCAAGATAACAACATAACTCCCATCCAAGTCTTAAGCACAATTGGGTCAAAATAAACTCAATCTAAGGGTGAAGGTGGAAATACTCAAGAAGGAGATTGCCAAGAAAATGCCTCACTATACACAATAGAAAACATGTCTTCCCAAGTCATAAAAATTATTTCCAAGAGCTCCATACCCATAACCAATTTCCTTATCACCCGCATATGATGTTTACAAAAGAATAACATTGGCAACATGGAGCCCATAACACCCATGAAATCCCTCTTCTTTCCAAGAAGAGACTCTCAACTTAACAAGGTTTCCCAACTATGCCCCTCACCCACAACTGACTATCTCCTCTCTCACAAGGGGAAAGATAAGTCAATGCACTCCGAAGCACAACATCAAAATCAACAATAAGAACAAGAAGAATATCTTTCAAACTAAACATAACAGTTCAACCATATTTGCACAACATGAAGCAAATAAAAAATGAAATTAAATGAATTTAAAAAAGAAACTAAATAAACATGAAAGCATTTTAACCACACAAGGACAAGGAGTACCAACCTTAATCCTAGCTATGGATGATGTTGAGGTCTTCCCTTGAGTTCCTAGCTCTCCTTCCCTTCCCTTCTCCCAAAATTTAGCTAGATCTTCCTTGAAGCAAAATCACAAGTCTCCAAAATGGAGAGTGGGAAATCTACCCCAACTCTCATCTCTCTTTCCCCTAAAAGGCTCCCTTTCCCAACTCCACCTCTTTCCTATCAAGAAGGTAGAGGCATGTGTCCTTCCTTCTTACATATGTCAAATTCCTTGCAAGGAAGAGACTCCACTAACTTGGAGGAAGTGAGGGTCTTTCCCTTTCCCCAAATTTTTGCCACTATCAAAGAAAGGCATTAAAGAAAGCCTAGGAAAGAGGTTATGGCACCCAAAATAAGGAAAAAAAACCCTAACCCATAGTAATACATGAAAACTAGATAATCTTAACTCTAACTACCTCAAAGGATTAAATTTAACCCTCTAAAAGCCCCCTCAAAGTTTGCATTCGAATTTCAAGGATAACACTCATGACTTGGGTTATCAAAGTAAATTACCACCCATGGTAACTCTACAACCTAGCCTAGGGTAAAAATCAACTCAAAGATCCACATAGGCATGCCATGTCACAACACATGTGTCAATTGACACTATAAAAGCACCTCACATTTACACCATGGCATGTTCTAAAATAAAATTACAAAATTAAAGGAATAAATTTACAACCATGCAAAAGAACACATTTACAACATAATCACATTTACAATTAGGTTATTTCCCCTTTAGGTCTAACCTTGGCCTCACAAGGATTTTCACAATTTAGCCCAAACTTGTTTCCTCGATTGAAACCACAGTTATTCCTCCTGCACACTTGAACAGAGCATCAGTTTTTCAAGAATGGAAACACATATTCATGATGTTTCACATTATAATATATTCCTTTAACCAAAGTTACTACTTTTCTATTAATAAAACTAGATCAATCTTGAACATTTAAATGATAATTCCTATTACAATGAAATCTCATATCAAACCTATAACCAATATAAGGCATTTGCAGAATTTAAACCAAATATCACTTTTATATGTCATAAGATCATAAAGCAATATCGAAAAAAATGAAAAACAACTATATCATGTCATCAAGAACTGAGAATCATATAAGCATCATCAAAGTAGAGTCATCATAAGATATCTATACTATAAAAGGTCCAAAATGAAATGTATCAAAATAAATGTATCCTCCAGATAAATATGATATAATAGTATCAGCTCTGAAATGGATAGTCAAGGTAGGACCTCACATCCTACCCCTCTAGGCATGAACTTACTCCTAGATTTAATAAGAAAGGTTGGGGTACTCCTATCTCATGCATGCTATATCCTCCCATGAGGTTGTGACCTCATCGTAGCAATCCCACTAGACCCTAACCTGGTCCATCTGTTGCCCTCGTAGGGCCAACGTCTACCAAGTTAAAATGCAGATGGGCTCCAGAGCCAGCTGCCCATCTGACTCCACCTGTAAGGCATCCCAATCAATAATGTGAGACTCATCATAGATATATTTCCTCAACACAGGTATATGAAATACATCATGGATACACGATAGGCTAGGTGGCAGTGCTAGATGATAGGTAAAAGGTCCTATCCTCTCTAAAATCTTGAAGGGTCCCACAAAATGAGGTGCGAGCTTAGAGCCCTTTCCAAAATGGATTGGACTATTATGAAAATGCACTCTCAAAAATACCCTGTCTCCAACCATGTAGACTCTATCCAACCTCTTTGCATCTGCATACCTCTTCTGTCTATCTTGTGCCTCTCTAAGACGCTCTCTGATCAAGATAACCTGCCGCTCCATGTCCCTGACTAACTCTAGCCCAACTAAAACCCTATCCTCAATTCTATCCCAACTCAAAGTTGTCCAACATGGTCTCCCATACAAGGCCTAATAAGGAGGCATACCCAAGGATGTGTGATGCCCATTATTGTAGGAAAACTCTGCTAAGTGGAGGTACTCCTCCCATCTGGATTGGTGATCCATAACATACATCCACGTTATATCCTCCAAAACCTTATTTACTTTGTCAGTCTGCCTATCAATCTCAGGATAATAGGCTGTACTAAAATTTATCCTGGTGCCCAAAGATGTCTACAATTCTCTCCAAAAGGAAGAGGTAAAGAGAGAATCCCGGTCTAATATGATCTCATGAGGGATTCCATGGAGCCTAAAAATATCTCACAAGAATACCTGTGCTACCGCTGGTGCTGTAAAAGTGGTACGCATGGGTGAGAAATGGGCCACTTTGGTTGACCTATCCACTGTCACCATGATGGCATCATGACAACAAGATGACATAGGTAAACCAACATTGAAGTCCATGAAAATGGTGTCCCACTTCCACACTGATATCTCATGTGGTTGAAGATGTCCTCCTGGATGACTATGCTCTACCTTAAGTCTCTGACACTCTAAACATTTGGCCATAATACTAGAAATGTTCAACCTCATACCTACCCAGTGATAGAGCTGTCTCAGATCTGCATGCAACTTCTTAACCCCGAGGTGTGCTGCATATGGTGCTATATGAGCCTCATGTATAATAAAGTTGGGAAATCCACTGGGTGTACAGACATATGTGCAGCCTCTATGATGAAGAAGTCCATCAAATTCTAGGGAGAACCCATCAAATCTCCCCTTAAGGGGTCTCTGATCTTAATCCAACTGAACATACTCTAAATAGAACTCATCCTCAAGAAAATGCTGAAGTATGCAATCCCTCAAATCTATACTAGTAGTCAAAGAGGAGAGTGTATGTCGCCTCCTACTCAAAGCATCTGCTACCACGTTCTCCTTACCTTTGATGTAGTGGACATCAAAATCATACTCACAAAAGAACTCCATCCACCTCCTCTGTCGGGCATTAAGGTTAGGCTGGGTGAAAATGTACTAGAGGCTCTGGTGATCTGAAGGGAGCTCAAAACAATGCCCTAATAGAAAGTGACGCCACCTTGCTAAAGCATGAACCACTATGGCAAGCTCAAGGTCTTGTGTAGGATAATTAAGCTTGTGGGTCTTGAGCTTCCTAAACTCATAGGCAATGGCTCATCCTTCTTGCATAAGAACTACTCCAGGTCCATCTAAGGACTTGTCTATGTAAACCATGAAGTTGGCTAAAGGATCTCACACTGCTAGGATAGATGCACTATTAAGGGCTCTCTTGAGCTCCTAAAATGCCCTCTCACACTTCTCCATCCACTCAAACCTCTTTCCCTTTCTCTAAAGGAATGTGATGGGGTGTGCCACTTAGAGAATCCCACTACAAAATGCCAGTAGTAACCTGCTAACCCCATGAAGCTCCTGACCTCTGACATAGTGGTAGGTGTTGGCATACTAGGTAGCTCTAAGGGAAAGACATTCACAAATTCCTACAATATAGGGAAGTCATCTAGGGAGGTTCCCTTTTCCTCCTCCTCCTCCTCTCTATCACTAATAGTAATATCAAATAACTAACATCCCTTATGCATGTAGCACTTAAGGTGCATGGCAGAGATCACCAAAAGAGATATGGGTCTCTGGACCCCTAAAATAACCATGGGTGAACCTAAGTCATCTACACATTTGACCCTCTTCTATCTACAGTCCACCTTGGCATTGTGGATGCAAAGCCAATACATGCCAAGGACTACATCATAAGAACCAAGAGGGGTGATTTGTAAATCAATCACGAAGGTCATGTCTCCTATTTACAACTGACAATCTCTGACTATGGAGTCAACTGATACCCTAGCACTAGATGCTAACTCCACTTCCCATTTTACCTCTTGTCTAGCTGCCACTAGCCCACATCGCTCCACTACAAATGGGGAAATAAAAGAACCAGTAGCTCCTAAATCAAAAAGGATAGTGATGGTACTACCTCGAATCATACTTGCTACCTAAATCACTATGGCCTGATGCTCTGCCTAGTAGTTATCAACCACTGCAAAGACTTTGTGGGACTTACCAAAGTCCCCAACCGTGGCTTCAGATGTTGCTTAATGTGAACTACCACCCTGGGGATAATCCCTAGCAAAGTTCCCTATAGCCCCACATGTGAAACAAGGTCCTTGGGACTATATCGATATCCCCTGTGATCTAGTGTGCTGTGATCCCCCTGTCCTACTAGAACTTCTAAAACCACCTCGAGAGGTCTTTTGAGTCCTCACTAGAGGTGTGAATGAAGCATGTGACCTCTGATCTCGCCTAGGCCCCTGTGCCTACCACTGCTTGGGCTTAAAGCCCTGCTACCCTTATGTTAGCCTAGTCCTTTGACTCTGCTGAGTCTATGGACTCTGAGGCTGTGGGGCTCTGAAGGTCCCTAATGAGTTCTTTTGATTCCCCTTCCAAGTGGGTTTCTAATATCTTGTACCGTGAGGTGAAAAATTTTGGTTCTATGATGGATCTCATGTATTGTGTCCTCTCCCCTGCACCTCCTCTGCAATCAAGGCCTTCTCTATGGCCTCTCATAGATCCACTGGTGTTGCCATGCGCACTGGTCCAGAAATAGAAGAATTCAACCCCTTAACAAAGTAGTTGATACAGAACTTCTCATCCTTCATGTACTCTACATGAGGTAGGAGCTCAAGAAATCCGCTCTCCTACTGAGCAACAGATAGAATCATCTACTGTAGATCAAAGAACTCATCTATATGATGCTGGCTGTAATGCTCTGAGAGGTAACGGTCTCTAAAACTCTCCAAAAAAGATTCCCAGGTGAGTGTGTCAATAACCAGGTTACTCTTGTACACTTCCTAGCACCAAACTAATGCGCCTCCTCTCAATAAGAGGAAGGCCAAATGAGCTCACACATTGCTCTCATATGCGTGCAAACTGAAGCATCTCTCTAAACTTAGTAACTGTGCCTCAGCCTCAATCCAATCCATGGATCCTAAAAAGGGTGGTGGTCTGAGGTGGAGCAAATCCTTAACCTGGTCCCCCACATCCTAGGGAGCTTCTCTACCTGCCTGATGTACAAACCCTGGGAGTGGTTCTACCATGTGAACAGACTCCCCATCCTTCTTTGCCTACTCCTCATCTTGTCAAGGAGAAAGGCTCCAACTATGCCCATGGGCTTCTCCCCCTACCCCTGCTATCTAGTCTCCAAGCGGCAACCTATCATTAAGAATCCCTACTAGATTCTTGAGAGCATTAAGTACCTCCTGATTTAGATTTGGGGGTGGAACAGGTGGAGGTTCATTCTCTACATCAACATCTGCCCTAGCACCCTCTACTTCTCTCTTATCATGAGCTGGTTCCACATGGGTATGACCCCGACCTCTCCCATGTTGGTGAGCCTACCGAGTGACGGGAGAAATCCTACATGTTAGAGAAAATTTAAAGGTTATCAAGGATAAACGCAATGGGTCTAAGGTTCCAAGGTTGAAACATGACTCTGATACCAAAATGTCATGCCCAAAATTTGCATGATAAAATGCAATAATAATTTTTTTTGAAAGACAACACTATTGTATAGTGGTCATTACTGCTGCTAGGGTTTGAGAAGAAATCATGACTGGAGTCAACATCCCTCATAACCTGGATTTGCTAGGGTCATGATACAAAAAATTTCTATGTTTTCTTGGAATAAAACATAGATGTTACGAAGCTTTCTCCTAATGTGATGGTTTAAAAACTAAGTCCAGATTTAAACATAATTTAACCTAGTTTCTATCATAACATTATGTTTACCTTGATCAATACGTTGGCCACATGTATTGACCATGTAAACATAAGATTAACCCATTAAAATTAACTCAAACATAATCTACCTTAGGCTTTGGCTATTTCAAAATGCTGAAGTCCACGATGGTCCTAAGTTGATAGACTTAAACTAACCCATTGATCAACATTCTTTATTTCGCAAAAGGTCATTCTTTTATTCCATTTTTCTATTTAAAATAATAATTATTGTGTTTTATCAAATGAATTGAATTTATCTTTTCATTGATAGATTTATTTCCTTTACATTTATGCTCAAATAAAATATGTGTCCACTAAACCTAGTGTTCCACTACTCGGATAGTAAAAATATTCCTGATTATGACTTAAATCTATAATGTAGTAATAATACCCAAAAGAACCATGAAATACTAATTCTATAGTTAATAAACTAAACTAAGGTCCATCATTAATACTACCTAAGGAGTTCTTTCCATAAATCTTGCAAGATGATAATGTACTAAAATTTTATTGGGGAAAAAACTTAGTCTCAAGGTAACTAATTTACTCTAGGTGTAATTTAATTATAAAAAAAAAGAATTAATCCACTAATGTACCAAATAACATATTGAAAGAAACCACATAAAGAAATCTTAATTAATTTAATTACCCTAGATAGAGGATATTATATTCTGGATAAATCTTCCTGTAATAAAATTAATTATAACTTATTTGAAAAGCATAAACACGAAAATTACTATCAACCTAAAATTTATTAGGTTTTTGCACTAAGGTAAATTCCATTAACATAAATAACATTATTATAAAGAATCAGCTAAATATTATTATAAGGTCATTCCATAGTTGACTTAAGTAAGAAAAGGGAGAAGAAATGAAAGCCTAACCCTAATTCAAAATTAGGGTTAGGACATATTATGAAAAGAGTGAAATATTTTTGTTTCACCTTTCTTCCCTCTTTTCTCCTTCTCTCCCTAGCTCAAACCCTAAGCTATATTTTTTTGTTTTTCTTCTGCTATGTTCTTGTAGCTCTGGCTCATGGCATGGAAGCCATGCTAGCTGATGGAATGAGCTTACAAGTGTATATATATATATATATATATTGTATAAGTTAATGGCGGCGGTCTGTGTTTTTTTTAAGGGGAAACTAGGGCGTGCTGAGCGTAGGTGAGCGCATCTACAAAGAGGAGAGGGTACGAGGTGAGTGTGGGGGGGAGTGGCCATAGTGACCTCCACCACCACTGTGGTGGTGTGCCCACCATGGGCACCACACAGCCGGTGACCTTGCTGCCACTATGCAGTGACTGTGGTGGTCACTCCACCACAGTGGTGGGGAGAAGCCCGCGTGCCACCCACTCTCATAGGGCTGACCGTGGGTGGGAGGGGTGCCTTCTCCACCCTCCCAACTTTGAAATAAAACTTATTCGAAGTCCTTCGTTATTATATATATATTTTTATCCTTTTATTTATTTTTATATATATCCATATATATATATATATAAGGTGTATATATACATAAATATACTTGTTACTCATAAACACAGAAACAACAAACAAGTCATAAAATTTCCCCATACAGTTACATTAGTCTCTTTTCTTTTTGTATACATTTTAGGTATTCTATTATATCTGAGCATATAATTTTATACCATAAGGAAAGTTCGTGTAAATTAGTAGTTCAGATTTCTAAATAGGAAATAGAAGTTTCCAGGTTTAGATTAATATAAGCTTTAGATTAAATGACATATAGATCAAATAAAAGTAATCTCTATACACAGATTTGCATTTAGAGTTGAAGGTTTAATATCCTCTTATTTTCAATAATTTATCTCAAATCTGCTTATTGTACAAAAATAGTAATATGAAACTATTATGTAACTGAATTAATTTGGGTTGCATAGGATAACAATATTTCCTTTAAAACATAGTTTTAAGGTTAATTTTATAAAGAAATAAACTCAGATAGTTTGTTTTATTTAACAGAATAACATGCACATGGAGGTTTATAAAGCAAGAAATTCAAAATCATGTAATTTAACCAAATGCATACTACAATACAGCTTAATGTGGAAATTTACACCCTTTTATAAATCAATTCTGTTATCAATTGTACACAAAATTTTCTCCTATAATAAACATTTAAAATAATAAATCTGCTTATAAAGTTTCAGAATAGATTATTTCAAACAGAAATTTTATACTTCCAAAATTTTCCAGCAACTTAACTATTACATTTTGTTATTGTAGAAATTTGATTACATCTAAAAAAAAGTAAAATCAGATTACAACTTTTTCATTTAACAATCCAACATCCCATGGCTAAGATTTAAATGTTAACTTCACAAATCTTTTGAATAAGAGAATAGTAACAACTGATCCCCTTCCCTCTAGCTTTGAACTACATCCACCAACAAGGTAACAACTTCAAATATGCAAATACAAGATTTAGAATATCCCATAGGAGCTCACCTCCTAGCCTAGGCCTCTTATGAGGCCACCCTCGAGCTAGGGGAAACAAGAAGGGGTGGGGTAACAATCAAGCAGCCATACACTAAAATTGGACAAGAAATAACATAACTCCCATCCAAGTCTCAAGCACAATTAGGTCAAAATGATGTCAATCTAGGGGTGAAGGTGGAAATACTCAAGAAGGAAATTTCCAAGCAAATGCCTCACTATGCACAATAGAAAACATGCCTTCCCAAGGCCTAAAACCTATTTCCAAGAGCTCCATACCCATAACCAATTTCCTTATCACCCTCATATGATGAACTTACAAAAGAATAGCATTGGTAACATGGATCCCATAACATCCATGACATCCCTCTTCTTCCCAAGAAGAGACTCTCAACTTAACAAGGTTTCCCAACTATGCCCTTCACCCACAATTGACTATCTCCTCCCTCCCAAGGGGAAAGATAAGTCAATGCACTTCCAAGAACAAGATCAAAATCAACAATAAGAACAAGAAGAACATCTTTCAAACTAAACATAATAGTTCAACCATATTTTCACAACATGAAGCAAAGAAAAAATGAAAATTTAATGAATTTCAACAAGAAACTAAATAAACATGAAAGCATTTTAACCACACAAGGACAAGGGGTAACAACCTTAATGCTAGCTATGGATGATGTTGAGGTCTTCCCTTGAGTTTCTAGCACTCCTTCCCTTCCCTCCTCCCAAAACTTAGCCAAATCTTCCTTCCAGCAAAATCACAAGTCTCCAAAATAGAGAGTGGGCAATCAACCCCAACTCTCCTCTCTCTTTCCCCTAAAAGGCTCCCTTTCCCAACTCCACCTCTTTCTCATCAAGAAGGTAGAGGAATGTGTCTTTCCTTCTTAAATATGTCAAATTCCTTGCAAGGAAGAGACTCCACTAACTTGGAGGAAGTGAGGGTCTTTCCCTTTCCCCAAATTTTCGCCACTATCAAAGAAATGCATTAAAGAAGGCCTAGAAAAGATGTTATGGCACCCAAAACAAGGAAAAACAACCCCTAAACCATAGTACTACATGAAAACTAGATAATCTTAACCCTAACTACCTCAAAGGACTAAATTTAACCCTCCAAAAGCCCCCTTAAAGTTTGCATTCAAATTTCAAGGATAGCACTCATGACTTGGGTTATCAAGGAAACTTACCACCCATGGTAACTCTACAACCTAGCCTAGGGTAAAACTCAACTCAAAGATCCACATAGGCATGCCATGTCACAACACATGTGTCAATTGACACTAAAAAAGCACCTCACATTTACACCATGGCATGTTCTAAAATAAAATTACAAAATTAAAGGAATAAATTTACAACCATGCAAAAGAACACATTTACAAAATAATCAAATTTACAATTAGGTTATTGCCCCTTTAGGGCTAACCTTGGCCTCACAAGTATTTTCACAATTTATCCTAGACTTGTTTCCCCAATTGAAACCATGGTTATTCCTCCTGCACACTTGAACAGAGCATCAATAGTTCAAGAATGAAAACACATATTCATGATGTTTCACATTATAATATATTCCTTTAACCAAAGTTACTACATTGCTATTCAGAAAACTAGATCAATCCTGAACATTTAAGTGATAATTCCTATTACAATGAAATCTCTTATCTAACCTACCAATATAAGGCATTTGTAGAATTTAAACCAAAGATCACTTTTATATGTTAGAAGATCATAATGCAATATCAAACAGAATGATAAAAACTATATCATGTCATCAAGGATTGAGAATCATATATATAAATTCATCTAAGCATCATCAAAGTAGAGTCATCATAAGATATCTATACTATAAAAGGTCCAAAGTGAAATGTATCAAAATAAATGTGTCCTCCAGATAAATATGATATAACAGTATCAACTCTGAAATGGATGGTGGGGGTAGGACCTCACAAGAGTATTATACTCCTTCAACATTATCTCTATTATTTTAGAAGGAGACAAATCAGGATAAAAAAACATGAAAGCTATGGTCAATCTCTCTCAACCTATCTTCACACTTCATCAAATCATTCCACTTACATCTTTGATCTTGTATTTCAGATTCCAGGGTAAGATTCCTCACAATATCCTCATCATTAAGTGATTCATGTGAAGGAATTGACACCCATCTAATAATTTTTCCAAAGGTTGTTGTGACAAATGATTCTGGATCATAGAATCTTGTAAAGGTGGTAGTCATTCTGTATTGTTTAATAAAATTGTTAAGCTCTTTAAGAGCTTTCTTCCTCACCAAAAAATCTAGAACATTTCACAACCTAACCAAGAATGTACCTGTTTTCTTCTAGTGCAAGTATTCCTTCTCAACTAAGAACAATTGCAACATGAATTTCATCATAACTATTCAAGGGGTACAAAAATAGGGATGAATTGAGGTGGTTGAGGACATCCATAGACCCTAATTATTGTAAATTTATCAAAGAATAAAAAATGTCCCCAATTATGTGAAATATGGCATTTTGGAATGGTTTGATAAGGCCTCAGTAATCTCCTAACCATGACATCTAATATCTCCCACTTCACACCAAGTAGATCCATAATTGGGGATGCAATCCAACTCTTGAAGTAAATATACAAGAAGAATAACCCATATCCCAAACCCTAGTACATAATTGCACACGCAATGGTTCATCATAATTATACTCTTTTATTAAAATAATTCTTTTATTCATAGCTTCAGAATTGTAAAAGAGTATAAGATGACATAGAATTGAATAGAACTTAAAGTCTATTAATTTGGGATTATTTTGTATTTCCACTAATCCCTCATGTAGAGCCTTAACTAGATATCCAATAAAATCATAGTCATTGTTGACCTTAGGGTTTTTAATTCACATGACCATCATCAAAAGGTCTTTTGGAACCATAGTGTCATGATCAAAGCATAAAAGCTTAAACAACCCATATACCATGTAGGCCATATAATTATGAAAACCTTTGAGATCAAGAAACTCTTTCACAATCATCTTTATCACAATGATTTTCCTATGAGGTCCTCTAGGCATGTACCTGGGAATTATAGTCATTTTTCATAAATTCCTTGTGAATATGATAATTACTTTTTTCCTTGTCAAAATCTATGTCAGTGTATGTGGCCCCTAAAATTTGAAATGCTTCTGCCAAAATCCTTCCATTTATTGCAACTAAGGCTCTCTTTTCTACTTTCTTTACTACTATAGTGAGAGGATAGTATTGTTGGGAGTCCACAACACACATGAAATTTTGGCCCTTTGGCAATGGGGATCCCCCCTTTTCTTTTTTTATTTTTCTTTCCCACCCTTTAGTTCCTTGAACTTTTTCCAGGGGGTCCTGTTGAGAAAGTGCTAAGTCTTTTTGGACTTTCACACTTCAGCACTTTAAGACTAAAGAGGTCACCCAACCTCCAAAAGCCTGAAAGATAGAAAGTGCTAAGTCCTTTCAAAATTTTGGACTTTTTCACTTTTAGATTGACGAGGTCACCCAACCTACAAAATCTTGAAAGCCCAAAAGTGTGGAAGCCTAGGCTGAAACCTTTTAGTGTTTCAGCCTCTGAAACACCAAAAGGGGTGAGGGTTGTTTTAGAATCTAAAATACTAAAAGAGATATGTCACCTCACCTGCAAGCTATAAAAGAAACACTGCACATCTTTATTCTCATTTTTCTTCCTTGTGTGTGGGTGTGTTCGCCTCCTCACTTATCTTTTTCATCATTTTTATTTCTCATGATTTGTTTCAGCACATCTACCCCTTCTCTTCATAAGCCCTAGTAGGTTGGCATCTTCTCCACCTTTTCTCTTTGTCTTCTTTTCATTTTTTCCTTCTTCACGTGCTCTCTTTTCCTTATTTTTGTTGTTCGGGTCATCGGTCTTCCTTTCTTTCCTCTCTCCCTGCTACTCCCAGGTCACCATGTCCTTGGCTCTAGGATTTGTTGTTTTCATTTGTCACCATTTATTTCTTATTTTTTTTGTTATTTTAAGGGTTTTTTCCTCTGTCAATAGTCGTAGGTTTTTGGCCTTCGAAAGGCCAAAAATAGACCGCCAACATCAGATCTCAAGCACAGAATCACTAAGTGCAACTCTTCAAACTTAAGACATTCAAAATTATGGCATTTTAAAGATCCCAACATCCCCAACATATGATACACCAAAAACAAGGTCCCCACCCAAATTTTTGGCCTTTCGCACTCCACAACCCCAAAAGGGAATCCTTCAAACCACCTTCAACCTTTCGCACTTCAAGGCATTTTTTGAATTTTGCACTCCGAATTTAATTTTTGCCTTCGCACTCTAAAAGTCTGAAAGGGCATCCTTCATATGAGCCTTCTAGAATTTTTCAACCTTTCACACCCCAACATTGTTTTTGATGTCCACAAGTTTGAATGACCAAAAGATCTACCAAGATTCATTTCTAACTGATTTTGAGCCACTACTACTATTTGTTAGAGTTTTAGTTTTTCTTTGGATTATTTTTTAGCAGTGTTTTTAAAGTAAATGCTAATGTTTGCATGTTTTTTTACTGGAGTGCCAAAAAAGAGTGTTAGATCACCTATGAAGTACCTTTTTAAGGGGTACCATGCGCCATCCAAGATTGGAAACCACCACCAGGATATCTTTGACACAGACATAGGAAATATAGAATGGAATGTATTCTTGGTCAAGTGTTCCAAGCCTACTGGAAGGTCATCTGATTGCCCCACCTTGGTCCTATCTGGTTTAGTGAACCCAACTACACACCCAATATCAATTCTGTCCTTAGAACTGATCATGACCTTAGTGCACCATTATGTACTTTATGAGAGGGTGGTTAAAAATAGAGAGGTAGACATGGTCTTGGATCTCAGAATAGATAATATTGAAGATTTCTTCTATCTCCAAAAGGGGGTCAATTGGTTATATGAATTCTCCATTAACTAAGGCCTGAAATGGTTTACAAAACACACTCTGGATGCGTACGACATTGCCAATCAAGAACATTTGATTCAATCCCTGCCCAAGAACAAAATTGAGAGGATAGACTTGAGGAGAGGATACCTCAAATATGAAATCCAAGTGGAAGTTATAATACTGAGCTAAGTGTATGGACTACCTCAGTCCATCCAAGTTGAAAATTGGACGATCCTATTGATCGAGAGAATCAAAGGGTGAAAGGTGAGGTTTGACTGGGAAGCTAGTCTAAGTGACAACTTAGATGAGCAGCAAATCTCATTAAAGCATAACCCAAAATTTTATATGGCATACTTTTTAGCCACAAGGGTAGAATACCCGAGACTCATGAAACAAGGAGCCTTCAGAAAATCAAATGCATGGCCTCACATGGTCTACCCACAATTGAAAAGGAAAGCAAATATGGGCAAAAATAGTCCAGATTATAGGATAGTGAATGATGGTTTCATCTTCACAATCATCCGGTTAATAGAGGGTGATTATGCTAAAATATTATCAGAAAAGGTTTTCGCCAAGGTTAGGGAAATACAGGATTTATACTTAAAGTTTAGGACATTCACTTACATCAAAGTAGTAGGATCCACTCTTAACGCCAAGAAGCTACCTAGATACCATTTTGATTAGGTAATCATCATAGAATTGGCCAGACACCTTGTAGACACATATGAGCACATAAATCACAGGAAGAAGCATTGTTGGGATTTCCCCATATAAATAAGCCCGTATACTTTGAAGGATATGAAAATATGCAAGTTCCTGGCATTTTAATGGGATGAGTGCCCACTATAATTGTATGCATATATTAGGACCAAGTTTGACCCCATAGGAACCTATAGCCACATTATGGGTAAACACTACGTTCATGAGACACATATAGAAGATCACTGGAAGAATTGCATGGATGAGAATGAGGTATTGATAAAGGACTATTGCATGATGACTTTAACATTGGAAGAGGTAGCCCTAGAGATTAGCATTCCTCCCAAAGTTTGGTATAAAGATATAGAAGATGTGTTAAATCCTTTTTACAATAAAGACAAGATATACACCATGCCAATTTTGAATGCCAAAGTAGATAAAGTTGAAAATAATAGCATCGATTTCAAGCCGAGGGACGTAATTAGGGAAACCAAGTTGTGGATCAAGAAACCATTCGGAATGGATCCTATTCCCATGAAGCAAAAACTAAATTTTCCAACAAAAGGAGACAAAAAATGTGGAGATAAGCCCACAGTGCCTCTACTAAAGAAGGCCCCACCGCAAAAGCTGAGAACAGTATATGTTCATGAGCATCCAATTGTGTATGGTTCTAATCCCAAGCATAAGACACCAAGGACTAAGATGACTGGGATTTTAACACCACCCATTGACCAATCAAATGTAATACAAGGGGAAATTCCTAATACCTTTGGCTAGTCTCCTATTATAAATATTGCCACAGGAGAGAGAAGAAAAGTATATAAGAGGAAGAGAGAATATACCTCTCTACAATTAGAAACCCTACAGGAGGAACTAGAAGAGGAACAAAATGAGGAATATATACCTCTGGTTAGAAGGACAAGGTCCAAGATAGTTGCGTTAAGGGAAAAGGGCTCAGATGAAGGCACACCTACTAGTAAAGAAAAAAAGACACATTAAGAACAATAAAATGCTCTAGACATCCTTGGTTTAGATGAGTTTCTCATGTCTAACTTTGAGGACCTTTAAGGTTTAAGAGACCAAGCCAGGTATTCATTTCATTTGACAGTAGAAGTTAACACAAGGGGACAGGTGCCTAAAACCCTCAGGTTATCCTCACTCCACCTCCAACTCAGTTTAAAAATCCCACAATGAATGTACCACTCACAGGAATAGACACAAGATAAAACAATGAGATGGGAACCCAAGGTTTATTCGGATCCTCTATTTCCCAGTCTCACACACTACTCTAGAGAAGTCACTCAAGGATATAGGAGACAATAAGAAGATGGAAAATGATATAGCTCCCAATCCACCACCTTCTCTTCCAACTGCTACTCCCACTCCACCACCTTCTCTTCCAACTCCTAATCCCACTCCTCCACCTTCTCTTCTAACTCCCGCTCCCACTCCTCCACCTTCTCTATATGATCCTACTCCACCACCTTCAATTCTACTATCTTCCTCCAACCTGACTACCCAAGTACCACTGAATATGGGAAAAATGCCTCCTCTTCAGACAACACTAGATTCAATAACAAGTTTTAGGTCCAAAATATTACCCAGCTCCTCAAAGGATGAAGATAGAACATAGGACCATGGATCAATAGTATAGTAAAAATGGTTAAGGTGTATGAGAAGTGCCTAAACTGCATAAGCCAGAGGCATAAGGGAGTCATGTTGTGGGTAGAACAGATAGAAAATTTCATCAGAGGTATTGACCTAGAATTATACAAGGATGAAGAACATTAGACTCTATGCTCGACCAAAGAGATCATAAAAAAATTCAAGGGCATCCTAGAAGGGGTCAGCATGAAAGAAGATCATCATCAACTCTTTTACTTCAAAGAAGATATGAAAAGAATCGAAGAACATGAGGAAGAAATAAACTTCTTCGCTTTAGAGTTGACCACCTTTAGGGAGAAGAAAGAACTACACTGTAGTGAAGTGAAAGAGAAAGAGGTAGACTATGAGGAGGTGAAAGAAATAGTGAAAAGGCTGTGAGAAGCTCATCGAGAAATACTCCCATAGTGGCTGCTCAGTGGAGACTTAGCCAAACTTTGGGATAGAAAATTCTCCTTTTTTGAGGGGTAGTTTACGGGCCTTTCAGCCTCTGAAAGTATGAAATTTTGGAGGACCCAAAAGTTGATTTTTCATACTTAGTGAATTTTTCCCATGTCAAGTTTCAGAGCAAATATGAGGGTCTAAATTTTGGGCCATTGCAACGTGAGAGTTTTTTTACATGAAAGTAGAGTTGCAGATCCTATTGATCAATGAGTGGGGTTTATTTTGCATGTCTAAAGGTCTTTTATCACTCTTCACCATACATGGAACTCTAGATGAAGATTCTAAGGGTGGAATTAAATATCAAAAGGAAGAATTCAGTTAGAAACAGTGGAGCTCCAATTCATTTTTCCTCTTCTTTCTGAGCGAGTTTGACCCTAAATTCATAGGAAAAATTAGTGTAAACAGATCAAGGATCCATGCAAACTATTTAGCATTAGTTTAGTGGTAGAAATCTTTAACAAGATTTATATTTAGCTTTATTTTCATCATTTTTAGAGTTATTGAAACCCTAGTTTTGGGGTTCAAAGTTTTTAGATCAAAGTGCTATATATTGTAATCACAAAAATGTATCATTGTTCGATATTTTATGCAATAAAGATATAAAATTGGTGCTTCATTTACGGTGTGATATTTTTTTCTATCTATGGAAATTTTAGGAATGTGTGTTTGCTCATTCATTTCTTTCAAAGAGCCAATTGGGTTTATTATGTTTTGGATCTGCAATTGATTAAATTGGAGTTTTCTGTTGTTCATCGATCTTGCTATGATGAATGATTGGGAAATATAATTATGTTGGTTCACTGATAAATTTGTCTTGTGTGTGCGTGCATACTTGTGGCTTCATGATTTTGATAGATTTTGAAAATAGTACATTTTGATACATTTTTCTCCAAACAAATAGATTTTTTGGGTATAGAATTGTTACATGGTTAGATTCATATTCAATGTGTTTCCATATTTCTATCATTCAATTTTCAAGGGAGGTTTAGCAATGGTCTATGTCTGTTAGGATTTTATTTTCAGAAAATTCACTTAATCTCTCGTTACCCAAATCTTTTGATATTCTTGATAAATAGATAATCATCATAGGTTTAGCATAGATTTGCATCATTAGTAAGTTATATGCATTGATAAATTGGAAAATACAAAAATAAGTACTAAAGTTGTTTTGCAGTTTGACATCTTGAAAGTACCAACAAAGGCCTCCTTGCGAATATTCACATTTATCTTCAACTGAGTTTACCGAGCAGGTTGTACCATGAACATGAAGAACCTTGGGAATAAATTTTTTATTCTTTCAAGAGAGGAAATCGAATCCCAAAATCCTAGCAATTGGATAGTGTAAAAAAAATGCTCCACAAAAGTGGCACTAGAAGGAGGGCCAAAGACTAAAAATATGGATAACATCAAATCCTTCTCACCAGAATAGTTTGATAAAGTTCTTAGATCATCTCCAAACAGGGTGAGTTCCTTGAACTTACCCACCATTGGAGAGCTCCCAGTGAAAAAGGGATACCCAAATCTGATCATCATCCTACCAAACCCAAAGAACCCTTTGAAAAAAAATCTCACATTGCTTTCCCATTCATCATGAAAAAATTCCCTCAAAATCAAAACTTGAAAAATAAGAATTTACAACTTTTCCCCATGACTTTCTTCGCTAATGCACAAAGTTCTCCATTGAATCTAGTTGGTCAACTCCACGAATTGGTACAAAATCTAGAGAAGTTTTGCACACATTTTTTATATGGATAATCAAGGAAAACAGAAGAACACATTTGTGCCTTCAAATAAATTTGCAATCGTAAGGATATTGCACACCAAGATGTCATCTATTTTTTGTTCTCATACACCCTATGTGAGTTAGCATACAACTAGTACCTAAACTTACCACACAGTTTTATCTTTGTATGGGTAGAGTTTGAAACAAAATTCCTAAACCAATTTAAGTTGTATGTGGATCCTACCACAATGCATCACCAATTCATAACATCAAGAAAGGATTCTACTAAGCCAATGGCTATGTTCAACCATCTCTTCCAAAAAAAGCATCAGAAATTAGAAGCACCTTACATGATACCTGAAGTAGCAGTCATACAAGTTTATTTGAAATCTCTAGATCCACTCACTTCCATTTTTTTAAGAAGACTCCCTCCTACAGATAGAGATACTATGTAGAAGGTATACAATGAAGCCATAAATTTCACTCAACAATTGGATCCCCAAGGAGGAGGGCACTTTGGCACCTTACCCACTTTGGGAAAAATTTCTGCTCTGCATTAGTTCTTTTCCATAAACAAGGCTTTGACCACCCATAGACCCTTATTGAACCCGATCCTGGTGTAACCACTTGCTACCCCTCCACCAGCCATCACCTATCCAAGATATGAAGCTTGCAAAACAAATTTCTTTGAAAAATGAACTGTGCCTTCACCAGATCTTGACAATCACCTGTCATCTGAATTAGATGTTATAATTTTTTTTTTCTCAATTGACTAATGAGATCACCCAGATGAAGCTGATCCCATCCCAAAACCAAATAAGTTATCAAAGGACACATGTGACTCTAAATTCCTATCCTTAGAATCAAAATAAGATATTCAATACCTATAATAACAACAACAGTTCACATGATAAAGAGTTTCAACAATAGAGACCCAATAGACCTTGGAACACCCGAACCAACAATGAAAACATCCCCACTAATAATGCCAATGCTTATGATGCTGCTAATGTGAATTTTGATGGGGCTCCAAACCAACACCAAGACAATGATAGGTGTGGAAGAAATACAAACCACCAACACCCACAAATTTTGGAGGAGCCCCCTGTTTAGTTCAATGCAATGGTTCTTGATTTCTATGAACCTAGGAGTGAGTAAAGTTCTAACATCTACAATGAGGAAGAAGAATTTGTATCCCATTATAGAGGGAGAAAGAACCTGAATATTGCAAAGTTCATACCTTTCAAAATTGTCATCAGAGTCAATACAACTTAAGGAGCCGAAAGGAACCTCTAATAGATGGTATACCTCCAGGAAAACAACCAACTCCACCAGATGCTTGAGCTAGCAACAATTCCATACCTCATAAGGGTCTGAATGTTCCTACATCATCTCCACCAAAAATATTTGCAAGTTATAGAAATCCAACTTGGTCAAATAAAAAATACAGTGCGGTCGAGGAACTAAAGAATACAAAGGAAAAAATCTCTATGTTTGATGTGCTTCAAGGCCCCCTTCCCAGATAGAAGCACTCGTAAAGTCTCTAGACCACTCTAGAAAAGAACAATAACTAGAAACACAAAGACCCCCACATCTAATATCAACACTTCAGAAGCTTTCCCTACAATGTTCAAAGACAAGATAGAAGTGTCGCCATTCCTACTTAGTCTGCAAATATTTAGAAAAAACTTAAACAATTCCTTGATTGATTCAGGAGCCTCATGTAATGTCATGCCCATGTCCATTTTCTAGAAGCTAGGGATGGTCTCTCAGACAACCAACTGTGTGGTAATCCAACTAGAAAATACATAGGTCAAAGTCATCAGTGTACTTAAAGATGTGCAGATCCAATTGGTTGGGGACCCAAGAATACAAGAATATATAAATGTGCACATAGTTGGATATTCCCAAGACCTACGGGATGCTGCTGAGTCGAGAATGGACCAAATATTTGAGAGGATGGTTGTCCACTAACTTAGCCCAACTATGGCTTCCATGGTAGGGATTGAATAACCAAATCAAGAATGACATTGAGCCTAAATTGAAAAGGATGATTACTAACTATAATTCCTCAAATGAGATCTTGTTCATACAAACTGACACGGGCACCTACCGGATGGATGAAATCCTCATGTTTTGAATCAAAGAGACTGAAGAACAAGATCACAGTCCCATACAAGGTCTGCAAGAGTTCAACCCCAATCATGATATATTTAAAAGTTTCAACAACAACATGATGACAAGCCTACAACACCTATTATGAGACAACAATCCCAACATCCTCCTTACCAGGATACTCTCAATTACACCAAGTGAGCCTCTTAGAATTCACATGTCCAAGTTGTTAAGATGCATTATCACAAGTGATAACCGAAATTTCCTTACCAATCAAATTTTTAAAGGTATGGGAATAGAAGACAAGAACCCTGAGAGGGAAAATGTATGTGACATCACTCCAAAGGTGGACAACCCCACTAGTTAGCACACCCTAACCAGAAGTCAAGATGGTGGATTTGATTTGGACAGCAAGAACCCTACTCTTGATATGTTCAGTGACTGAAGTATTTCATATGATGGTGCCTGCCCACCCTATAGGAGGCCACATGAAAACTAAGAAATTGAAAATGCCAAATCTCTAGATCCTGATGGCACTCAAGGGATAGGGAAAGAAGAATTGGCCTCCTTAAATAGTGAGGGAGGAAAGGATAAAAGGCCTAAAATGAAAAAGTTTTTGGGAAATTTCCAATCCAAGTCAAACCCCACAAAACAATACCAAATATGAAAAATTCATTTCGACAGGTCCAAATGTAAACAAGGATTCGGTGCAGGGATTGAACTGATAAATCCAAGAGGTAAGTCTTTCTATGCTACTTATCATTTACAATTTTTGTGCACAAACAATGTTACAGAGTATGAGGCATTAGTTCGTGTACTCCTCATGGCTCATGAAAAGGGAATAAAATCCCTAACAGTGGAAGGCGCTAGTAAAATTTTGCCCAATTTTTGACATGCATTATTTGATTTTTCGATGCTCATCGGTCGAACAAATGACCATTATTCTTGTCAAACTTTCCTTGTCGATTATTCAACACATTATGTTTGTATCGAACATTTGAACCACCTAGTGGTTGAAATGTCGACCTATCAAATGTCAAAATTCACAAATGGCTAGTTAAGAATAATCGACCTATCTTTAATCATTTTCGACCACGCATGGTCAAACAATCAACTTGTGACTACATCGAGAGTATAGCATTAGTGTCAAACTAGACATTTGACCCACCTACTGGTTGACATGTCAACTAATCCAATGTTGAAACAATCAAATGGTTGGTTGAACCATCAACTACTGACAACATCAGGAGTTTGGCATTGGCATCAAACTATACAATTTTGTTGGTCGACCAGTCGACTGCTTCCTCCATTGAGAGTATAGCATTAGCATCGAACTAAATCATTATGGTGGTAAAAAAAGTGATGACATATTTAGTTTAAAAAAAAATTTATATTATTAATCTATTAATATATTATTAAGAAAATGACATCATATTATTAGAATGGTCAATTATGATCATTGATTTTTAGAATGATCATAGATCCAATCACTTTAGGGGTTGGCCTAAGGAACTTGTACCTAGTGTTTGGTATGCACAAAATAAAAAAATCATGTGATTGCAATGATCTCCATGTTAAAGGTATGTCCCCTCTATCTTCCTTTCCATAATTTACTCAATGTTTCAAGACTCTATTTTAAAAGCCATTCCATTTTAAACCTATGGGCTTTTTAAAAAACCATCCTCTTTTAAATCATTGAGTAAAAAGGTCACAAGGTCCATACACAATAAATTATAGGGCTTAATCTCATTTCTTAAAGAAAAATTATTGTGTGCAACGCAACATTTCCTTTACATTCTTTCTGATACACCCTTTTTGTTAGAGTAATAATCTTTTACACTTATTAATTAGATCACATCGATTTAATTAGTTAAGTTGTTTTATTACTCTTATTACTTAAGTTGTCTCTTAGGTACATTATAATTAATATTTATATTAATTATTAATGCGCAACCTAGTTTTTCTCTCCTTTAGGGTTTCATTCACCTTTTCAGGTCAAACTTGTAATTATTGTTTCAAAACTTGGAATATATTTTTGCTCTCTCTTTTTGCGTATTTCTGAGCTCTTCTTTTTTCCTCCTTCCAGCTTCTCTCCTGTAACATGTTATTTGCAATTAGGTGTTCTTGGCATTCTATGGATTTTTATTTCTCAAATCCTACATGGTATCAGAGCCACACTGCTGCTACCTGGCCTTGTATTTCTAAAGCGGCAATTCGAAGGCGACAATTTCAGATTTTTTAGGTTTTCTCTTCAATCTGAAAGAGGCAATTTTTTTTGGTGCATTTTGAGCGCAAACAGACCTCACCAACGCACTAAGAAGGCCCCAAAATTTGCATTTTTATATAAAGTTTGTCATTTTTGGTCACAGTGAACTCTGACAATTTTGTTTCTCTTCTAGGGTTATTTAGGCACAAATTTTGAGAAAACAAAATTTACAAAATGAAAAAAACACTTGTTTTAGTATTTTTTTGGCGCTGGCAACACGCACCGCCCCTGTACTGCGCGCGCGCCAACCGCACTCGGCTCCAGGCCCGCATGCTGTCACAACACCGCTACCACCACCTAACCGCCACTGCGACACCACTGCCGCCCAGCTAGTGCGCCACCTCCGCCACTGCATAGCCACCCATGCGTCACTCTGTTGCCCATAAGCCATCAGCAGCTGGTGATGTCAGCATTCCAACTGCTGACATCATTTTTTTAGCAACTATTTTTTATTCTGGTAGCCGCAATTGTTTTCTAGCAATGACCTGGTGACGGTCATATGGTCATCAAATTTTTTGGCGTGGAAGTGTGATGGTCATTCAAATGTCAATTTTTTTTTTGTGATAGGTTTTTTTCCAAAGAACTTGTTTTTGGAGGTGTTAGTTTTTTGGCCGTAACTTGAGCATACGGTATCATTTTTCAAAAAATGAGATATCGCTAGAAAGATCTTTCTGAGATGGAGACCACGATGTGGGTTTTGTATGCAAATTCAGGTATTTAAGTACCTAATTTTAGCGTCAAAGTAGAGGATTCAGTTTGCTCTCTCTCTCTCTCTCTTTGCATCTGGTTTCTAGGTTTTCTTCATGTATTTTTATGTTTTCTATGTTATTTCTTTGGTGTACTGGGGATATTATACTACATTGTGGGGGGTTTCATTTTAATTTTTACAATTTACTTCAGAAAGACACTTCTGCTTCCATCTTCTTCTATCAATGTCAGACCCTTCAGTGTCCTAACTAATACCACATCTATATCACACCTGGAAAGCACACATGACCAAGCTGCTTATGTTACCTAGCTTATGGTCTTGTCTAGATGAGAACCAACCTATTCAGTAGCTTCCCTTTGAGATTCTCCAGCATAGAAACAAAATGGATGAAGCCATGGGCTTAATTGTACTGAACATTTTAGATAGTCACCTATTTCACTTAGAGGGTTTGAACACTCCTTAGGCCAATTGAGGAAAGTTTTCACATTTGTTTGGCACAGTCAATGAGTTCCAAGAATTACAGCTTGATGCAGAGTTGACCTCTTTGACTCCTATTGGTTTTATTTGTGGGAAAAATAAGATAGATGATGAGTGTATCTTTCTAATACTCTCAAAGCTGTTAGGATAGTATATGATCTTTTCTTCTACTCTCTACTCCACTATGGATACATTGGGTGCTAGGCACACCATGCCTTCCTTTGAGACCTTTTGTGATTGGTTGACACAGGGACGGGAAAAGATCCAACAGATGGATGCTTCTAGCTCTTTGAGCAAAGCATTGGTAGCTCAGTCTTCAGAGGGGAAGCCAAAACAAAAATTCAAACCAAAGAAAGATTCAGTAGGTAGTGAGTCCTCATCCAAACCTGTGCAGAAATCTAATTCAAAACCTCTAGCTCACCCTTCAAAGGGTAAATCATCTTTTAAGTCTACTGATTCTTCCTCCAAGACTAAGAAAAAAAAGATAAAATCTATAGTTTTGTGGCAAGGATGTGTTGGAAAGTTGAAACTCAATGTTTATATGACTAATTTTGTGTTGTCATTATGGAAACAAAGTCATATGAAGTTTTGACAAGTAAGTTCACAAACTTTGAAGATCAAAATTTGGCTAAGTACAGAAAACAAAATAGAATAGAGATATATAGTTGATCAAAGAACCAACACACATGCATACGATCAAATCAGAGTATGCGCATTTATACTTAAGCTTTATCATATGATATTAATTTTAGTCTATACACACATGGTAAGATATGTCAGTACAGAGAAGTTACAACAAGTTCAAGTGCCACTAGCAGTTCAGAAAATAGAGCATGAAGCCGACTTCAGATTTTGATTAGCATATAATATTTTGTTTTGTAATGGCCATGCACCTATTTTAATATGATTGTAATTATATCTTTAACACTCATGTAAACACGCTTAAGGAAATTCATTTGGAAGCATTGTGTATGTTGATTTTGGGCCGACTAAGGTCTTGTTTTTGGTCGCATCTATTCAGGCATGTATATATATATTTAACATGCAATTTTATATTAAGTGTGTGAGGGGAAATATGTAGAAAAGATATCTAGAAGAACAACACAAACAAATCAGTATGAGATAGAGCTCTTTGAGATATTAGAGAGTCAACGCATAAACATAATTGATCAGACAACTGTTTCATAACTACAATTCATCTTTTGATATAGTGTATAGCTATTGTCTCAAGGTTGTAGCCTTCATCCTATTGGGCAGTGAGCTCTAACAGTGAGCCATTCACCTTTAACAGGGTTTTTGTAAAGACTCCTAACAGGGTCATTATACTTGCATTCTAAAGACTACTCCTAACAAGGAAAAGGAACTCTAACAAGTTCATAAGACTAGTACAATCATTTGTTAGTACTAATTACCACTGGGGTTTTCCTCTGATCAAGGTTTCCCCGTAAACATATCTTGTGTTATGTGTTAATGTGTTATGTTTCATTTGTTATCTATTTTATTTAAGTTTCAAGTTTCTGAAATAAAGATAATTGACAAACACTAATTCACCCCCCCCTCGTAGTGTTTCTAACAATTGGTATCAGAGCTCTAGTCCTTTGAAATAAAGTTTAACCACTTGAGGAGATCATGGATTCAGTAGAAGTGAAAAATCTAAAAAAAAAATCTTGAAGCAGCCCTTGATGATCTTGACAAATCTGAAAAAGAAAATGAAGAAATTAAACTAAAAGTTGATGGCTCCCAAATGCTTATCAAAAAATTAAGAAAAGATCTGAAATATTTCTCTACAAATGATTTGGGAAAAATGGTCAAAAAGCTGAATGAAGAAAACATGTCTCTAAAGGACAAGATTGAAGATCTGAATGAACAGCTTATAGATAGCCTAACTTCTATTGAAGAAAAGACCAAAGAAAGTAAACAATTAGATGAACTTATGCAAGCAAATATGAAGATCTTGGAGTTGTAAAACATCAAGAAAAAAATAGAATCTGAATTGACAGAAGCAAAGAATCATATTGAAAAACTACACACAAGTTCTGATCTAATACAATCTCAACTATATGCACAAAAGTTAAGAGGAGATACTATTGGTGTTGGATACAGTGTAGCACAAAGTGAAACCAATACAATACAAGAAAGTAAGCAAGTACAAGAAATATCTATAGAAGTAAAGGTTACTGAGAATATTGTAGAAGCTAGAGCAGAATCATCTAACGATGAACACAAGATAGTCAACCAAACTTGTTATCCCTGTAACAAGCATGGACATTTGGAAAGAGATTGTAAAGATGTAAGACCATTCAATGACTATTGATATTCTTGTAATAAATTTGGTCATAGGGATATATATTGTAGAACTAGTCAGAAAAATCAATCACAACAGAACCAAAGGAACCTGACTCAATACAAACAGAGAAATCAACCTCAGAGAAACTATTAGAACATTACATGTCAGATATGTAATTATAATGGACACATAGCCAAGCAGTGTAGCATGGTAAACAATATCAATAGACCTCCAATAATCTTTCACTCATGTAACAAAGATGGACATATGTCAAGGTTTTGCAGATCCAGAACACAAAAACAAGAAAAGCCTAAGGATCATTATTTGAAGAATCTGGAGAAGTCAAGTTTGTAAAAGCTATAGAAGATTCAGGTAAAATATGGGTTGAAGTAAAGAAATATGATGATGTTAACAAGGTAGTAGATGCATCCATAGTGGA
>MU227908.1:489794-505814 GCA_018584345.1 Thuja plicata
GTAAAAGCTATAGAAGATTCAGGTAAAATATGGGTTGAAGTAAAGAAATATGATGATGTTAACAAGGTAGTAGATGCATCCATAGTGGATGCAACTTCTACTTCTGGTTAGATGACCCTCATGGTCACAGGGGGATTTATTCTAGCTCTAAACCCCTGCGTGGCTGGTATACTCACCTCTAAGTATGCGCTTATGGATTCATGGATTTGGTCATAAGTTGAGATAGTATGCATGGACGCACAACTTATACTTCAACAAAAACAAAGATATAAATTATCATTGAAAACTGCATTATGACAACTAGCATTAAATGCAGTAACTTATATATAAGTCAGTAAAAGATCTTATATCTTCACTTTGCACTCGCGATTGAGCATTTAGAGAGTACATGAGAAACAAACATTGAAGTGTTGAACTATAATCGATTGGTTGGTTAGCAAAATGAGTTGAAGTTGAAACAGAACCCTAGCATGGATGCATCATTTTAGAACTCTGGAAAAACCTGATTTAAGAACCAAGACAAGAAATCTTCACATTATGAATAAAGAGTATGAGCTGGTTGGAAATGAGATTGAAAAAGCATTTGAGCGGGTGTTTTTGGACAGACATATGTATCCATCAATGATGCCTACATCTAAAGTAGCTCTAGTTCCTTCAAAACAAGTAAAAGAACCAGAGATTCTTAACGTGCCTATGACAGGTCCACGTGATTCAGTGCGCAAAGTTCCATCACCCTCCGACATAGTCAAAGATTTAGATGAAACCAGTATGATCAATGATTTTAATATTACAATGACAGCTTCAGATAATGACTTGAACAAATTTAAAAAAGCATTTGTCAGCACTGAAGAAATAGAGAAGGTATGCACTGATAATACTCCTTTGCAGCAAGATGAAGTTCTTTCTAAAGACTCAACAGATTGAATATGAGGAAGATAATCAATCTAATGAACCACACTCTATGGAGATCCCAGTAAAAAGTGAATGTATGGATGTTAGTCAAAATTCTATATTCATGCCATCTATCAAACCATCAATATCATTGTTGTCAAGTTTGACCCCTGACTCAGTAAACCTAGATGCACGGGGAGAAGAAGACTTGATCAAAATCAGTGTATTAGCCATGGAAAAAGCCAAAGAGAAACAAGTTATGAGAAATCCTCTCTTTGTAGAGTCAGTAAACATTTTGAATAACGTAGTGCCAACATAAAATAAATTGGCAAATATTCAATTAGTTGATGATGTTGATAGCATCTTGACTTGCTTCAAAGAAAACTTCACAAGTTTAATAGATTTAGCTACTAAAAATGAAGAGAAGTACAAAAAGGAAAGATTGGATGAATTGATAAAGAACTTCTCACTTGATCTCAACTCATTGAAGATTGGTCAAACAATTCTGAAAGAATTAGCAACAAAAGGTAAGAAGGTGATAGCTAACTGTATGGACAAAGGAAAATTCACTTTTGAGAACATAAAGAAGATTGAGGAAGCAGACATCTTGGTTGAAAACATAAGAAAATCAGTTGAAACATCATCCCAAGACATCAACATCTGCAACAACATCTATCAAGGGAAGATAGACAAGATTGAAAAAGCGAAGATAGAGATCAGCAAGATAACGACCAGGTAAACCCAACTGAGAAATGCACTTGTGCCCTCCTTAGCTGTATTAAATGAAAACATCAAACAAATAGATGAAACTATTGTCACATATGATCAAGGCCCACAAAAATGGAGAAGCTCACATATGCATTATGCGCCCATCTTCAGAGTATTGATGCACTCAAGGCATTCTTGCAGCAAGAAATCAAGAATCTTTAGATTGCATACCCAGATGTATACTTGGAGTAAGTACATAGGGACTTTAATTTTTGGCACCTTTGTCATCAATTTCAAAGGGGGAGTAGTGTATATAAAGGAGTATTAAAAATATAGCCGAAGGTATGATGTACAGTAAACTTACAGTTTTTGTTGTTAACTTGGCCACATTCCTTTGTTGCCATTAATGACAAAGGGGGATATTGTTGGCAAGTTGATACTCAGTGTTTATATGAATAATTTTGTGTTTTCATTATGGAAACAAAGTCATATGAAGTTTTGACAAGTTCACAAACTTTGAAGATCAAAATTTGGCTAAGTACAGAAAATAGAACAGAACAGAGATATACAATTGATTAGAGAACCAACACACATGCGTACGATTGAATCCAAGTATGCACCTTTATGCTTAATCTTTATGATATGATATTAATCTTATTCTATACATGCATGGTAAGATATGTGAGTACGGAGAAGTTACAACAAGTTCAAGTGCCACTAGCAGTTCAGAAAATAGAGCATGAAGCCGATTTCATATTTTGATTAGTGTATAATATTTTGTTTTGTAATGGCCATGCACCTATTGTAATATTCTTGTAATTATGTATTTAACACTCATGTAAAAACACTTAAGCCAATTCATTTGGAAGCATTATGTATGTTGATTTTGGGCCGACTAAGGTCTTGTTTTTGGTCGCATCTATTCAGGCATGTATATATTTAACATGCAATTTTGTATTAAGTGTGTGAGGGAAATATGTAGAAAAGATATCCAGAAGAATAACACAAATCAATATGAGATAGATCTCTTTGAGATATTAGAGCATCAGCAAATAAATATAATTGATCAGACAACTATGTCATAACTATAATTCATCTTTTGATATAGTGTATATCTATTATCTGAAGGTTGTAGCCTTCATCCTATTGGGAAGTGAGCTCTAGTATTGAGCCATTCACCTTTAACAGGGTTTTTGTAAAGAATCCTAACATGGTCATTGTACCTGCATTGTAAAGACTCCTCCTAACAGGGCAAAGGAACTCTAACAAGTTCATAAGACTAGTACAATCATTTGTGGGTACTAATTCCCACTGGGGTTTTCCTCTGGTCAAGTTTTCTCTATAAACATATCTTGTGTCATGTGTTAATGTGTTCTGTTTCATTTTTTATCTATTTGATTTAAGTTTCAAGTTACTGAAATAAAGATAATTGACAAACACTAATTCACCCCCCCTCTCTCAGTGTTTCTAATAGGATGGACATCCCATCTCTAGGTGTTGGAAATATTTGGAGGCTTTAGAGGAAGTTGTGCAGGAGCATCACATTTCTTCTCCTCAGTCCACATCCTCCCCTGGAGGGAAAGGTCATGCTCTTACTACACAAGCAATGAATTCTAGGCCCACTTGGATTTTGGATTCTGGTGCCGCTCACCACATGACTCACACTCAGCAGTTGGTCAACTCACTTTCTCCTTGTGCTTCTTCATAGATTATTGTTGGGAATTCATCATATCTTTCATTTTTGGGTTCTGGTTCTGTTGCATTAGCTGGGGGTTCTCTTTAGGATGTTCTTGTGGTCTCTAACATCTCAAAAAACCTATTGTCCATCTATCAGATTTTCCACTCTGGCTCTGGTAAGACAGTTGAGTTCTCACTACATGATGTAGTTATTTGAGACCTCCATGATAATGATTCGATTGTGGCTACTAGGAGTGTTGAATCTGCATCCCGCCTATAAAGATTTGATGGATTTGAGCCTTTCGATGGTATTAATTCTTGTCTTATAGCATATGCAGATTTATTGAGAAGGATTTGGCATGAGCGTTTGGGCCATGTCAATTACATATATCTTCAATAAATGAGCACAGAGTTACTTTTTCTTGGGATTCCTTAGATTTCTTGCACTGATGGTATTTGTTAGGGTTGTGTTCTTTGCAAACAACATAGGGATCCTTTTCCTTAGGGACAAGCTACTTGTTCTTTGGCATCACTGGAGTTGATTCATAGTGACCTCATGTCATTTCCTACTCATTCTTTTTATGGTACCAGTTACATGCTTACTTTCATTAATGACTTCTCTAGGCACACATGGGTGTAATTTCTTAAGTACAAGTTTGATGTCTTTGATTCATTTCAAATATTCAAGTAATTTGTGGAGAAGCAATCTGGTCTTTCTATTTGCTGGATACACACAGATAATGGGGGGAGTATGTGAATTAAGATTTCAGAGATTTTTTTCTCTAAACATGGTCTACAACATCATTTTTTAGTTCCCTACACCCCTCAATAGAATGGTGTGGCAGTGAGAAAGAACATAACACTTTGGGAGATGAAGAATAGTATGATTCAGTCTAGGTCCATGGATTCATCTTTTTGGGAAGAGGCAGTCAATTGTGCCAACTATATTTAGAATCAGATGCCCACAAGGTAGTTTGACATATGACTCTTGAGGAGGCTTGGTCTCATGTCAAGCTTGATGTCTCTTCATTCTGAGTTTTTGGTAGTGAAGCATGGGAATTTATACCTGATGCTTAGAGGAGAGAAATGGAGCGAAAGATCTGACACCTCATTTTTTTGGCTACTACAAGGATGTTAAGGTGTACAGGTTGTTTTATCCTGATTCTAGAGAGGTCCTATTTCAACAGGATGTCCAGTTTGATGAGCATCTTCCTGCAGTAGATACCCTGAATCCAAAGTCTACTTCACTTACCACTACTCCATCATCTATTCTAGATTCTTTTCCAAATGATGAAGATGATGATCTTGGTGATCCCAATTTACCTCCACCATAGGATCCTCCACAGATTCCTAGATGGGCTCATGTTACTTTTGAGGCTGCAGGATCTCTGGCAGGTGACCCTTCCTCTTCCCATCGCACCTAGTCTCATATTGCGGCTTCTAGCCTTCTAATTCATGCTATTTGTGGTGACCCTTAGAAATTTTTAGCTACGACAGGACATTCTGAGTGGGATAGTGCTATGGAGGAGGAGTATTATTCTTTGATGAATAATCATACTTGGGATCTTTGTTCTCTTCCTAAGGGAAGAAAGCTAGTGCAATGTAAGTGGTTTTATTGTACTAAGTTTGCTACTGATGGTTCCATTGATAAGCACAAGGCTCATCTTTTTGCGAAGGTTTTTTCATAGGTTTAGGTTATTGATTACACTGATATATTTTCTCTTATCACCAAAATGAATTCTATTCACCTTGTCTTATCCCTCATAGCTTCCCAAGGATGGCCCATTTTTCATATGGATGTGAAGAGTGCATTCTTGCATGGTGATCTTACTGAGGAGATTTACATGGAGAAGCCTCAGGGATTTGTGTAGGATTCCTCCTTGGTTTTCAGACTTTGGAATTCTTTCTATGGTCTCAAATAGGCCCCTCGGGCTTGGTATGAGAAGATGGACTCTTATTTTCTCTCCACAGGATGCACACATTTTCATTCCAATCATACAGTCTATATTCAGCATCTTCAAGATGAGGTTTTGATCCTAGTGCTATATGTTGATGATCTTCTCATCACAGGTGGCTCATCTTCTATGATTTAGGATGTTCAACGTGCATTGATGGAGCAGTTTGAGATGACCGATCTTGGATCGTTACACTACTTTCTTGGTCTGCAAATTGTTTAGTCCTCTGTTGGGATCTTCATTTACTAGAAGAAGTATGCTCTTGACATGCTTTGGCACTTTGACATGCTTTCTTGTAAGTTTGATCCCACACCTTTTGAGTCGGGTGTTACCTTGTATACCTCTTTTATTTCACCTTCAGTAGATCCTACATTGTATCAATAGTTGGTTGGGAGTTTGTTGTACCTGACACACACTTGTCCAAATCTTTCCTTTGCAGTTGGTCTTGTCTCTCAATTTTCACATGAGCCTCATGAGAGTCATTGGAAATATGCCAAGTGTATTTTGAGATACATTCAGGGCACTATTTTGTATGACATTAATTACACATTAGGGGCTCCTCACATTGTTGGCTTCACTGACTCAGATTGGGCTAGTGATGTTGATGATCAGAAGTCTACTTCTGGCTTTTCTTTTTTGTCTTGGCTCTGGTCCTATCACATGGTCATGCAAGAAGCAGAATGCTCATGCACTTTCATCTACACAGGCTCAGTACAGAGCTGCAGTGCACGCTAGTTAGGAGATTTTATGGCTTTGGTAGTTGATGACTAAGTTTTGTTTTCCTCGTGACCGTCCCACTATTTTGTGGTGCAATAATCAGAGTGCTATTCACATTTCCTGCAACCCTGTGGAGCATCAGCACACTAAACACATTGATCTTCATATGCATCTCATTCGCCAGCTGATTTAGGACGGTGCTCTCATTTTGGATTACATTCCCACTAATGCATAGGTTGTAGATATCTTCACTAAACCTTTTTCATCTCCGCGCTATCTTTAGTTGCGTTCTATGCTTGGGGTGACTGAAGTTGTCCTTGGGGGGTATTCTTGAGGCCTTCCTTCATTTTTTTTTCAACATGGTTGTTCTATCTCTTTTTGGAGAGGGGTTTTTCCCACTGGGTTTTCTCCTTTGTCTCTGATTTATAGAGAATTTCTTGTATTGGGTACCTGTTTAGGCCTTGTTGCCAGGACCCATTTTTTCCTGATTTTATAACTGTGCTATGTTAGCTAACCTCTCAAGCTTCATTTAAGGGGGGTGATAGAGTAATCATCTTTTACACTTATTAATTAAATCACATTGGTTTAATTAATTAAGTTGTTTTATTACTCATATTGCATAAGTTATCTCTTAGGTGCATTATAATTAATATTTATATTAATTATTAATGCACAACTTAGCTTTTCTCTCCTTTAGGGTTTTGTTCCTCTTTTAAGGTTGAAATTGTAATTATTGTTTCATAACTTGGAATATATTTTTTCTCTCTCTTTTTGAGTATTTACGAGCTCTCTTTTTTCCCTCCTTTTAGCTTCTCCCCTGTAACAAGTTATTTGCATGCAGGTTTTCTTGGCATTCTGTGGATTTGTCTTTCTCAAATCCTACACTTTTACACTAGAAACAATTCAAGACAAAGCTATAGAAAACATATTTTCATTCAATTATTATCATCTTTAATCTAAGACAAAAATCATATTCTTCTATTTTTTTCACTAGTTAGGGGCCCTTCAAGGCATCCCTTTATCTATTCATCTTTATGGCATTCTTTAATGTATTGTTGAGATGTGGAGCTACAGTTGATTGTAGTTTCCTTTGTTTACTTTTTTTTTTTTTCTTCATCCTCTTCTTTTGTCTTATTTCTTCTTCTAACTTTGTTAATATTCTTTTATTTGTGTTATGATATAACTACATCTATGCCTTCACAACCATAGTAACTATTCATAACTATTCTTTATAAAAACTGATGTTCTTAGTAACAAAATGATCCAAATTAACATTTCTTCTAGATTAATATCCAAAAAATATGTCCCAATCTTACAACTCATAATCAAATTGGAATGTAAAGGACAAGAAAAAAATAATATGAAATAGAAAAATACTCTAAAGACATGTAGCCAATAGAACCCAATACCTTGTTTACAAAATATGAGAAAACATTACATATAAATATTTCCCCTCTCTACAAATTGTATCTAACTTTTATTTATTTAAAAAATGCATTATTTTATAAATAATATAAAAATTCTTTTTATTTTCTAGACCTAGATAAATCAATAGAGAATTTAAAATAGAGGCAACAAGGAATCATAAATATACAAAAAAACTTAAATGGGGAAAAAATATTGACAAATTATATATACATTTCTTTCTTATACAACCAAACCCTAAAAATAATATGTAGATAGTAATTATTTCTCTAATGTCAAAAAGGAAAGAATTAAAGGTAATTTTTTATTATTAAAAAAAATTAACCCTAATTTCTACCACTACATTAATTCCAAATCTAATGTTTTTTAATAAAACTAATATGATTGACATATATTCTATTGGTTGACATATATTTTTCTATCAAAGTTTTTGTTTAATGTTTGTCAATTTATATTGTATATAAGTAATATCACTTCTTGCTTGATTGTCATCACCTTCTCTAAGTCAAGCAAATATTAGTCTTATTGTATTTTGGGTGAAATTTTTTAATAATAATAAAATATTACTTCAAATAATTCAAGAGTTGATAGGAAAAATTGTTTATTTTTATGTATTATTGAGATGTGGAACTACAGTTGATTATCTAATTGTTATAATTTTTAATATAAATTCATATATTTAAATTTATTATTTATCCTATTTAATTAAAGTATCATCATGTAAAAAGATGCCTCAAAAAATCTAGGCTGTGAATACCAAGGTTGCACGAACCTAATCTCTCGTATTCCTTAAACCCAGAGTCAACATAAATAATCACAATCACGCTAGTTACTTGCTACTACACTTTAGAACAAACCTTAAGAAAGCAATGACCATTGCATATAATCAAAGATATGTTTCGAGAGGGCTTTTTACATCTTTCCCAAAACTAATTTCCTCAAAGACTCAACAACCTTGCCAAAATATGTAATTTGATAAGTTTAGTGTCATTAAGACATTATAAGCATTATATGACTCAAAAATAAAGTTCTTGATAAGTTTAGGTAGTTAACAATCTATACAAATTTATCCTAATTTGAATATATTGATTTACTTGGTAAGATAAATGTATTGTATTTTTCCTATGTAGGTATAACATAAATTCATGGTTTGGAGCAGAATCTAGGAATTACTAGTTAATTAAATATAATAGTGATATTATTTGACTGAAATAACAATTTATGTTTTATATTTATAGATATTAGCACAATTCGCTACATATTAATTAAGGGAATATAGGAATGTTTTTTTACCATTAGAAAGAAAATATTATGAGTATATAGCTGTAATTACAAGAATATCTTAAAATTGACAATGAGTTAAGGGGATTAGATATTTTAAATTATGAAAAAACTAGATGTTAGTTATAAAGTGTTACAATTGGATATAAACTCAAATATTAACAAGCCCAATATATTTTCTATTTAATTTTATACTCTAATAGTTTTCAAGGAAAGGAGAGATGCATTGCAGTCATATAGAAGAATTAATGACAAATTAATAAAGAATACATATGATGGATTGACTAAGGAAAGAAGAGATATTTTAAAGTGGGATTCAAAGAGAAAACCATTCTCATTAATAGAAAAGCAAATAGAAAAGATATAAGGTCGCAAAGACAGATTGAAAGGGTCTAATAATGGATGAGAAAGTGTGTCCATTATTCCAAAGATTTTGTTAAAGAACATTAACAGTTTTAATAGTTATTATTGCAGGGCACCCAATGTGTCATGCTTTCAAGTAGCCATTTTGAATCTTCCAAGTTTCATTTCATGTTGAGATCTAAAATAAGGTCCTATGGACCGTTTTTGTGGTGTTTAAACTCAAATAAGGAGTCAAGTTACTTTATAGGCCTAGAATGGCAAAGTTGTCATTGTGATGGAAAGTTGGAACAAAAGTGTCAAAGTGATGGATCTATTGTGTGTAATCTTGTTCTAGGGTCCATTTTACCTCTTTTAGGCATGTTTTGGTAATTAGGAGTCTTTTTACAAAGTTTTGTTGAAGTTGTCATTTTGACAAAAAAAAGTTGTCATTTCAAAAATTGCAAAAATTATAAAGGGGAAGCCTTACAACCATGAGAGTTTGAATTTTAGTTATAAATGTCACAAGAGGTTGTTAGAGACTCATAAATTCAATACTGGTTGAATCCCAAAGGGGAGATAAATTTTGTAAGTATTTTGATGAAGATATTTAATGGGAATGTTGATTGTTACACGTTTTCCCCAGTTTTGTGACTGTTATAGTCAAATTCATGGTCTTGTATGATGACATTATGATCTTATATTGGTTGTATAGGATAATACAGTGTATTATATTTCATTTAAATCCATTGTTATTCATTTTCATGGTGTATTGTGTGAGTTATGGAAAGTTTTTTGGGGACAACCATAAACCCTCATTAGGGTAAGCAGTGGTATGAAAAAATGGATATCTTTCATTCTACTTGTTTGAAACCCCTATACTTTGGTTCATTAAAGGTTTTAAAAGTGTATTATATGTAATTTATGGTTTTATACATTGGTGTTAATGTTTCCTCATCATCTCATGATGCCCTAGGGACTGTCCCCTTAGACTGCAGACTGACGAAGATAGAACAATGGAAGTTCTTGTAGTTTGATCATTGGAATTGATGTTTGATGTAAGTAGAATAGTTTGTGACAATTTTAATGGTGGTTTAGACCATCCTACAAGACAATGAGCTGATGAATCCAAGGTAATGAAGACCTTGTTTCATGAAATCAGTGAGGACAGGGTGTTGACTATATAGATCAGACTACAACCTATTTCAAATTGAAATTTGCTTCATTTTTAGATCACAAAACCCGTTTAAGATAATTCAAATAATGTATTGACTGCTTCCAATATTGTTTTTATGGTCAAGGATTCTGTTAAAGTTTGTATGTTAAGTTCATTGAAGGAGGAAAGTCTCAGAAGGCCTAATTAGGCCTAAAAAAAGAGAGTTACCAAACCTTGTTTGAAGCCATTGTGACAAAACAACATATGATTATTTTCTAATATTCTATAGATGTTCCAAAAGGGTATCATAGTGTGCAATTAATTTATGATTTTAGTGCTTAAATGCCAAGTTATGGTCTGACAGTCCCTATGAAAGGGATACTAGCTTGTAAGGGCAGATTGTGAGAAGGTATAACTAACATGCATTGTTTATGTTCTTGGTGACCATGTATGGTCTTATCATTTTATATTCATCATTTCAAGATGTTCAAAGTGCTGGGTTGCAAAGATTGAGGTTAGAACCAAATTTTTGGCTTGTAGTCCTTGAAGAGTTCATGTCAAACTTTAAGAAGAGTTTGATGTCCTAGCCCATTATTGCAAAATATGTTCATGTGGTGTTGATTTGTCTCCTTGGCTCTACATAAATTACATTCACTGTTCATATCAAAGGAAAAGAAGATTAGTTAGTATTAAATGAAGGTAGTGCCAATGGAATTGCAAGAATAGTGAAAGTAATGTTCAAGACAATCAAATAATGATAGTGATAAAGGTCATTTGCAATATCAATGATGTTATGATACATGACAGTAATAAAAATGTCTAAATAAAATTTTTAATATATCAAGAGGAAATTCCAAATTTTGTAGGCACTATTATAAATCAATCATGTCAGGCCATTTTTATCTGATTCAACTCCTCTAAACTACAAAGTTTGATTAGCAAGATGAAATTTTTGGTAGGGGTGATTTTCAAACTACCTGATCTGAAGCCCAAGTTGAACCATAGTAGACAACTCTCTAGATGATGATTTAAAGACATTTTTCTATGCAGAAGGCTTGTGAGACAAAATAGAGAAAATTTTAAGCCAAATATAGAACTAAAAATGTATAAATATTTTTATTTTTCTATTTTTCCTACACATGTTATACTCTTGAGTTATATGTACAGTCCTAACTACTAATCTCTCTGCCTGCATATCTGCATATACCTTATGCTAAGATATTGTATGCTTATATATTTATAGATTAAATTTCATAAGGCTAAGAGTCACTCAATGGTTGTAGTGTTAAGACATTTGTAGGTGGATGAGAAATGTGTTTGCAGGTGACCTAACACAATGCAAACCTTATGGTGCCACCTAAATTGTTACATTAAGCATTGGCACTATCCTTCAATAAATTTGACTGCTCTTTAAGGATGTATGATTATTTCTCAAGAACCCATGGGGGATTTTATGACTATAATTAAAGAAATTTTTATTGTTATAAGGATTTTAAAGGCTAATCTCTAAGAAGTGTAATTATTTTTTAGAGTTCACTATTCGTGAAGGGACATGACTATTTTTTCAGAGTCTGATGACAAAGTCTGCCAATTCTCTTCCAAAGGTTTCAAAGTCATCAACATAAGAATTTTACTCATGGCTTCCAATTCAGAGTCATCGACATAAGAATTTCTATTAAGTAGAATACATTAACATAAGCACTTTACTCATGGCTTCCAATTCACCCTATAGAGAGCCCATGTTATCCATCACACCCTATTTTTTTATTATCAATATTCGGACATTATTAAGAAAAAATGTAGCAAGAATCCCAATGGTAATTGCAAATGATTAGACACCAATTCCTCCTTAGGTGTTCCTAGCATCACTTACCTAGAAGTTAAGGATTAGGGTTCCATACATTTTCTTTAAGGTGTCATATTTGAGTGGTTAGAAGCAATAAAGGGGGGTGTTCTTTCTTATAGTTTTTTTTGTAGAGATCACTATTATAAGAGAAATTATGTATATTCCAAAGAGAACTCAGTGAATTATTGAATAGATTATTGGTTGATTTGATCTTATTTTCAAAGCCTTGAGGGTTTCACAATCTATCATGGAAATCTTACAATATGTCAACACAGTGACAACCAATGTTGCAAAACACTAAGCAAGAGTTTTGCATCAATTAGAACAAAGATTATAGGTCTATCAATATGAACAATTAAAAAAAAATCTTATGCTGCCCACCCTATAAAAATTATTCCTCAAACAAGGGACTCAAAATTCTGAAATCAAAATGATCCATCTAGGTTTATAAGCTTCTCAGTCCACTATGAAACCTTATCACTGAATCTGATATCTTGCATTAAATCATGGAAAATTCTACCAAGCTCACTATCATAACCTTCCATTTCCATACTTGAAATATCATTCCTACTTGCACAATTTTTCATCTTATGGTAGAATAAAACTTCCATTTAAGCAATAAAAATCATGATAAAATAGAATATATCCTCCACAATGGATGCTCCATTGCAAATTCAATTGGTTGTCTTCTAATTATTGGTTCCTATGAAACATCTCTGAGATATTTTTGGCTGGAAAGATATGTGTAGACTTCAAGTTGTTCCAGTTAACCAATTGACCTCCTAGTCCATATTATCTTCTCTTAAGGGATATTTTCAAATTGCCCTTCCATTATTGGTTAGATTCAAGCTACCAAGAAATATACCTTGAGAGGAATTTTTTGTTAGAAGGAGAATAGAGGATTATCCAGAAGGAGTAGGTCACCTTGAGTAACATATACCTAAGTATGAATTAATTATGGGTATTTGGTTTAAAAGGGAGTTCAATCATGGGCTCACTTAATTTTGTGTTATGAAATCCTTCCTTATGTCATGCTCATTACTTGCTATGGAAGCATACGTTGCATTGATATATTTATATTTTGTATGCATGGATGCATACTTTACCTTAGCATATGTCTTACTTATGTATGGGATCATACACAATTGATTAGAAACATACCTTGCATCAATTATACTTCTTTTATGCATGAGGAGCATACATTACATTATGAATAGTTGCTTTGACATATTTCTATTATGACACATGTTATGGGAACATACATTATGATACTTAGAGATAATGTTGTATGCAAGGGAGCATACTTTATGTGGATATATGTTATCCTTTATATATGCTTTTCTATTGATCATATATATGTGTGTGAATGCATTTCTTTATAGAGGGAAATATATTTCATCTTGCTCTATATGTGATCACAATGCACCTGATTATATGTTGGACAAATTTGGTTATTCTTATGTGGTGAGACTTATGTGAGTACTCTTATGATTATGGCTAAGAATCATCTATGGATACTGGATGAATTATGCTTGTTCCATGAGAGAACTACATTTGGATATTGGTTATTACATTTGGTTACATTTAGTATACTTAATATACTTTAGCATGTATGTATGGAGCATACTTTAGTAGCTTATTGTGTATGTATGGATCATAATTTATTTTATAGTTGAGTCTATATTGATTGATTATAGCTGAGACTATATTGCATGTGGTTCTATGTGTGAACACATTTTGATTCTTATGATCATAGTTTCTACTCTTCTTGGATAAGATTTTGTTTATGATATGATCATTGTGTTACTTTTATACTTATGTGAATTCATAAGATAAGATTTTTTAGTTGGATATACTTATGCTCATGGCTAAGTTATTATTATGAATTGATGAATATCATGGAATTGATATTCATCATATGGATCAAGGATCCATTATTGAGCACTTGGTAGACATCATGAACTTGATGTCATTTTTGTGTGGGTATACATGTTACTTTGACATATGTTATGCCTAATGCTGTTATGGAAACCCACACAACTGGTTGCTAGTATATCTGATTAACGATGATAATGGATAGTGTTAAAGGATGATTAGTACAACCTTCATGTTGAAGTGACATTCTTGCCAAAGAAATTAATGGATATTCATAAGTCCAAACATTAAGTTTTTATAGAAACCATCTATAAAACCTTACAAACAAGAGGAGGAAAACCATTGAAAATGTTGGATGGAAAGTTTATAATTGCATCTCTGTAAAAATGAAAAAGGCAAACCATAGAATAATTAGTCCTATGAAGAAACTAAAATGCCAAAATGGAAGACAATGTAAATTTCCATATGACAATCACAAATGTCGTTTGAATTGATTAAAGAAAATTAGTCCAAGGACATGATAAACTATAGTTAGAACACTTAGTGCTAAACAAATTGTTGTAGAAAAAGATTTGATCTTAAAGAGTTTATAGTCACCATGAAGATAGACTTTTGAAGACCACTAGCAATCCAAATAGAGGCACATGAAACATCACAATGAGGATGGTTATCCCATGAAAGTCATACCAAATGACACTGAGCATGCAACAATTCTTGATGGCAGTCCCAAAGAAGATACATGACAACGTTTTGAGGCTCAATAGCATGACTCACTAACATTTTGAGGGATAAGATGTCAGCCCACTAAAGGAAATTCATCCAAGGTGACACTATGCAGAGGAAAGTACTCGGAAAGGAAAAGTTTGGTAATGATGGATGATGGCAAGGTCATTGAGAAAGTAAACAATAGCAGAGAAATTGTAAAATTGCAGTGATAGAGATTAATCCTTTCAATTATAGAGATTGCAAAGAAAAATAAAAGAGATATCAAATTAAGGTGACGGTAAAGCACAGTGAATCTTCCAACGTATTGGATGGGATGTTTTTATAAATTAAATGGATAATATGACCCCATATATTTATGTGAAAGTAATATAACTTATAAACAATGTATACATTGTTAAAGTTAATAGTGTTTTAATCTGATATATGGATCACCGACTGATTTTTGGTAGGTCATTGTTCACTTTTTTTTTATAACAGTCACACTATAATGGTTTCTAACATCTTAATGAAATACCTATGCTAATATAACATGAATGTTAAACGTGCTAGGAAGGTTTTAGGCAAGAAGTACAAACCAAACCCCTAACAAAAGCATAAGCATGTTATAATTAAATTCCAAATATACAAGAGATATTCACAATCTACATTACCTAATTTGTTGTTCCTTGGGAACATCTATTCATTATTTCTATGAATTTAATTTGTTTATCATGATAATTTAAAGAGAACATAAACTTTACAAAATTAAATAATGCTAAAACTGACCTATGGCAGTGATGTTGCTATTCCCTGCAGAGTCAGTCACTTGGGTATATCTACACACATTAGAAAGTGAATCTAAATTTAGTAAGAGAATCTTCTTTCACTCTCTCCATGTAATCCACTCTTTCTCACCTCAATTATGAATCTAATTTAACAATGTAGTTCAAAATCAAACAAGAGCCAGGGTGATCTCACAATAGTGTGTCCCACTTTTTGGGATGAAGGATTTTGGACTTGCTCCAAAAAAAAAAAAAATTTGATGGCTTCGCATGAAGAATTGACTTCGCGTGAAGTGACTGATAGGCTTCGCGCGAAGTACCCTATGTGGGTGACTTTGCACGAAGTCATGACTTCGCTTGAAGTACCCCATGTAGGGTACTTTGCTTGAAGCCATACTTCATGCGAAGCCATTTCTCACTGGAATTTGTATAAATTTCTGACTACCCATTTCATTTTTACTATTCACTTTTCTAGATTTTGTGGACTCGGGGCTTAGAGCGAACCAGTGACGACTAGTACGATGTGAGAAACTCCTAAGCTTCTTTGATCTCTTGTGATTGTTACTAGTACCAGGTACACACATTTTTCTCATTTTTTATTGTAAATTGTATGTTTTATATTTATTTTAGTTAATTATTTGTTTTAAATAATATTTAGTTTGT
>MU227908.1:513976-538130 GCA_018584345.1 Thuja plicata
TGGCTTCAATCTTCCAAACACTATTTGCCCAATCTTTATATTAGGATTTGAACTACAAAATGACACATACATTTCATGTTGTGTTGTTTCCAACCAATGTTTTGTATGATATTCATATTGATTAGCTGGAATTCTATGTCTGATAACATCTCTACTATTTGATGAAGGACGTGTATTATCATTCCAAAATAATGTAACCAAATTCTTGATTCCTCCATCATTCCTATCAGAACAAGGAGCTCTACACATGATTTCCCAACTGCCTTCCAAGGTTCTATCATCCAAAAGCATTCTCCTATTAACATATCGTGATATTGTTTTCCTACTAAAACGTATCTGAGATGAAACTAAAGATATTTATCTTTTCAAAGCATACTGTTACCTACAATGGATGTCAACATAACTTTTCTTGTAATGGTCTTATCTTTAGTTTGAGATCGCTTCCCTACTTGGTTCAAACCTTTCCTAATATTTTCAATAATATCAGTTTGCATGTCAAAAACTTTTCTCTTTTTTGATGTTGCATCTATACCCAATAATTTTAATGCCCCTTCCAACTTTTTGTTTATAAGTACAACTGAAAGCAATTGATCTTGTTCAAGTGTTTCTAAATTATCAAATTTAGCCAACATTTCTCTTGATATCATATTCATTGACCTCTTCTTAGCAAGAATTAAGGGTTGAACATTAGCAAGTGATCTCAAATTTTCCACATCCATTGTAAGTAAATGATCTAAGTTTCTATAATTAATATTTATCTTTACAGTTTGAGCTAAATATATATGTTCATCCATACCAGTAGGAGTACGTGATCCTAAACCTTCTCCAACATCAATTGCCTAAGATTTCATAGGGAGTGATCCCGACCCTTCTTCAATGTGCAATTCTTCAACTTGACTTGACCCTCCTACTTTAGCTTGTCCTTCACCTTTTTTAGTATTATGATAATATCTCAATGTAGCATCATGATTTCTTTAATCGGTGCCAGGCGATCTTTTTCTAGTAGATTTATGTTGTCTTCCCTTCTTCTTCCCCATTTCTTCTCTTCAAAAATGTCTTCAAAAAAATACTTTGATATAATATTTCTCCTCTTCAAAATTATGCCTTCAAAAAAAATAGAAATAACAATTGTTATTCCAAAAATTCCTTTGTAAAAACTGTTCACAATAATAGAAAAATTGAATTTACTTGTTGGAATTTGGTAAAAAAATAAAAATAAAAAACCTTACTTTTATACCTTTCTAAATTTTTTCAAAAAAAAAATTTCAACATGGCCTCGAAAAATGACCAAATCAAATTTTTTCCTCAAATACATAATTCCAAATGATGCGATTCGGAACAAGATTTCTAATGAATATAATTTTAATACTTATTGAGTTCGTTATCACTTTCAAATATTATTTTAACTAAACATAGGTTTTTTGGCGATTCAACAACCTGTCTCTTCAAAGCTTTGGGAAAAATAGTAAATTACAAAAAACAAATTATGAAAAATATGTAGGAGAAGCATATTTGTGTTACCTTTCTATATAAAAAAAAAATTGAATTTCGATATATACATTTCAAGTTACAGTGATCAAAGTGACCTTATGTCTAAATTACAGTTATTGTCACTTTAGAACTTAATAAACTATGAAATATTGACCCAAAATGAATAAAACCAATTACATTATCTAGATATTGAAGTTACAAATATAATTTCAAAAGAATTACATCGTTATCATATTTAAAAAAAAACTTATGTTGATCAAAGTGAAAGTCACTTCTTCAAATCACAGTTTTTTAACACAAACCACTTTTCGAAGGAGAAGGGAAAATGAATTTTAATGAATTTTACTTTTTTTTTAAAAATAGATTTAGAAACTAGAAAGAAAATGCTAAAAGACCCTATTTTACATCATCTTCAAATTCCTTATAGTTTTGCATCAATAGGTGTTTGAAAATGAAGTTTTTTCTCAAAATGTCGATCTATATGTCAAAGTTGTCCAAAAAGTGGGACACACTATTGTGGGATCACCCGCCACTGAAAAAGGCCTCACTCTAAATAAATGCACATTTGAGTCCAAAATTACCTTGGAAGGTTGTAAAGGAAAATAACTATTTACCTTCCAATTTTTGTACTGCATCTAGATTATAGAATGGCCTCACCTTTCCAATAGTCTCTAGATCACTAAAGTAATCAATATAATCATCCTATGAAGAACACAAAATTTATTTGTTACAGAGAAGAATAATAGGAATTGTGTTAAAGAGAATAGGACTTAAGTTTACCTAGGGATGGGTACTTGTCCTTGAGGAATAGGACTTATGAGAGTTTCTGGCCATTGGATCTGCATTGAAGGTACTTGTCATTGGTTTAGTTTGAGCTTCACTTGGTTTCAAGAATAGTTTAATATTATCTACTTAACAAGGCCAACCACATGAAGGTGGTGTTAGGATTGGATAATACTAAGAGGGGGGTGAATCATTATTATAGCACTTAATTAAATTATTCAACCATTTAAACATTAACCATAAACTTGCAGTAAAGAAAAGAATATAAGAAAATGACACAGTACTCATAACACCATATTTTGTTTTTGAGGAAACCCTGGCCAAGGGAAAACGACAGTGGGGATGGTACCTGCAAGCATGTACTAAATTATAATGTCCCTATTAGGAGACCTAGCCCTATTAGGAGCTGAATATTACATAGCACATTTCCTTGTTAAAGGAATTACAACCCTGTTAAAGGTTCACAACACCTTGTTAGGGGCCAATTGAGCTTACAACTCTTACAAAGTAATTTTGTTTACAAAGTGTTCTCAGTCATGAACAAAACAAGCATCACTAGTGCTTAGATAGTTCCTTTATAGTTTATCAATGATCTTTGTCATTCTATTCTCTGCTATTCACTCAACATACTCATCCAACCATCATGTATCTTTATCAAAAAGATCTTACATATATATCTCACAACTTTACAAAGTCAGCTCCTAATATGAATATTACAAATATTACAAAGTCAGCTCTTAGTAAAAATACATTTAGTAAGGAAAATAATAAATGAATAGTTGGTTCTCTTTCATACTCAAAATCTAGGTTATCAAAAACCATAATCCAACTCTGATTTCCTAGAGTCCATGTCATACTCTCTCAATCTTTGCTATTGTCCAACTACTTTGTATCGATGTTCTACTGTAGTCTGTCTATCTTAAATTATTTCTAATTAACTATAAATATTAACAAAACCAAATTGATCTTAGGTGGAGGTCACACATACCCCATACTATCTTCCTCGAAGCTCTCTTTCCCTAATTCATCAATCTCGATCTTTGATATCCAAAATGCTTATGTATCTATGCTTCTATACTTAGTCAATTTCTGAATCAAAAAAACTTATCTTTATAGGAATCAATCTATAATCCATATGTGTTTCCATAAGTGACAACCAAAAATTAAATCACATTACACAAAATTGATCTCTTTCCAACAATCTCTCCCTTTGGCATTGATGGCAACACTTAAAAAAAATGAATAAGTGTTCCAACAAAAAATCGTCTCCTCTATGTTCTCTCCTTCCTCTCCTTGTCTCTTCTCCCATTTTCTTCTCTTCTCCTATATTTTTTTTTCTTCTCTCTTCCCCCCCTTTGAAAACAATGACAAAGGTGCATATAAGATAATAGGATTTAGTGCTTTCTCACCAGTTTCAGAATATCTTGAAAGGAATCTTCCAAGATCTTCACTTTTGTACTCCATGATTTGAACAATATTTGACTAATATGAATAATGCCATTCAATGCAAATGATGTGGTCTCAGCTTCTTTCAATTCTTTGGGAATAGATTTAGTCAATGAATATGTCACTTTCTCCATTTCTGATAGATGAACCTCAAGTATGGATAGCTTAGGAGTGATTAAACTCTTCAAGAAATTAAATCTTGTCAATAAACTCCCTTTCTCATTATCTAATACACTGAGTTTTGCCAAAATTCTTGTGACTTCCTTGTCTAACTATGTTATAGATTGTGAAGATGCTTCACAACTATCCATCATACTTTTTAGAGTTTCCCTCTCTTTGGCAATAATGTCTTCCACGTTCTAAACATGCTTGATAGGATTCATGCTGTAACTAAATAGTTTTCTTGCATGTCCAATGCAGCTCTTTGCATTTGTCAAACAATTTTTCACAATGCCTAAGTCCCATCTGATTGACTTGCAAACTTTTGATAGCTTCTTCTCTAAATATTTCTTCTATGCCTTCTCCTCTACAATCTTTATCAAGTTCTTATAATGTCCATCAAATTCTTCAAGTGTTATTCTTATATTTTCAATGTCATCTTTGTGCTAGAAAACAATAGGTACTGGAAGTAATTTGTTCACAGTATCAGTTGCTCTTGTAATCACTTTAGCCTTTTTGTCACCTTTCTGTTCTAATTTTTCCTTAACTTTTTTTAGTGCATTAAATGCCAATTTAACCAACTCAACTTCATCCATGCTATCAATATTAACATCACTTCTTACCAACAATGAGATAGAAGATGTGTTTACCTCTTTCTATTCATCCTCTTTTTGTTCTGTCTTCTGTTCTTCTTCCTTTTTCTACTCTACTTCCTCTTTCTGTTCTGCTTCATCTGCTATAGTTTTGTCCAAATTCCCTGCAAATGGGTCCTTTTCATCTTGTGATATGTCAAGAGTCACTCGCACACCAGAAACATAGAAATTTGGTTGTGGATTTACTTCACTTTTCTCAACATTTGTCTCAGTTGCTTTTGAGATTTCTCCCATTCCTAATTGTGTAGGCGAAGTGGTCTTAGGAGGTGGAGGCTTGTCAGAAGTAGTTTTCATCAATATTTTCTCTAGTGCCTTCTGAGTTTCCTTAGTGACTTCATCATACTTCCTCATCATGATTTTCAACAATCTTACCTTGGTCCTTAGCAAAGGTTTCAATTCCTTGAATATTCTTTCCCTTTCTTGTAAGGATATTACAGGCAACATGTTATCAATTTCCTGATTCCTAATTGTATCATCCTCAATCTGTGCTAAGTGTTTTCTTGTCTCTAATCTCCCATACAAGTCTTTAGGTATACTTCCTTCAATTTCTAATAGAGTCTTTTTGAAAGTAAGTAAATAATCAATCACAATGTCTTCAATCTTAAGCTTGTCTGAATCTCCATACCTGTCATAGTATCTGTCAATTGTGACTAGTTTACCTTGTTCTATTTCTCTCTTCTCTATCATCTTTATGTCAAGATTCCATATGTGCTTCTCAATTTTCTTCTCTTCTCTCATTGTGCTCTATTCTTTAGGTGATGTCTACATGCTCGATCTGGTGTTTACTCTCAGAGTAATGTTCTTAGTTTATGATGTCTACTATAATGGAGGTGGACTGTCTACCATTACTACCTCAAGAGTGGGAAGGGCTGTAGTAATTTCACTTTCAAGTCCAAGAGATCTTTCTATCATTTTATTTTTCACTTCTTTCAATTCTTCTTCTATCAATCCCACTTTTACACAACATTCATGCACAAGGTTTTCAATTTTTCTTTTCCTCAGACCTCTAGTTTATTCCTCTCTCACCTTAGCTAATTTCTCCTCATATGTTCCCCATATTTCTTCTGATGTATCAAATTCTGATGCAAGAACATGTTCTACTTGCATGGTAAGTACCTCTAAACTTACTTCATAACCCATGGGATAACACCATTTCTTTCTAGGTGTGACTGCTTCAAAGCATACACAATCAGTTTCAACCATGAAATATATTGTATCCTTGTATTTCTCAACAATGTACTCATGTATCCTATACCTGGTTTTCATTTGTCTCTGAAGGATCTTGATCATAGCAAAAAATTCCCCATCAACCCATGTATTATTCTATCTTTTGTTGCTCGCTGAGATTAGACTACCATTAGGTATCCCTGATTTCCAACCACTAGGATGCAAGCCAAGAAATTTGTGTTGAATGTGTATAAACATATGCATAAATAGTGAACCAAATCTGAAGGTCTTAGTTCTATCTTTCTTCACTAGTTTTACATTTTTAAGAAATTGTTGTGCCAAAACTTCACATACGTTATATTTCACATTTTCCTTCACCATTCTCCATGCCATCATGATTACTCCTACAGATACTGAGTTAGGTCTACTACTGTAGTATAATTTATATCCAAGTATCATAGCAATTAGTCTCACATCTTTCTTAAAGGTGTAATTCACAGTCATTGCCTGTTTGTCTCATTTAGAATGAGTTAAGGTTTCAATTTCTTTCTTTACATGTTTTTCTGTAATAGGAATGATTCCAGTGTTGTCCATTCTAGTGATTTCATGAATTAGGTCACTACAAATCTTCACAAGCTGATCACCTATCCAAATGAATTGATCATGTACCCTACTCAACAATATCTTGAACCATTCATCTTCGTTGAATTCACATAGTCTAGAATTTTCATAATTCTCAACTAATCAATGTGTTTGTATTATTATTTCATGATTCCATTATCAGTCATATAATCCATCTTAGTTGATATCTCATCAATTCCCAGTATATCATACTTACAATGTATGTAAGCCCTAATATCTTCTACGTGTAATACACCATAAGGGGTTTGAGAAAATTCTCCTCCGAGATCCTCTTCACAGGACTTGAATGAATGTTTCTTAAATTTTTACCTAGGTTGATCTACAACATCAACAATAATAGGTGCATCCATAGCTAGATGATGTAAATACCTTTCTTCTACTAAATTCTGATTTTATGCTTCAATCAATCATGCACAACAATTATAGAATAGACTGAATCTTTCTTCTCTCTAATCTCCTTATCTCACTCATCATCAAATGGTAAAGAGATAGGTCATAAAATGGTGCTTTATACAAGTTTAAGTCATAAATTTCACTTTGCTCAATATTGGCTAGTCGACTGTTAGATCTCACGAACAAAATATATGTGTCGAATAATATTGCACTCTCAGATGTATATTTCATGATGTCAGAAAAGTTCATACCTAAGCTTGCTTGAGCTCAATCCTCAAATTTTGGGGTAGGATATATTCTGATATCTATATCCAATTCTCTCCCTAAGGCCATGATCGGCCAATTAGGTCAATTCTATTTTACTACCATCAGGTGAAGATCCAGTAGCATCTATGGACTCTCCCTGAATTTATGTCTCACTTGTTTCTTTGATCTTCCATATCTTAACACTATTGTTATCTTCTGATTTCTAAAACAACTTTCAAAATCATTCTTCAAATCTACAACACTCTTACCAATATCATTTCCATTCTTCTATGAATTCATAGGATGTGGTAGTCTTCTGTTGTCTGATCCATTATACCTGCAAAACTTCACTATATGTCCTGGATTATTGCCTCACTTGATCTGAATTCTCTTCTTTTAGTTGCCTCACTTGATTAGAATTTTCTTCATCTGAATCATCTTTTATCTTAACCATAAGATCTTGTCTTTGACTTCTGGAAAGCTCAAGTTTTTCCTTGATTTTCTTTATAAATTTATCTTCTCTTCACATGGTGAATCTCAACTCTCCATTTTATGATTTTTCTTTGTCAAGGTCTTCAAGTGCAGCATCAAAGTTTTCTTACAAACTATCCAAATCCATTATGATCTCCCTCAAGCTGTTAGACTTTATCTCCAAGGGCCAGAAGCTCTGATAGCAATTGTTAGGATTGGATAATACTGAGAGGGGGGGTGAATCAGTATTATAGCACTTAATTAAATTATTCAACCATTTAAACATTAACCATAAACTTGCAGTAAAGAAAAGAATATAAAAAAATGACACAGTACTCATAACACCATATTTTGTTTTTGAGGAAACGTTGGCCAAGAGATAACCTTGGTGGGGATGGTACCCACAAGCATGTACTAAAGTATAATGTCACTTTTAGAAGACCTAGCCCTGTTAGGAGTTGAATACTACATAGTAAATTTCCTTGTTAAAGGAATTACAACCCTGTTAAAGGTTCACAACACCCTGTTAGGGGCCAATTGCACTTACAACTCTTACAAAGTAATTTTGTTTACAAAGTGTTCTTAGTCATGAACAAAACAAACATCACTAGTGCTTAGATAGTACCTTTATAGTTTATCAATGATCTTTATAATTCTCTACTCTTCTATTCGCTCAACATACTCATCCAACCATCATGTATCTTTATCAAAAAGATCTTACATATATATCTCACAACTTTACAAAGTCAACTCTTAATATGAATATTACAAATATTAGAAAGTTGGCTCTCAGTACAAAGACGTTTACTAAGGAAAATAATAAATGTATGGTTGGTGCTCTTGCATACTCAAAATTTAGGTTATCAACAACCATAATCCAACTCTGATTTCCTGGAGTCCATGTCATACTCTCTCAATCTTTGCTACTGTCTAACTGCTCTGTATCATTGTTCTGTTGTAGTCTGTCTATCTTCAATTCTTTCTAAATCACCATAGACATTACCAAAACCAAATTGATCTTAGGTGGATGTCACACATACCCCATACTATCTTCCTCTAAGCTAACTTTCCCTAATTCATCAATCTCGATCTTTGATATCCAAAATGCTTATGTATCATTGCTTCTATACTTAGTCAATTTTTGAATCAACAAAATTTATCTTTATTTGAATTGATCTATAACCCAGATGTGTTGCCATAAATGACAACCAAAAAGTGAATCACATTACACAAAATTGATCACTTGCCAATAGGTGGAAGCTCATTTGGCCCCTCTCCCCCCTAACATCACTCTAAATTCCCCATTAACATCTAATAATATTCATTCATTCATTCATCCATTTTTGAAATATAAAATTCAATCATTATAATCACATAACATTCATCAACATTTACCAGTAAAAAATTACATTTATTAAGACAATGTTCTTTCATTAGAATAAAATTTTAATTACAATCATTTCTTTTTTTGTTTCTTTTTCATTTTTTTAAGGTAACGACTAAGAAGAGCATCAATATCATTGTTATTCACCTCCTCTACTGCTTCTGATCTCAACACATGTCTCCTCATCATGTGTTCAGGAAGAGGAGGCTTCTACGCCAAAGGGGTATCCACTGCAATAACAACTACATGGGTTAAATTCACATCATTTTATATTAGTGTTACAAGTATTTCATTAATTAAAAGAACTATAAATCAAAAAAGAAATTTAAAAGAACAAAACATAGATTTTCTTTACCTGATTGTGCCACATCATCTACAATAACATTTTTATCATCCCTAAAGTCAACATGGTGATCACTCTGAACATCCTCCACTCATTCAGCATGACGTTTTGTATGCTCTAAAATATACACAAAAAGGTTACACTAGTTTCAATTTAAGCTGTTAAATTGTATTAATAATTACATAATTAATTTTCAATAGAAAATGAAAACCTCCATCGAAATTGCAATGCACATCAGGGCCTTCATCATGTGACGTAGGTTCTATGTTAGGATTATGAGGCTGCATTGCAATGTCATGTGCATTGTTATCATTGTTTTCTTTTTAAAAATTAAAAAAAAAAGTCAATTTATGTTTGAAATTAACAACAAATAGATTGCTCAAGTATTGAATTTCAGATATTTTTCATTTGGCATATTTACCTGTTCAACCGATGCAGGAGACCCTTGGGTTGGACCAATGGAATCTTGGTGTAGGTGTTCAGGCACGACTTGATAACCTTCCTTGAAGGCAATTTTTTGTGTTCTTTCGTGGAATCTAAATTAAATTCCGAGCCCTGCATTTTTTGATTAAACAAAATTATTTTCAATTTACAAAAATTTAGATCCAGAATTTCATTTACTACTACTTACAATTCGTGCTTGAATTTTTGAATAGCCACAAGAGCCAAGTTTGTACTGGCCAATCTTTTGTAGTCTGGCCTTTGTAGCCTTTGATGTGTTCTGCAACCTATGAAAAGTTTGAAATATGTTAGATTATAAAGATATAAAGATCACTAATTAGTGCATAACTACATTCTACTAGTAGTTAATACTATCGCATACCTTCTTTTCTCATTTGGTGGTGTAATTCCTCTTTGTGTATCCCCTTCCTCCTTTGCATCCAAAATGAATTCATTCCAATGCCACACCAAAATAAAGGGAGGATGCTCATAGTTTGGGTTATGGACAACACTCCCTTTATATGAGTCCCTCACAGTCTTAAGATGTTTGGCATCTTTTTCTAAAATTTTCTTCTCCTCAAAAATGTTACTACCAAACTCATGCTCTAAATATTTTATGAGTTTTTCTTTTAATTTTTTTTCTTGGAAGTTCCACCTTTTAAGAAAAAACACAAAATTGTTAGATAGAAAAATTAACTAAAGTTGTATACCTTGAATATAGTAAAAGAAATGGAATGAAAGGAAAAATATTATACCAATTAATGATATGAAATAAAAATAGTGGGATAGGGTTAGTTCACTTATGATGTTCCACCTTGTACGTATGGTGGGCCCAAATATCTTTAATGTCAAGTCATAAAGCATTTTATAAAAACAATCATTCCCTGCAAAAATGTCATGTGATCATCAATCCAAAACTTGTTATGAATAAGGAGATTATAATTACAATATAAATAATAATAATGTTAAAGTACCTAGAAGCTTAAGACATTTTAAATGCACCAATTCTTTATCGTCCATCAACAATGACGTCTGCATTAATCTCGTGCTAGAAACACGGGTAGATCCAAGAAACAATGGTGAATTATCACCAATACAATTACTCTGATCTGTATCTGGTGTAGCACTCACCAGTGTATCTCTTACTGCAAAAAATTAATCCACTATTAGATGCACCCAAGATTAAAGTACAAATTATAAAATCATAATTAACACAAAACCAAATATAGTAAAACAAGGATTTACCAGGCGTAGACCATGAATGCGTCAATGTTTGCATTCTCCTTGTTGCCGACATTGCACTCGGAAATCTTGAATGGTTGGTCCTTCTAGGAGGATTCACCTGCACTTGATGACCTGAGTAATACATTGTTAGAAAAGACATTCTGAAATAATAAAATTAAGAGTAGCTTTCAATAAAGTTTGAGTGAAGATTTTCTTAGAAATTTTGAATTAGTTTTAACTGTACCTTTTCCTATAGCTGTATCTACAGTATCAACAAGTCCAATGAAAAATGTACACTTCTAATTAGTAAGTCCAATAAAGTTTTTGAATGTTCCAAAGAAAAAATTCCTTGTAACTTGTTAACTTAAGGATTATTTTACCTGAGGTGGGAGTTCTTCTAGTATCAGTCTCACCGTGATGTCCATGACCAGGTACTTGAGAAAACATAAATTCTTGTAACAAGAACACATACATATTTTAGTTCATGACATAAAAGAGTATAAAATATAAACCTTTATTGAAATTTTGTTATAACTAAAGATTTGTTACTGCTTACTTCATAACAACGTGTTTGCAACATCAATTCATCTATCCTCTTCAGCATCTCCTCGGTTGGATTTCGATCATCCAAAATGTTAATAATTTATGCACTGACTTTTTTTTTAATTTTTTCTTCACCATATTTATAGGATTAGAGATATCTGGGATATCCTCATTTGTATCTACATCTATTTCCTCTAGTGTTGCAGGTGCTTTTCCCCTATCCCGAACATAAATTTATGACAGGAATATCAATAAAACTATTAGAATAACTCCAAAACCTTAAATACAAGAGCATAATAATATAACATTTTTCAACTATCTAATTTGTACAATTACAATAAGGTTTACCTTTGCTGAAGAATGGGAGGGAGGAGCATCCCCACAGCCTCTATCATGTGGGGGATCCATGTCGTCCTGTGACAGATTAAATATAAAAACTTCAGCGAACTCATGAAAGCAATAGACTTAGCAAAAAAAACTTATTAATAAAATGGTATATTAGAGTCATAAACTTGAGGTTAGTTTAAATGGTATATAGTACTTACCACCCCCATGATAGTAACTTTTTTTGTATCTATGTGATTCAAATGGTAATCTATTAGTAGTTCTTCCCCTACACTTATTGATTTTATCACACATACAAAAACACAATTCCCCTTACGTGCCTCAAATATGCAATTGGGTTGCTTATTAGTTGACCTAGGTCACATACTATTTATAAAACCTGCAATATTCCCTGTTTCTTTTGGTCTCCCATCAATTTACATAGAAAATCTTTTACTTTGATCATTTTCTTTCCATTGTATATAATTTGCTGACAAGGCATACCTACGCATACAAGACAACATGAACAATATGCAAGATCTTAAACATGAAAGAATTACCTTTACCTTATATATGGAATGCAATATTGTCAACAAAAGGGGTGACGATGTGTTGATTACATCAATAAATCAATATACCATTCCATTAGAGTTGAATACATCAATAAATAAATATTAAATATATATACTAATCAGTATAAATGTATATAAATGATTAAATCACATACCTTGTACATTTCAATCATGTCATTGATCATCTTCTTCATCCATCTCATCATCATCACCATCATTATTATCATCATCATCATCAGCATCATCATCATTATCATCATCACCACCACCACCACCACCATCATCTTCTTCTTCATCATCATCTTCTTCTTCTTTATCTTTAGTATCTTCTTCTTCCATCACATTATACTTTACCAACCTTCCTCTTGGATTATGTTCAATAAAAAATGACCAACCCCATTTATGTGAAACCTCTAACTGAAACACTTGCTCACATTGGCTTGGAAGAACATAGGGCTCATCTCCAACTGGCCCAAACGACCTTGTATTAATCATTGTAAATCTATTATCATGTTGAATAACAGTTCTTTCAGGATTATTTTGATTTAGTCGTAGCTTGTACCATTTGATGACGAATATAAATAATTTGAAGGAGTTAAAGTCATACTCAAGTATATCATCCAAGATCCCATAGTATCTATTTTAACATTTTTGAGGATGTATGTCATTTCTAGATAAAATATTAGTGACCTCGAATACAACAGTTATCCCAGAATCACAATTTTTCTTCGTGTCATCCAACTTTTTTATGCAAAATTTGAGACCATGATAATACATAGATTTGTGGTGCTTGACCTACAATTTTTCAAGTGTGTGAAAATTATTTGCATCGTGAGTTGATATGAAACATATGGGTCGTGATCATTAATAAATTTTTACGTACCTATCTACCTCTTAAACCACATGCTAGATCAATTACCATAGGTGTAACATTGGAATCTTTGTTACAATGAGCTTCTCTGACTAGTGAAGTAACACTTTCCCATGTTAATGAGCAACCATTTTTTTGACATCGTTCAATCCATTATTTCATCCAATCAATATTGTTCGCAATATACAAATGTATTGCATCACACTCTCGGCCAACTGTATAAAAAAATAGACCAATTATAAATAACTTATAATGAAGATTTATAAGAATTAATTAACTACAATAACATCTTATAATTATCTCTCAGTTTCATCAATCTACCTTTCTCCATCAAGTACTCCCCTTCGAATTTTCTAGTGGAGTTGGGATCCCAAATACAATCTATATGGATCTTTATTACAAACTTAGGAAGATATTCACTAATGTACACCATGGTCCAGTATACCATATATCCCTCCACCATAGAACCCTTAGGATGTGATCTCTCTCAAACTAAGCCCTTAAAAAATTTCAAGTTCCTCTCAACCATCCACATTGACCTAGTTTGTAGAGGTCCACACAATTCAATCTCCTCAACTTGATGTATGAGGTAGTGTTCGTGTGCATTGAAAAAATTTGAAGGTAGACACTTTTGCATTTCACACATAAGATAAGGAATTTTTTTCTTCTAATATTTAATATCTTCTTTATTGATTTATTTCCATGAAAACCACCTCATGTATTTTCCAAGATCATATATAACTTGTTTGACACTATTATCGAAGTGTTGTGGGAGAGATAGAGGTAGAATGTACTGCAATAATTGTAAAATGATCTTTTCAATATTTTATAAAATAATAAAATGAAAAATACATGCAATATACAAATATATAGTGAATGCAAAATAACTTGAATTACCTTAATAAATGTATGCCAATCATGTGTTTTCATCCCTGATCCAAACTCACTTTTATTTGATATGAGATTGTTTATGTTCGCAACAAATCCTATAGGAAATCGTATTATTTGTATGACATATTTTATAGCATTGCTCTGCTTCTCTGACAATAACCAAGGAAGAGCACTTATATCAATCTGGTCTCCATTTTTATTTGATCAAATGACATTTTTTGATTGGATGGTTGGATTCTTCAATGTCACTACAAATTTTGACAATTTTCTCTTTTTGATAATGTCTATGCTACATTCTTTCTAATATGCATAGCATCAAAAAATGCATGATTGTGAGTTTCTCGTAGTATGAAAACCTACTAAATTGTGTAGGATAACTTTTTAGTCCTTTTGGAAGTTGGTCATTAATGCCTTGACAACCTTCACGAGCATCAATTACATCATCAGTAAACAAAGCACAATATCAAAATATAAATTTTAAACAAAAACCATAAGATGGAATGACATTACCTTAATAATTTATTCTATTATATTCCAACTTCCATAGGTGAGGTGTCATTCATCGTGGCTTTGATGTAGTTTATTCTTTCCCATTAAAAATATGTTTTTTGGTAATTTGGTACTTATGATTTCTATGGAGAAATTGATTATACTCATCGAACACCTGCTTTCCTAAACTTTTTGAATGATGAGATTTCATCTTTGGACCACAAACTGGACATGCAAATTTTTCCTTTTTTTGAAGACCTACAACGTCATGTATAATTGGATATAATATGTTAATTTTGTGTTAGCACTATAACATACCAAAAAATAGGTGTTAACAAGAGAACATACCACAAAAATGTGTTAGCCCAGGGGCATCATATATTGTCCATACAAGAATTGCATGGAATTGAAATTGTCTTTGACCTATTGGTCTAGAGATGTCATGCATAGTGACCACATTCTATAACACCATCAACTCGTCGATAAGGGGCTTAATATATACATTCATATCTTTAACTTGGCACGTACCTAGTTGAATGAAGAAAAAAATTACATAATGATTATGACCATTTTGATGGATTATTTATAGTAAATAAATTAAGATGACTATTAAATAAAAAAAAACCTAGGAAAATCATTGGCAACATTATGTGCTCCCTCTTTATAGACATCCAAGGAAGAATTTTATTGTTGATAAAAAAAATAGGCCACACTGAGTAAGCAGATCCCATCTCTCCAAATAGATTGACACCGTCCATTGCCAATGAAATCCTAAGATTACGAGGTTCTTTTTTAAAGTGTGGCCAAGTTTCCTCTATTTCTTAAAATGTTGAACCATCCCCATGTATTCACATAATGTCATCTCAACTTCTATTGTGTGCATGGTAATCCATAAGTTGTGCCAAGCTAGTGTACCTGAATAATCATTGTAGACGTGGAATAATGAGAATATACCAAAGAACCTTGTGAGGCACCTTTTTTTTTATTTGGTCTTATTGATATCTACTAATATGACAATCAAGGAATTCTATTGTAAATTTATGTTGTTTATGATATATAATATGATCATTCAGATATGTATGTATTGTTTGATACTCCATTCCAATATCTTTTATAATGGTAAATAATTCTCGGTACAAGCAAGGTAGAATGTTTGATGGTGGTAACAAATACTCAGCTATAAACCTACGACCAAAAATATAATTTGTTAATATAAAGAATATTAATTGGTACATGATTCACCCTTTGTTAACAATAAGAAAATTATGAATAAAAAGGATGAAAAAAGATGACGTATATGACATACCTTAACATACATGAGATTTCTACGTTGGATAAATCATTCATAACATTCATATATTAATTTTGTGTTAGCACTATAACATACCAAAAAAGAGGTGTTAACAAGAGAACATACCACAAAAATGTGTTAGCCCAAGGGCATCATGTATTGTCCATACAAGAATTGCATGGAATTGAAATTGTCTTTGACCTATTGGTCTAGAGATGTCATACATAGTGACCCCATTCTATAACACCATCAAATCATCGATAAGGGTCTCAATATATACATTCATATCTTTAACTTGGTACTTACCTAGTTGAATAAACAAAAATATTACATAATTATTATGACCATTTTGATGGATTATTTATAGTAAATGAATTAAGATGACTATTAAATAAAAAATACCTGGAAAAATCATTGCCAACATTATGTGCTCCCTCTTTATGGACATCCAAGGAGGAATTTTATTGTTGATAACAAAAATAGGCCACACTGAGTAAACAGATCCCATCTCTCCAAACAAATTGACACCGTCCATTGCCAATGAAAGCCTAAGATTACGAGGTTCTTTTTTAAAGTGTGGCAAAATTTCCTCTATTTCCTTAAATGTTGAACCATCCCCATGCATTCACATAATGTCATCTCGACTTCTATTGCATGCATGGTAATCCATAAGTTGTGCCAAGCTAGTACACTTGAATAATCATTATGGACATGGAATACTGAGAATATACCAAAGAAACTTGTGAGGCACTTTTTTGTTATTTGATCTGATCGATACCTACTAATATGACAATCAAGACATTTTGTTGCAAATTCATGCTGTTTATGATATATAATATAATCATTCAAACATGTATGTATTGTTTGATACTCCATTCCAATATCTTTCATAGTGGCAAATAATTCTCGGTACAAGCGAGGTAGAATGTTTGATGGTGGTAACAAACACTCACCTATAAACCTACAACCAAAAATATAATTTGTTAATATAAAGAGTATCAATTGGTACATGATTCACCCTTTGTTAACAATAAGGAAATTATGAATAAAAAAGATGAAAAAAGATGACGTATATGACATACCTTAACATACGTGTGATTGCTATGTTGGATAAACCATTCATAACGTTCAATTTTACCAACAAAAATACAACAGTAAGAAGAGTTGTTTGGGAGCCTTCGTATAGGGGCTTGTATGAATTCTCAAGTATAGGTACATCATGGTCATCTTCATCATCATCATTAGTCACACCAATACCATCATCTTGATCATCGTGATCTTCTTCCATGGGATCATTATTTTCTACTTTGATATTCACACCTACATGTTCCCTCATTTGGAAATCCACATTCTCTGGATTGTCATAGTCCATAATGTGAAACCCAGGGTGGTTTACTTATATCAAAATGATGAGCTTAAATTAACCATGACCATGATGTCATCATCAACTTATTTATTATGTATATAAATTATTTAAATAATATATTGAAATACATACCAATGGACAAAATTTATTTCCCTCTTCAATGTGACCATGTTTCCTATAATGTTCCTTAGCTATTTTGAATAGCTATCTTCAAGCCTTTAATCCCTTGCAAATATTGCAGGGACAATAAAATTTTCCATCACCTTTTCTTTTAAAGTTAGACAACAATCTAGCAATTATCTCCTTTTTTTTTTTTGGGTTGATATTGTCAGACATGGTCTTTCTTTAATGGAATGACGTGTTACTTGTACATTGACTAGAATGTTGGTGGAGAAGAATGATTTTTTTGCAACTTGCAGATACAGACACTGAACAACCATTTTCTCAACTCTAATTTTCTCAATAGAAAGGGGTATTTATCATAGCCATAGAAACCTGATTATTTTTAAATGGAATACACCAAGGAGTACCATTAGAAAAATTGAACTTTTACAATCATGAATAGTAAACCTAAATCAGATAGCTCATTTTTTTATCAGCATGTGTAGTCTCTATGTATATGAAAAATGAATGATTCAAGGACTAATTTATCAAAAGAAAAAAATGATGCGGAACCCCACAATCCAAAACATGAAACCTAATAACAAACACTGCAAAACTTGATTGGGGTGATGAAATTTACAAAGTAAGGAAAGGTGAGAGGATCAATCAAATAATCAAAAAAAGAAACACACTTTGTCAACAATGTTCAAAATCCTGTCACCAAGCACATACATAGGAAATAAAAAAGGGACAAAAGACAAGAAATAAGAAAAAATGTTATGAGAAGATGTCAAAATAATATTCAAAGTATTATTATGAAATCAACATGTTCATCACCTGTGCATATACCTTCTCTAATCACACAACCAATGAATAAAAATTCAAATGCCAATTTCTTTAACAATTTCTTTAACAATTCAAATGTCTCAAGTAGACAAGATTCTCAATGGAACTACTTTGATAACATATAGATACAAATAGGAGATTGGAGTTGATCAAAATTCACCTGTGCATATAAGAGTTGACCAAAGAAGGTATATGGACAGGTGAAAAATATGCAGATTTGACCCAGTATTACTAGGATCTTAACCCAGCAACAAATGGACTTGTGATGATTTTTACAATAGTACATGTGTTTCAGGGTAAGATCTGAGTACTGCTTAGGCAAATCTTAATGTTCATCACATGTGCATATAAGAGTTGATCAGATAAGGTATATGCATAGGTGTAGTCTCGTAATATCAACAAATGTGTAGTCTCAGAACTATCCATTTCTCTTTGTATATGAAAAATGAATGAAATATCAAGCTGAAATAAAATATTGAACAAAATAGTATTCCACGTAGAGTGAATGAAATATAACATCAAAAGAAGGTGAACTCAAGAATTGGCACAAAATCGGATAGGAGCAAAGTCAAATTCAAGGCCTAATTTATCAAGAACAATAAACAATGCGGAACCCCACAATCAAAAATTTAAAACCTAATAAAAAATTGCAAAACTTGATTGGGACAATGGAATTTACAAAGTAAGGAAAGGTGAGAGGATCAATCAAATAAAAAAAAAAAGAAACACGCTTTGTCAACAATGTCCAAAATCATTAGGACTATAGAAAATTAATAAAGACTATAGAAAATAAAGTTCTAGAAATGGACGGTTCTGATGCTTTGCCATTACAACAATTGAGCATTCATCATTTGGTACTTCTTGGTGTATTCCATTTAAGTATATCAGGCACAAAGTATTTCATTTATACATGTTTAATTTTTTCCAATAATGATTTGGGGAATGCAATCATGTAAAACAAAAACTAATATTATTATTGTGTTATGTAAAACACAATCATGTAAAACTTGTGCGTATACAACCTTGACCTGTACATATAAGAGATTATCAGAGAAGGTATATGCACAGGTTACAAACATGCAAATTTTACCAAGAATTATTGGGAACTTGACCTTACAACAAATGGACTTGTGATTGTTGAGCATTTTTTTACACAAGTCAATGGCTAGGATCTCGAGATTCGATTTCCTCTCTTGAAAGAATAACAAAGTTATCCCCAAGGTTCTCTAGGGTCGTGGTACAACCTGCTTGCTTACTCAGTTGAAGATAAATGTGAATGTTCATGAGGAGGCCTTTTTTGGTACATTCAAGACATCAAACTATAAAACAACTTTAGTACTTTTGGGTTTTTTCAATTTATCAAAGATTCGTGTTTCAACTAAAGATACAATTTTATGTTTTCTAAAGATGATTAGTTTTAGATTTATGACAGAATTTAAAGGAGTAAGGTAACAATAAATGAAATAACTTTCTGAAAATGAAATCCTAATGGACATAAGCCATTGTCAATCTTCCCTTGTGAATTGAATGATGGAGAGATTGGGAACAAACCCACGAAGTATAAATCAGACGATGTCACAATTCTATACTCGATGGATGCAATTGTTTAGAGAGAAAATGTATTCACTCGAGCAAGATTTTCAAAATCTATCAAATCATAAAGCCACAAATATGTGTGCACACAAGAGACATATTTATTGTTAATCCCAATAAATGATCTTTTCCATGCATTCATCACAACAAGGTAGATAGCTAACAAAAAACTCCAACTAATAGAAACGCAGATTCAAAACACAATAAACAATTGGCTCTTTGAAAATAATGAACACGCATGCACACATTCATTACTTTCACATAGATGGAAGAAAATATCACACCATGAATGAAGCACCAAGTGTAGATTTTATTGCATTAGGAATCTAACCATAATACGTTGTTTTGAATACAATATATAGAGTTCTAATCTACAAACTCTGAATGCCAAAATTAGGGCATCAGAGACTCTAAAAGAAATGAAAACAAACTAAAACTAAATATTTAAAAAAGAAATCTATTTCTAAACTAATACTAAACAACTTGGATGGATCTTTAATCCTTTTACAATCAGTTTTCCATGATAAAGGGATCAAACTTGTTAAGACAGAAGAGAGAGAGAAGTTATAGTTTCATCTCATGTAACTGGAGTCTTCTTCTTGATCTCTGAGTTCTCCCTTGGAATCTTCATCTGTGGTTCTCTTCAAGGTGGGAACTCATAGAGGACCCTTATTCTTTGCAAAACAAACTCCAATTATGGATCCATCTGATATGAAGTTCTATTTTCATGCAAAAAAGTGATCATGCTGGAATGGCCCAGAAATTCAGACCCCTACCTCTACACTGAAATTTCCCAAGTGCAAATTTGACTAAGTGTGAAACCAAAACATGAGACACCCAAAATCTCAGCCTTTCAAAGGCTGAAACACTAAAAAACTAGCCTTTAGAAAAATGGCTAAGTCTAGAAATGAACTTTTTTGGGATTTCAGGATTTTAGGATTTTAGGGATTTCAGGATTTCAAGATTTCAGGGATTTTGAGATTTTAGGATTTTGGGGATTTTGGGATTTCAAGATTTCAAGGATTTCATGATTTTGGGATTTCAGGATTTTGGGGATTTCAAAATTTTGGGAATTTCAAGATTTCAAGATTTCGGGGATTTCATAATTTCAGGGTTTTGGGATTTCAGGGATTTTAGGATTTCAAGGATTTTAGGATTTTGGGGATTTCATGATTTTGTGATTTTTGGATTTTAGGGATTTCAAGATTTTGTGGATTTTAGGATTTTGGGAATTTCATGATTTCAAGATTTCAAGGATTTTTGGGATTTCAGGGATTTCGAGGATTTTAGGATTTTGGGGATTTCATGATTTTAGGAATTCAGGATTTTGGGATTTCAAGATTTCAGGGATTTCAAAATTTTGGGGATTTCAAGATTTTGGGGATCTCCAAGACTCTGAAAATCTCATGACTGAACAATGGCTAATTCTAAAATGACTTTCTTGGCAGGATCCTTGGGTGAGCTTTGTAGAATCTCTTTGCAAGCTCTTTGAATTCATAAAAACTGAGTAACTCCACAAATTCAGCTTCCCTTGTTTCCTCTCCCTAAACCTCAAAAGGCATGCTTCAACTTCTAAACTTCTCCAATCCCATTCATGATTTGCTTCACACTTTTCTTGCAGTAGAATTTTTTTGTAGATCTTCCTCAGTGTTTACTGTGGAAACCATTCCATTAAGCTATTTTCCTATGGTATAGGGACTGGCCTATGTCTATGTCAATGATCTCAATGTGAAAATTACCCATCTTAGTGGAGATGTGTTATCCATTTGAAATGACAATTCATTGGCAGAGCTATTGTCTTTTCCAACATTCTTTTCATTGGTTGAGGATTTGAAATCTTTGTATCATGTATGCAAATGCAGTTTTTAACATGTTATTGAAAACAAGAAACTAATCTAAGCCACCACTCTTATTATGATATGACTTACAAATTCAGACCAAAAAAACTACCAAAACTACAAAACACTATATACAAAAAGGGGGGGTCCGCATTAGGCCAAGTGGCCAAAATGGGGCGTGTGTTGTGGACCCACAACAAATAGCCCAGAAAAAAGGAGAAATGAGCGAGGGGTTTCTTTATCAGCAAATAAACTCTGGAAACTTGTCTTGTAATAAACCGAACCCAAGTACTACTCATGGAAATATTCTCTCACCAACTCTCAAAATTGAAGTCTTCTATTATTTCTTCCTGTGTGCACACTTGTGTGTTCATTCCTTTAACATTTTGACAAAGATAAATTAAACGAATATCAACCAAAACCAACCTTCACAATGTTGACAAGGGCTTCTTGGGAAGAGCTTTTCTTCCATTTAGGTGTCCATAGCCCCAAAAATTTTTCCCCCAATTCCTATTCTAACCTTGCTCTACTACTAGCCAGGCGTCCATAGCCCTGATAGAGATTGCTAGAGTCACCCTTCTCTATCTTCTAATTATATTTGAAGTAGAGGTATTTGGAGGATTCTCTCTTTGGAATTATTTCTTCTTTCTTATTTTGTGACCGGTTCAGGCCACTTGTGCTTTGAGTATGCTACTTATTGAATGCCTTCATTTTATTGCTTTTGATAAACCTAGGCAACGCTTAGACTATGCTACCTTGGTATAATATTCTGATCACCATGGTGATCATTTCTTTGAATGATTCATTTTTTTCTCCCATTATTTTTGTTTTTATCCTCTCTTTCCTTACTCCCCTTTTTCTAGTCAGGTTGCAGACGAAGAAGGGTTCTAGGACTAGTGGGTACCTGCGTCAACATGTTGGTGCTGGCTCTAACTAACAACTGCCAAAGAAACCAATTTTTCCAATGTCATATTTTAATATATCTCATGATTTGGGATGATCAATCTTGAACATCACCTTGGTTTCTAGAAAAAGGTATCACCATTTTTTATCCCCGTGTACAGCTTCTTCCAAGATACATCTCTTTAGAAATTTTGACTAAGAAATACCTCTACCTCTCATCGAGGACTAGTTGGGATGGATCACTCATTGGGAATAGCCTCAAATAAATAAACTTACCCAAAGACTAACAAATAAAAGGAAGAAAAGAAACCAAGAAAAAAGGAACAAAGAAAGACACATTGACAAAAAAGAAACAAGAAACAAAACTAACTACTAAAACACAAAGAAAAAACTGACAACTATCTATTCAAAACTAAAGGTAAATTATATACAAAATAATTAGAATAAAAATAATATGAGTTACTGGTTAATTGATTTTCCTCTCCATGCAGTAAACAAAACACACTTTGTATAGTTTTAAGGAATGCAAACTCATCTTTGTATTCACAAACATAAGATTTAGACAGGTTTTGCTCAAATTATGGGTACAAAGCATACAAAATCACAAGTTTTGGAAGCTCTCCATGATCATGGTTAATCCACAAACAAGTTTTTTCACCCTTAGCATCAATATTTAAATTGGAAATTATTAAACTGTAAGGGATAAAGGAAAGATACCACCTGATTTAGTGAGTTCCCAACCATGGGACTATACTCACACAACCTGATTTCTTCTTATGGAGGTCTTAACTCAGAGTACACCACTACATCCTCATTAAGTACATGCACACCATAAGAAAACATATGCATTGGTGATGTATGATACCTATCATTACAACAAAGTTTAAAAGGCAAAGCATCGAGATTGTGATCCTTCCTATAATCATCATTAGTCTTAAATAATAAATCATCACATTTAACCTCATTAGGACTAACAATTTCAACCATAAACATGTCCTTTTAATTGTAGGAAATATTAGTATCATCAATCAGATCATTGTCTCCCTCAAGCCTTAAAGAAACATGCTCAAAATCATCCTTACCTTCTAAAGAAATATCCCAAGCTAGCATGAAGTTAGGACAACTTAATTCTGGATGTAGATCTAATGGATGAACTCTACATGAATTGGCTACTACTGTATGTGTTAATTTTGACCTTCTCAATCAACCACACACTTCAACATAGTCCTTCTTCACCAGGTACAAACAAGACTGAATATGAATTATTCACCCTGCTTGCCTACGTGATTCGACTTGTTGCCTTCTATCTAGATGGGGTTTTTGAAATTGATCTTAGGACGAGAGTCTCACAACCATGGACCAATCTAAGAATGAAGGATTTATCATGATAAGTGCAATGCAATGCAAGATTATGCTAAGAAATTGAAATGTGAGATACTAAGCTAAGACATGATTTCAATGCAATTTAGTCTAGAAATTGAAACTATCTTATTTGCAAAAGTGAAATTAATCTATATAATATTAAGAAAATGAGACAACAATTCAGTATTCTAAAAATGCAATTTTGAGTAAAGTTTTCAGGGGCTTTGAATGAAGAAAGAGAGTTCTTTTATAGACTCTGAGAGGATCAGAATAGAAACTTTCCTGTTTTGAAATAAAACAACTAGAAAAGCCAGTTAAAA